>JAOVVA010000035.1:9819162-9861190 GCA_028565275.1 Leiocassis micropogon
GAAACATTTTGTGTGACAAACATGCAAAAGAATAAGAAATCAGGAAGGGGGCAAATAGTTTTTCACACCACTGTATAACAGTTAAATTCATGATTGCAATATCTATTAAAATAATTACAATGTGATTTTTCTTTTTTTATCAAATTGTGCAGCCCTGTGCTATAATTTTAAGGAGTTTGCCAATTTTTGACCATTTAATGTGTGAAAGTTTGAACTTAATAAGATAAAAATTGGGAACCGTAAAATAATGTAAATCATAAAATGCACGGCTCTATTCAGCAGGTGAGGAGACATGTTTTTATAGGAAAATAATCAATGATTGTTTAAGGCATGGTGAGAAGAGATGATGATATTCATTCATCTTCTGTAGGTGCGAGACCACAGTGCTAACCACTATGCCATCGTGTCATGGTACCAAGAAATTCACAAAGGGCTTTATCTCAAAGGCTTTCTTGTACAGCTTTAATTTTTGGTTTTATAAAGCAATGACACTTGGACAAATTACAAAAAAAATGTTAAAGATTTTTATATATATATATTTCTCTGGAGTGTAGGCCATACAATTCTGTGTTTCAGTTGTTACTATAACGATAATTAACCCTGTCATTACGATCGCCAACAACATTAGTTTGCTAAGACGCTGCCTAGGTGATATTTGTTGTTTACTTCTTACGAAAGACAATATGACTGACATCTCTAAATACAGCGTACATTAAAAAAAAAAATACACAAAATATACACATTGCTATCTGGCTCGAACGCAGTCGATAAGCTGAAACATGTCAGTTTTGCCATTTTGACATTTTTAGTCTTATAACAGAGTAAAAGTGTTTGTAGTTACCAGTTTAGTATTTGGTGATCCTGCACTTATTTTGAAAAATAGCGGAATAGATTTGTATTAAACATGGAATTGGATAATAATTTAATTAGCATATAATGTGAGAAGGCTGGGACGTGGCATGACATTAACCTAAAATAAAATGGGTTAATCAATATAGTGTGTGGCGGTTTGTATATTTGTATAGCACCTGATAAAATTGCCTAGCTGTACATCTGAAATCCACACAAGCATGTGCTTTCTTGTTACCAGGAATTGTTCATAGCCAAACAAATTCGGAGAAAGAATGCATGTGGGAGGGTAGGTGTGGCCAGGGTTAAATACGTTCTGGTATATTTCTTCTTTCAATTTTTTTATTTAAGATCTTGATTTCAAAAAACTTGAAAAGATGAAATCGAGTCGAAGCTGATTATTAGACCATGTCCAGTGGTAGACATAACATTTGAGTAGCGAACATGATAGAGGGGCATTGTAGTGCAGGGGGTGGGGTTACGGCCTCCCAGGTCCAGTTTCCTCAGTTCAGTCCTGAGCTCAGGTTACAGACTACTAGAGTGTTCGCTTTTTCTCTTCAGGATCTCTGTGGGTTTTTTTTTTTCTTTCTCAGATCTCACAAAAACCCTTCAGGAGGTGGAGTGCTCTATGGAAAATGAAGGGTTCTTAGCTTTCGAACAGGGTTAGATCTGGAGCTGTTGATGATTGGGGAAACGTTCTGGTGTAGGGTTCTATACTTGGAAGTGCATTTTTCAGAAAAGTCACAGCTCTATAGTAAAACTCTGTAAAGACGTAACTGGAAAGCATTTTAAAAACAACTCGATCTGTTTCCGACTGTAAATAGGAATGAAGTAAACCCCGTCTTTAACGTTTCAAAAGCAGCTTCACATACACATATCTTCCTCAGCTGTGCAGGTCACGCTAAGGATGAACTTTGTCACGCTTACCACTGAGATGTAAATCAGTGTCTAGCCTCACCTCGTTGCTCCAGACTCCTTATCAGTATGCACCAGCACTCTTGAAACATCTTTACTTAATGTCATGTAATTGTCTCTGGTTTAATCGGAGCAGCCGCAATGTTCACAACGTGTCCAAGTCCGTGAACACGCATTCTGCCTTGAAAGATTGTGCCTAGAGAGAGAGGTCTAGTCGACAAAGTCGAGCCGCTCTCTGTCTGTGCCTTAGGAGGAAAAAATCACCACTTCCAGAATTCATGAAATTGAAAAAATGTCCTTTGTAAAGGATTAACTTCATTGTTCTGAATACTGTCACAGTCGCATTACATATGACTTTTCATCTTAAATAGTACAACAAAAATTTTCAGTAGGATTAGGCTTTTTATAGCTGAAGAAGTTGTCAAATCAAACTTGTGCTTGATTCCAAATCATGCAAAATCATACTTTGTGTATGTTGGTCTGTGGTTGTTTTGCTAAATCCCAACTTTTTGCCTAATCATGGAATGTAGGTAATGTTTTCTCTCGGAATCCTGGAATCTTCAGTGTCCTTGTTTTGGCATTTGAATGGACTTACAGGCAAATTGTCTAAAAGTTGTTGATTTCTGTTCCCGCTAATGTATACTTGAGCTGTTGTGTTATGTTGTGTGGTGATTAAAATGAGCACTGGCACCTCGATGGTTAAGGCATTGGATGTGCGGTTTGGAAGGTCCAAGGTTTAAATCCCACAATCACCATGTTGGGCCCTTCAGCAAGGCAATTACCTGCTCAGATGTATAATAGTATACTTAGAATGTAAGTCGATCTGGATAAGGGCGTCTGCCAAATGTTATAAATAACCTTTAGTTTTTTAATTCAGTATCAGTTCACACTATTTAGATAAGCTTTCAAAGGTTAAGCCGTTATCTGTCACATATACATTACTGCACTTGCTCAAGGGCCCAACAATGGCAACCTGGCAGAGCTGGGGCTCGAACCGCCAACCTTCTGATCAGTAACTCAGTGCAAACCGCTTCCATCGTCCATGTTTTGCAAGAGTATGTTACATGTTTTTTTTTTTTTTTTTTTTTTTTTTTTACAAGTGGAGGTATCTGCACCCCTCCTTTTAACCCCCTTTCTTTAATCAGGCTTGGGAAACACACTCATACACACATTCACATATTACAGACGATTTGAAAGCATCAGATAGGGTTCTCTGCATGTCTTTGGACTGTGGTAGGAAACCAGAACACCTGGAGGAAACCCAGCATGCACAGGGTGAAAACATGCAAACTCTCCGCACACAGACTCCGACTCGGCACTGGAGTTACAAGGCCACAGTTCAACAAAAGTTACACAGCATTACAAGGCATAGGGTGTCTGTGGTGTAAAAAATTATATATTATATTGAAATTAAATTTAAGTGCATATAGTGCAGGAAAATTAACTTGAAGTGCCTTCAATCCAAGCCTCAATTAAAAAAAAAATATATATTAAGCAGGTCTAGAAATGCCTTGATGATAAATACTCTGAATGCCATAGTGCACTTTTAAATAATGAGTATAATATTTATCCAATAAGTTGGATTATATTTCTTGGGGGAGGGGGGGATTTATTTTACAGTTAAATGGTTCCTGGCTGTGAAAAGTTTTAGACCCGGTGAAATGAGAAATGAAAATACACATTTCCTGCTGCTAATCTCTATCTAATAGAGTTTTCGGAGCGAGTTGTAGAGCTCTCCGCTTGAGTATTTCATGTTTAAGCAGTTGAGCTCCAAAGCCAGCAGTAAGAAAGTACAGGTAAGAGTTCTTCAGGTTTATTGTCCCACCTACAGGCACAGCCTGAATCCTAATACCCGGATTAAGCCGTGTCGCATCGGTAATCATATTAGTGCGCGCCGTCCCATCCGGTGTTCTCCCAGTCTTTCTGTCTCGCTGCGATAAGGTCTCCGAGGTCATCCCCTCCGAAAGCCTCATTCCCCTGGAAACAAGGTGGAGAGGGACAGCATCCCTGCTTTACAGATCAGTGATAATTCACCCACGCAGAGCTGAAAATAATCCCACTGATCAGTAGCCGGATAGAAACAAACAGCCGCTGTGGGAGTCAGGCAGCCATTCACGGTTTTCCCTGCGAGTCTCGCTGACCTTTCAACAGTAATTGTTCTGTATAAAGGAAATCAATATCCGGATCATTTTAGGCACAAACACTTAGAGGGCACTTTTGTTTACTGTAAATCGATAAACACCAGCCCTTGCATCAGATCTGACATCTTTTCGAGTTCAAATACAATTTTTATAAAATCAAAATCCATTAGTTATAGTCGCTATAACAGGCTCCATATGTAGCAGTAGTTTAATTTCCCCTCAATCACACATACAGTGGTTTCATTTTCTTTTAATCACGCAGATGTTACGCTGAAGAGAAAACCCTTACTTCCCTTCTGATGATTTGTGACATTTTCCCGAACTGGTCAGAGGATCAGATATAATAGAGTGGTATTTGAATAGCACAGGGACTTTTTTATTCATTTTATTCTTTTGTACCGTTGATCTCATTTTTAAAAGGAATTTGCATTGGTTAAGATTTGTAAAAAAAAAAAAAAAAAAGAGAGTTTGAACAAGAGAAAAAAACATTAAACTCATTGAGCCAGCCACCATTTTCAGTCATGCACACTAAGCTCCGCCCTAAAACTTATAGTCGTTCAAGGATGTCAAGACGTCTCGTTTTATGTCAACCAGACAATCAAGTGCTTGAAAACTTCAAGTCAACTTAAAGTTCTCCTTATAATAATTTATGGCATGGCACTGGGGCGTGTCTACAAAATGCCTAAATGCTTAAGTAATTGTAAATGCAAAATATTGACTATTGCGTCTTTTTACTGTTCTGGTTGACTGTTACGTGGTGGCGCCCCAGACCCACAGTGAGCATCCAGTTATGCCTAGCCTCTTCATTTTGCTCATATTTTTTGGGAATTCACTTGCGTCTTGTCCTTTACTGATGCTTTTGGTGCCATCAGTCTTAGCTATCTTAAGGCTGCCTCGGGCTTTGTCCCATGATGTGGCTGAGCTTGTTTTGTTTGGCTTCATGAATTCACGGCATGGTGTTTGGCCAGGGATGCCTCCTCGCGGTGCTGCGGCTCTACGGTTCGTCTGGACCACACCTGCACTGGCCAACAGTACTTGCGCAACAGCTTTTAGTGGACTTTGCTAACCAGTTTGTGTTTTCCATGACTGTTTTGAATGTACATGCTTGGAGCAGTGGTGGCTCAGAGGTAGGGCTACTGAGTTACTGGGGTGGCCTTAACCCCATCTGCTCATCAGGGGCGCTGTATCAGGGCTGACCTCAGTTACGCTGTGATATGCGAAGAAAGAATTTCACCGTGCAGTAATGTATATGTGAGAAATATTTATAAAGGCTTAAGTTAACATGTTTCTTTGGATACTGAGAATGGTGCAATATTAATAAAAACCTACGACCGAATCATGGCACTGAGGCTGAGGCATTTAAGTCCAAGTATAAGACAGCATCAGTGCGCGGAAGAGCACAATAGAGGGTAATCATTCATGAGAAAATAGAGGCTAGGTGCCCAGGTGAATGCCCGTGGCATAATATATCACCGCAGTAATATTGAACCGGTGACCTTTCCTAGTAAAGCGTATGCAGCGTTATGGCATATACAGTACTAATCCTCAGGGGGGAAAATCTAATGTGGGTGGCACAGTAACTATTAAAAGAAGTCAATTTGAATTAAATAGACTGTTACAGCTAAGTTCAGAGCAGTCACGATGAGAGGTTTGTTAGGCCAAGAAGAATCACTAAAGGATAAAGTAGAGCAAGGAAGGCGCCAGGAAGCGTTCTGATTCACTCCCAGTTCAGTGCCAGAGTTCCAGTGCTAGTGTGGACTCACAATGGTTTATACAAGCCAATATGTATAAAAAAAAAAAGTGAGATCATTGAACAGGGTCTCCTGAATGTACCATATTTAATTGGCATAAAGAAGCATTAAAAGGTAGCTGTTCACTGTCACTATTCACTTGTTATCTGGACCTGTTTTATCTGCTCCATTGGTGGTGAGGAATCCCCAGTATCCAGTATCCAGCCCATACTGTCTGTCTGTTTAAATCACTCAGATTATGTGCACTCAGCATGCTGCCATGCTCGGTGCTCGGAGGATCCTGCTGTTTGCTTTTTTTTTTTTCTTTTTTTTTTGCATCGTTTGATTGCGCCATTGCACCAACATGGAGCTTTTTTTTTTTTTTTTGTTATTTTCTAATTTTAGTTTACAGACATAAAAGAAGAGGTGGAATGTTGTGCTGCTACTCAGCAGTCATGAACTCGGCCTAATCTTTTCACATCCTGTACGTTACAGCTGACACTAGCGCTCATGAAGATTGTTGCGGTCTAGGCCGAACCTACACGTGTCTGAATCAGCCTGAATCCAAGCTCAACGCCACACACACACACACACACACACACACACACACGCACTCCAGTAGTAGGAGCCCCCAACAGTCAGTCGATCTCGTTTTTAGATCCTGGAAAAAAACTTGCATATCTGTGCATATTCTTACTCTGGCGTATTTCTTGAAGATCAAGGCAAAACTTTAAAGATGTAAACAGCTCGTGAAAATCCATCCAGTAGTCACTTATCTAGGCAGGCTAAGCAAACCAGCATTGAACGAAAAGTTTTTTTTCTTTTTTTTCTTTCTTTCTTTCGTCGCTTGCATTTTGGCGTGCCTGCTTCATTTCCTATTCAGCGTTAAGGGCAGATCAGACGCAGATGATATCTTCATGGAAAGCGAACGTGGTTGATGTTAAACTGAGCTTCATTTTTCAGCACTCTGACTTATCAGACGATCAGAGGCAACCAACACATTGATTAAAAGGTTCACAATCTGTGTGTGTATACTGTGACTGTACCTGAAGTCGTGACCCTCGCCCAGGCCCTGTTCCTGCTCGGAGACGTGACTGCGTACGAGCGGGTCTGTGTGCGCTGCATTGTACTGTATGTTCCAATTTGTCACGCTCAATGAACTCCTTTCTGAAATTGATGGAAAAATCCATTTCTTCTTTGGCGCAAAGCAATAAGGCATGATTGTGTAGTTTGTAACATCTCCTGAACCATGTGGTTCGTTGAGGCGGCACAGTGGCACAGTGGTCGCCTTGCATCTTCAGGGTCTGGGTCCGATTTCCAGCCAGGCTTGATTCCCATCACAGTCCGAAGACCTGCAGGTTAGGCTAATTGGGGTTCCCAAATTGCCCTGTGTGTGTGTGTGTGTGTGCCCTGCAATGGATTGGCACCCTGTCCAGGGTGTACCCCGCCTCATGCCCTAATTCTCCTGGGATAGGCTCCAGGCACTATATCGTCATGAAGCAGCCGCAGCACTATATCGTCACGAAGCAGCCGCAACTCAGCTGAACCTTTAGCAGTTTTAGTGTATGCTTTATGAAACACATTAATTTTAAAGCACCCGATGGTCACAACTCAACACTTCTTCAAAGGGCCAAATCCCGGTAACTTGACTCGGCTTCCCGTGTTCAGCCACGAGGCCGAGCTGTCTCTGGAGACCCCGCGCTTGGCAGAATATCAATGAAACACTGTGCTGGAGAGAGTAAAAGAGGGTTTGTGTGTGTGTGTGTGTAAGGTGTGCCAGGCTGGATGTGGATATTTGTGCCAGCGTGGCTTATGCTTACCTTTTGAGCCGCACCTGTTCAGCAGGCACTTGTTCGTCTACAGGTTTGTGGAGACTCGGTGAGTGGGTATGTGTGTGGAAGGGGGGGGGGACGACGACGACGACTGAATTATAAAAATAAAAAAATAAATAAATGCTGTTCCTCGTTGCTAAGGTGATAGCATCCCATCAAGCGTGCTTCTTCTTATGTGCTTGTTTTTGCTGAGCAGGTTCATGTGGTGCGTTTAAATTTAGTTTTTTTTTTTTTTAGAGAAAGCTTAAAAAAAAATACAAATTATGTACCTTAAATGAGGGAGAAGAAAAATAGTGAAGGTGTGGGCGAATTGACAAATATGTCATCAAAGTTGAAGACCCTTTTGTTAAGCATCTGTTGCACATTTAATCATAATTTCGCAAAAATAAGAGAGAAAGAATTGAAATATGAGACAGATTTAAAGGTTCAGATCTGAGTTTTTTTTTATTTAATTTTTTTTAGCCGTACCTTTTTTTTCTTTTTTCTTTTTTACCATCTCTGTGTGATTCTTTACATTTGTCTCGGCTGAAAAGTTCCCACGTTTATATCAAGGATGCAAACACGCACAACCAGCAGGATCTCGCTCGCGCAGACGGACAGCTGGTTACAGATTATTCGACAGGGCCGTTAAACTGCTGCTTAGTAGAAGATAACAGGACGTGGTGCGTGCGTGCATGTGTGCAAGTGTGTGTGTGTGTGTGTGTGTGTGTGTGTGTGTGTGTGCAAGTGTGGGTGTGTGTGTGTGTGTGCGGTATGTAAAATGCAATATCAGCCACTGGGCCTTTACTGTATTTTTCTTCTCACAACTGTTTCTGGTTTGTTTAGCATGTACAGTCGCGCAGCTGAATTAATGCGATCTTCATCGTTTATTAGACCTTTCACCATGTAGGAGCCGAACTGTTCATTAAACACATTACAGAACTGTTCCTTGTTTCCGATTAGGTTCTTACTGCCATAATGTGACATTAAAGGAGTCCTGTAAAGGATGTGATCTCTCTCTCTCTCTCTGTCTCTCCGGGAGCTCGTTCTCTCCTCTCTTTTGGGTTATTGATCTCCGAAATGACCACAGGTTACCTAAATGGCCGGTCCTATCTGTGCTCTAAAACTGCCGGTGTAATGGAAAGCCCCGTAATTCACCTTAGGAACAGAAAGAATAAGAATAAGCGTGTTTGTTTGGGATAATGACACTTTTTGTTCTATTAGGGCTTTGGATTTGATATGAAGCGGTTATCATCGTGGTGCACATCTGTCTGTCAGGCCACACGCCGGGGCTGCAGGTCGCGCGCTGTATCAGCTCCAGGGTTCTGGGTTCAGACCAGAGTTTCGGCTTTTGCATGCTCTCGTTGTATCATGTTGGGAATGTTGCCCAAAATTTCTGCTAAAAAACATCTAACCGTTTTGTGCATGAATTGTTGAACCGCATATCTAGATTTTTAAAGTGTTTTATCTAAACATCAAATATTAAATAGTAAATCGATTGTGCAAAGTAAAACCGGTTAACACAGTTTGCCTGGAATAATTTGCGATTAATAAATCACGTCTCGTGTTCGAAATCTCCAAGCTAAAATATGTATTGAAAAAAAAAAAAGACTTTAAAAAATATATCAGTTTTGAATATACCAAAAAAAACCCACTACTTCAAAAGCAACCAAAAGAATTCGTTTTAAAAAGGCGTTTAGTGAAATTATTTCACTTTTCACATTTTTTCACATTTTTTTTTACATTTTATTTATTTGTTATGTAAGTTTTTGAATAAATAAATAATAGTAAAAAAAAAAAAAAAAAGACATTCAAATCAGAATTTTTTTTAAATTTTATGTAGCAAAGCAGCGGTTTAGTGATTAGCATTGTCGCTTGGCGTCACCCAGGGTGTGGGTTTGAGTCTCGGCTCTTGTCCTGTATGTGTTTAATGGGCTTCCTCAATAAATCATATATTTATAATCTTATATCAATAAAGCATTGTCTATAAGTGCGGACTCTAAGCATGAACGGATTTAAGACATTTCAAACCATAAGCGCTAAAGATGCACCGATCACTCTGCCAATATCTGGAGATCATGAGTTCGAATTCATGGACTCTATCATCCCATTTCGCCGTCTATACAGTACCACTTTACCCTGCATAGAGGGTGGCGGGGGGCCTGCAGCCTATCCCAGGAGACATGGGGCACGAGGCGGGGTACATCCTGGGTGGGGGTCCCCATCCATTGCAGGGCCCACACACACATACATTCACACACCACGGGCAATTTGGGAACGTTAGTTAGCCTAATCTGCATGACTTTGGACTGTGGGAGGAAACCATAGTACCCAGAGGAAACCAACCAAGCACAGGGAGAACATCCAAACTCCATGCACACAGACCTGAGATGGGACTCGAACACGGACCATTGAGGTGCAAGGCGGCCTCAAGGCTAACCACTACACCACCGGGCCATGGACGGCTGCACTTTATTCTCACCCCCTAAATGCACCAGTTCAAAAAGATGCAGTTGTGACCTGCTGGCATCGATGCACCTGAGAGACTTCATTGAATTTTCCTTTTCAGTTTCAGTTCATTTTATTTGTGCAAAACGTCTGACCTGTAACCATATAGCTCCAGGATCCTGGCACTGATCCTAAACTTGTTAAAACGTTTGGAAGTTTACGTGTTTTTCTATTGACTGCGTGCGTTCCCGATTTGCATCTGGTGTTTCTCCGAACAGGCTCTGGATCCAGCATAGCTCTGACCGGGATAATGTGATTACTGAAAATGAACGAATGCGAAGCAGTTTAAGATGAATGGAAAGCTTGAGCATATGTGTTGAATCGATTTGAAGGATTAGACTTAACTTAATTGATCAGGTTCCACTCGCTGCCTGTCAGCTTGGCAGTTGTGTTTGTCGCAGCTTTGTTTGCTTGACGCCGTCGTTATGTTCTTTTGTAATCGTGGCTTAAAGGAATCGGGGCTGCAGTCACAGCAGAATCAGAGCTGTTGGTGTTAATTACAGCAGGACGTCTGAATTTCTTTGGAAGTTCCACACTGTTTTATCCACGCTTAAACAGCGCTGCTGAGACGGAGATAATGAGACGTCGCTTGCTGCAAAAAACGGGTTTTATTTATGATCCACTTGAGACGGTGGCGCAGACGATTAAACGAATTCGGCCTTTGAGGTGGCTACGTCCTGCCCCCACGAGATATCGAATATATCTGTATATACTTTTCACCTTTGACGAGTCTTATGTCGCGTCGTTTTCTTTTTTTCTGCCTCCTGGTAAGATAGAAGTGGTTTTCTAAACAGCACATGCTGCAGATAGTCATTTCCTGTGTTATTTTTCCCTCCCTTCTGTTATTATGTCCATTGCTTCTTCTGTTCAGTTAAAACCTAGCCTAAAACCTAAAACTGACTTTAATAGTTAGCTACTTTTATAGCATATTTACTCAGAATCAGTGTCCTGAGCTTGCGACCAAGCCAGTTGCGCGTACAAAACTTATTTGCGTCAGTGGAGAGTTTTTTTTTTTTTTTGCATTTTGCATTTTGAGCAAGATTAAGTAATGACATAGCACCATGCACATAGCATGAAGAAGACGGAGTCACTTTTAGTTTTGTTTTTAAAAGCAGCCGGTGCCAAGAGAAATCATATATTAGGGTTTTACAAGTTTTTTTTCTAAATGTCTTGATTGTTTTTCTATGCAAAAAATATGATTATAGTGTTGTTAATATTTTTGGGTGGATGGAACGGATTACCTGCATCTACATTACGTCCTATGAGAAAATGTGTTTCATAATACGAAATGTCCCCTTAAGAACTTATTTTGTATGTCGCGGTACCGCTGTGATTTTAATTCAGAACGTGATTTTAAACCTGATTTCAATCCAGAATGTCGGCAGAGTTGAAGTTGTCTCAAACGCACTGTTAAGGCCAAGTCTTTTATACAGAGCAAACTCCTGTTGCATTAAACCATATATACACATATATATATAACAAAATATATAGATTTCTATGTGGCCTGGTACCAAATCATCTACAACCCGGTAGCGGACTGTGGCCTGGTGGTTGGGGATCACTGCTTTAGTATACAGGAAAAAAATATCCCACATCACATGCTTTCTGTTTAAGGATCATAACCATAACTGATAACTATAAACAAATTCTGCTATCTTTATTATATGCCTGCTATGCTGGAGGGTCAAGGGCCTCCTGTGTACTATAAAACTGTAAGGAAATATGAAGAAGACTGACCCAGGTTGTGATTATGTAAGCGTCCGACTGTGTGGACTGACAGGTGGATTTTATTTCTTCCTGTCGTACTTTTAACGAGTCCTGGTTCTGCACTTCAAAAACCCTGAAGAGCGAATACTTATTGTTTTAAAAACCCTGCTATTTCAGAGATGCCTGCACTTCTCATGGCGAGAGCTCTCGATCGATGACGCTGCAGTTATGAGCAGCTGTTCCTACCCACCTGTCATCTCTTTAGAAGTGTACTCACCTGGATGCCAGGTCCTCATTCTGAAATTCGTAACATCCTTTTTATGTGCAACAACGGCTTTGTGTGAGTTTTTTTTGCATCGTCATTGCAGAGTACGGTACAGTCTGTCCGCAAAGATCTGGTGTATCATTTTAGAGGGTGTAGCACTTCTGACTGGAAAAGGCTAGATGTTAACTCTAGAGGAATAGAGTCATATTTTTAAATACATTATGATATAAGGGGCCACTGACGCCTTGCACCTCCAGGGTCTAGGTTCAAATCCCACCCTTGTGTGCATGGAGTTTGCATGTTTTCCCCATGCTTGGTAGGTTTCCTCCCACAGTTATACATCGTATAAGTGTATGAGTGTGTGCCATGCAGTGGTTTGGCACCCCCTCTAGGGTGTACCCAGCCTCATGCCCCAAGTCTCCTGGGATAGTCTCTAGGCGATGAGTGTAATGATAAAATAGAAAAACACACCCCAGTCGTGAACGCGGGTATAGAGGAAACTCACTCGTAAACAGTTATTGGTGATAGGTAAATGAATGTGAAGACCAAGCTCCAATTTATCCAGAGCAATATTTTTTTATTGTTGTTGTTGTTGCTTTTCTTTTTTGGTAAACAGCTATACACAAATGCAAATGCAGTCTTTTCTTCCAAGTCTTATTCATTTCAGAAACTTCATTTGCATTTGACCTTTCAGCCAGGGATATACTCTGGGCTATACTTACTTTTGTTGTTGCTTTCGGGATTGAAACACCTTCCCGGTGTCAGATTTTACTTTGTGGAACCTTCGAGAGAACAGCTTGTCCGAAAACCTGTTATTACCACCTACGATCAAGTGCTGCTTGGATTATTTTTTATTTTTTTTAAATACCCTCTAGCTCACATTTTCCACGCCTACAAATAACTACAGTCCAAATAACTAGAAAATACAGCCAGGAGACTTGGGTCAAGAATTGGGGTACATCCTAGACAGGGTGCCAATCCATCGCAGGGCACCAACATACACACTACTACAGGCAATTTGGGAACGCCAGATTAAGTTGGTTTGGATATGTGCAGAAGAGGGATGAAGGGTATTCCTTCTCGGGAGGAGAATATTAGCAATGAAGCTACCAGGCAGAAGGAGAAGAGTAAGGCTCAACAGGAGGTTTAGGAATGTGGTGAGGGAGGACGGAGTGGTTGGAGTGACAAAGGAAGATGTGGTAGATGGAGACAACTGGTCCGCTGTGGTGACTGCGAAAGTGGAAAAAGAATTAGCCTAATATGCATGTCTTTGGACTGTAGGAGGAAACCGGAGTACCTGGAGGAAACCCACCAAGCACAGGGAGAACATCCAAAATCATGCATTTTTTCCCCCCATCTCTGTTGATGCCTACAATAACGCAGGCCTGGTCCCAGATCAAAACATTTTGGAGGTGAACTGGTACAATGAGAGTTAGTGTTCTGTCAAAAAGTGCCTGGTTGCCAAAATCGAATTGGACTTTCACATAGAGACTACAGGGTCGCATTGGTTAATGCCCTTAGCAGCATGTGTCTGTTTGATCGAGTGTAGGCAGCAACGCAATGCCACAACTTTACACTGGAAGGTATTGGTCTGACTTTTTATTTTACTCCGAACAACTTGATATTCTTTTAGCAACGCTCTGTTTTGTTTTTTGTTTTTCTTTGCTAATGACACCTGCCAACATTATCAAGCAGCTTCGGTTTGCCGCTGTTGTGCATAGACATCTGCAAAGACGTTCTCTGAGAGAGCAATGTAAAACAATGTAGGTTTTACAGGTTCTGCAATAATCCATTAATATAATTACTCTCTCTCGTTGCTTTACATACAGTTAGAAACCCTATGGCAACAGGCTGCAAGCCATAACATAACCCGCCCGTGGGCCACATACCTGTGCTAATTCGGGCACATACCTGTGCTAAGTGGAGTTTCACTGCGGTTTTTACTCAACATTATTTTTACCTTGTTTTCAAACCCGTAGCTCAAACAATGCTTTGGGGTGCTATGACGTGCGAGACAAAAACTCCAGACTGACTGGTGTCATTTGTTTACGGGAAAGGCTGTTAGATCTCGCCGTATCGAGTCACAATCCTTAGTATCAGATGAGACAGGAATCATCAGCAGAATTCGATTTTTGCATTGTTTTTGCACATTTTTTTACAAACCCTCCCACTCACACTCTGTATTGCCCAAAACGCTTGTTCATATGAGCATCGTTTGTGAATGCAAAATAAAGTTTTTTTTAAGATATTAACAGTTTCATTTAATACAGAAACAAAGTATACGATAAATTAACTCCACAATCAGACATGCAGATGCAAGACAGATCTTTGCTTTAAGAGCGACGATAACATTCAAACTGTTTAAGATGATGCATTCATGTGTACGGCAGACGGATCTGCCGGCTTATGATAGAACACACATGGTTTAAAACAAAACAAGCTCCACAATCAAATGAAAGCATACCAGATTCACCAATGGTTCCTCAATGCCGGTGTCCCAGTAGGCGAGCAATGTACGGTAGGGCGGGCGCCAAGTGGTGGTTGTATCAAAACAAAACAAAACTAGTTTTTGATATCTGGAAAACATACACAAACAATGCACAAGTGAACTGATACGGTCCTCGAATGGTCAGTGTGGCAAACCACCATGTTGTTGGTCTTTTGGCTGCTTTCGTCGGGGGGTCGCCACAGGACCATCCGATCCGCACAACAACTTGGCACAGGGTTTACGCTGGATGCCCTTCTTGACGAAACCCTCCCATTTTATCTTGGCTTGGGATCGGCACTACATCCAGTGACTGGGGTTTAGGCATTGGCTGGGAATCGAACCTGGACCTTCCTCATGGCAGGCAAGAAACCTACCACCAATGCCCTTGGCCAACCACCATAAAGTCTTAATATTTCTTGTCTTTGAGTTAATTGTTACACCACTGCTTATGGTCACATTCACATGCTTTGAGACTTCTGTTCACATTTGTTTGGCATGTTACTTTACTCCAGTGAAATTCTAAACAGATGTCGACAGGAAATCTCTCTCTCTCACTTTCTCTCTCTCTCTCTTTCTCTCTCTCTCTCTCCCCACCAAACCTAAATGCCAGAAAAGGAGGAATCTATGACATGAGCCGAGGTGCTCGTAACATCATGACGTTACAGGCGTGAGAAGTTACAGTGGAATGAAGCAAGTGTCAACTTTGGACCTGTAAGGCTAGAACTGGCACATTTCTCACTTCTATAGGTCGTTAAATAGGTGTGTTTTTTTTTTCTTTTGCATTAGTATTGTTGAGATCAGCAGTGTAGAACAAGACAGTGTAGTTCATTCGGTTGGTTAAGAGTTGGTTAAGGAAATACCTGCCTGCTGTGAGCAGATCATACATGCTGAGAAATGAGGAGAGGGGATTACAGATGTCTGTTCTGTGGACAAATTTGGCACTCGAAGATCAGCGAGTCAGATTTCTTACCTCATTTCTTCTAGACATGTGTTTCTGTTTACTCCTATCATCTCACCAGTTTTTTTTTAATTTTAAACCCTCTTGAACTTATGATGAAAAATATAGCACGTCCATGTTACCAAGAAAGGCATGAAGGAAGCCATGAAGACCACTGTCTTAACAACTAGAAAACTGCCCAACTTATACGCTTTTTCAAGTAGTTATACAGTAGTATTGAAACTAGGGATGGGAATCAACAGGGACTAGCCGAGACGACATTATCACGACACTTGGGTGCGGATCCAGTTGGTATTGCGATTCCATAAATATCTTATGAACATGAGTTCTAGCCTGGAGGTTTTAAGTCGAGTTATTCCATAGAACCCCTACAATTAGCTGCAACTTTAAAAAGTCTTTCACATGAAAATAAGCCAGCTGCACAGCCTTGAGAGAATAATTACATTTTTACTGTTAACTCAATCTGCATAATGTGCTCAGTGGTTCTCTGTGCATCTTAATAAGACAGATGTCCATCTGCTAAAGGGTCAAACGTCCTATTTGTCCCAAGAAGAAAGCAGTTTAAACAACTAAAAGCCTAACGAATGGTAGGCTTTTTCTTCTTCTTCTTCTTCTTTTTCTTCTTCTTTTTTTTTTTCACAACTTTGAGACCGTCGTATGCCATGTTTCTATAGATGAGGAAGTGGTTTTGGCCCAGGTTTGTATCTATCACTTTGCCCTTGGACCAGATAGGTGAGTTGCACAGGTTTAGAATCTTTAGGTGAGGTTCCAGGAGGAGGAGCGCAGGCACAAAGTTTCCTTTAAAACCGCTTAAGACCAAGAGTGCCAAGAATGCAGCTATACCTGATTATGTTTATCTTAGATGAGAAAAAATTTGCAAAGAATAAAAATTGACAGAAAGGCTGATGTGCTTGTAGTTTCTGTTCTGTTGAAATGATAGTTTCTCTCCACCCACTAAAAATGAAACAAATAAATTTTTCTGCCAAGAAGAACCACAAAGCCCAGTTTCCAATCGTTTTGCTCACATCTGTACATTTTCTTTCTTGTTTTCTCCCCTGAGGTTTTCTCATTTGACCTCCCTGAAAAGCTCTTCTTTCAGATCTTTTCTTGGACTACACACTCATTCACCTTCTTCCCTCATGTCCAAATCCCATTAGGCAAGGCCATCTTTCTCGACTCAGACCGAGACAACACCGTGTCTGTACAAAGTCCTTCCTTTCACGCATAGCAGACCGGCCTCGACAATAGAACTGCAAAAGACCTAGGCGGAAGAGATCCACACAGAGAGCATATTTGTCTCCATAGGCCATGATGTGATTCCTAGAAAGTTGTGTCCAGCATTAGATTTCAAGCCGGCAAACTGATTGCTTAATTTAACCTTGAAACTGTCATCACACAGCAAAAACATGAAGAAAAATGCTGTAGATTCTCTCTACGGGCTTTGGAAATTGCTTTGGAGCGTCCTGCTGCCGGTGTATTTTGAACAGGCTCTGCGGGAGCGAGCAGGTGCTCTGGATCCTCTTAGCCCTGCAGAGACTGTATGATATTTCATGCGTTCCTCACAGCTGACTGTCAGCATCATACTGGGACAAGCGTAAAGAGAAGAACAGAGACATTACACAGGCGATCTCGCATCATCATTAGTTCTAGCATCGCGACAATGAACATTGAACCATGCTGGCCTTTAGTCCTAGGCTTGTCAGAACCTCCCCTGGTCCTAGAGGATTCTCGGCTCGTTCTCTCGGCTTGTGTTTGCGTCGCAGCGAATCGCCTCACGACAGGACCCATGAGGCACCGCCACCTCAGGAATGACACTTGGGCGGTAGCCTTGTCACTGTTTGACGTCTGCTGCTGTCTGAAAGATGAAGGTTAGTCCGGTGGCATGACACCGACAGCCAACAAATGCATCCCTAATGAGAATGCTTGGTATTTGGTGTCTTAGAAAAGTCAGGAATTTAAATTCTCTGCACATCGTTTGAGAGGGAACAGGTTTGCTTCAGTGTCAGATCTGTTCCGGATGTAAGTTTGTTCAGATGTCCCAAGGTCTCCTTTTGAGCTGCTGGACAGCTTCGTGTCAAGTGCTATGGGGACCGAATTCAGAATCGCCTCACCTTGTTGCTCTACATGGCTTTTAATACAATCATGAATGGACCATGAGCTATTTTGTATTTCTAACATCCTCCCAAGCCTGAGTAACAATCGATACGGTTCTCTACAGTTTATCCGCCATCCAAGGGACATATCAGAGGCCTGGAGGAACTCCAGCAGGACTCCTGACTGACCGTCTGTGTTCTCAGAGCAGCTCAATTTTGGACCTTGTTTACTACTCCTAAGTTAATTCTCGATTTTGTTTTTCTCTCTCTCTGGTTGAGCTCGGGGTTGGTTGGGGAAAAGCAGAGGCAGCTCCTTGATTAAGCCACAGTCTGAGCTAAGCTAGCAGTCGATAAACTGATCTAATTTCAGCGGAGCCGGTCGGCCTGTGTTTGAAGCGCATGCTGTGTTGCAAATGACTTCACGTAGACAGAAACAGCGGGAGAGCATTACGGAGAGATTTGTGAAGAGCTTGGCTCTGCAGTTCTGTTTGTGGATCACGATAAAGAAACGAGTTCTGATGTTTGGCGAAAATGTATCATTCTTTATAATCAGTGGTCTTTAATAACTCTGAAGAGCAGACATGGAAGTTCCACCGTTTTATCCTTTC
Organism: Leiocassis micropogon; assembly: GCA_028565275.1. Lineage (NCBI taxonomy): Eukaryota > Metazoa > Chordata > Actinopteri > Siluriformes > Bagridae > Leiocassis > Leiocassis micropogon. The sequence continues at coordinate 9,837,236 of JAOVVA010000035.1, forward strand.
ATCGTCATTATTTGTTGTTGTTTTTCTTCCTTGCTCCGCTGTAGAAACCTCTTAGGATATTTTATACGTTGGCCTTCTGGTGTAGGTGTTTGCCTTTTCTTTTTTTAAATCTTTTTTTCTCCCTTTTTTTTTTGTAAATATTGATTCACCACCTCCACATATATCTCTTTAGGGCCTTGGATGAAGTCACTGATGTTTTTCTCGAGGCTGCTCGAGCGGTGTCTGCTTTTATTCTGCGTAATCCACCTGAACGCAACTGAACATCTGGAGTCCTTTTTGCCTCCTGGGGGCGAAAGAATCCATCGTCAAATCTTTGTTCGGTTCTGCTCAGTTATGGTTGTGTCAAACTTTAGCAGGATTAAAAGCCTGAGAAGCAGGGTTGAGAGGAACATTTCCCCAGAGCGATGTTTAATAATGGCACTAACTTGGAGCTCTTTTTTTTTTTTCTGGTCAAGGGCCAGAAATCATGAGCAAAATAAAAAGAAATGCGTTTGGTTTGATGACTGTGAGGTTCCTGTTTATGGTTTCTTTTCAGCATTATTTCAAGAAGAGATCATTTAAACCCTTACCTGTTTTTGTTTTCCTCTCTCCTCAGATGATGCAGTTTGCTTGGGGTAATTACAAGCGCTACGCCTGGGGCTCCAATGAGCTGCGGCCCGTCTCCAAGCAAGGCCACTCCAGTAATCTGTTTGGTGAGTATGCGTGTGTGCCATTTCTCTCTTGTCATGAGCGTGTGATTCATTTTCCTACAGCGGCGCTTAGTTTTGCCTCGCCGAACTCCAGGCAGAGCCGCGAGTCTGTATTTCACCGGCGCGTTTCGAGTTTTCATGCTACAAGAACAGATTTTACAAGATGCCGAGAGACGCTGCTTTTTTATCAGCGAGCATGTCAAAATAGTTACCACACGGATCCATTCCCATGTACGCTTACCATATTAAACTTTTACACTTGTGTTGAAACTAGAGCTGTCAATCAATTAAAAAAAATTTGTTTAGTTAATGACAGTCAAAGTCTGTGATTAATCATGATTAGTTACAATTTTAAAACGTGCAATGTTGGAATAAAGAAGTGCATGATAAACTGGGTAGAGGAAACAGATTATGCAATTATAATATCCTAAACATTGACTTTTAACAAAGGTTTAATTAAAATCTCTTAAATGGGACTGACACTGTATACAAATGTAGTGGCTGGGTAGTATGGGGTGTGGCAACCCACCGACGGCCGGACTCAGACACGGATCCTAAGATCACAAAGTCAACAACCAAGAGCCTTAGACATCTGAGCCACCACTTCCATGAGCTATACTTGCTACACAGTTGAGCACACAACTCGTTTTTATAAACTTCCATCAAAATTCCAACAAGGTAATGAAAACTCACAGGATTTTTTTAAATTATAATTGTTCTTGCTTAAATAAAGTTTGTTATAGATTATTTTTTTTTAGTTATACCATGGAGAGTTCAGCCACTCACTCACTCATCGTCTTTACCACTTTATCCTGTGTAAAGGAAGTCGTGGTGGGCCTGGAGCATATCGCCTATCCCAGGGAACTTAGGGCACGAGGCGGGGTACACCCTGGAGCCAATCTATCTCAGGGCACACACATACATTCACGGGCAATTTGGGAACGCCAATTATCCTAATCTGCATGTGCTTGGACTGTGGGAGGAAACCGGGGTACCCGGAGGAAACCCACCGAGCGTGAGGAGAACATGCCAACTCCATGCACACAGGAATCGATCCCAGACCCTTGAGGTGCCGCCACAGAGAGTTCTGTCGTTATTTATTTACTTCGTACTTTTTTTTTTATTTTTTCATGTTCTTGAGCCATTTCACATTATTCTTACCGTCAGAAGAAAAGTCCACAATAATTCAATCCTTTTCTCTCCACGTTCGTCTTGCCAGAATGCGAGGTGAGGATGGGATATAAAACATTCATCAGGCTTCCCAAGCTCTCCTCGCACGTGATGAAAGCAAAGCCCCGGGCTATTTTTCATCGTTTTCCCGCAGCCAATCAGAGCTCGAGTTGAGAGACAGACCTGGGATTTGCAGCTCCAATTTGATTAACCTCCTTCATTTAGACTGGGAACGGGGCCAGTCGTGTGGACCGACGATGGCATTCATTGGTGTCAGACTTGCACACAGAGATACACACGCACGTGGAAGAGCGTAGGAGGATTAGTGAAATATGCTGACTGTACCAGTAGGTTGTATGTATTGTACAGTATGTAGGGTATGATTTGGTCTACTAAGAGAGTACAGGCAGGCATGTCTACAGTAACCAGCGGTGAGGAGGAAAACTTACCGCTTCTATTACTAAAGAAGGGTCGGACCTGCATTATTAATTCATGGTGTTGTGTGTTTAATGGCAGCGTGTGTTTAAATAAACCATGATGTGATTTATGCTGTTAACTTTTTTTTTTTTTTTTTTTGAGTCAGTAGAGGCAGGCAGCAGGAATGCTTTGCTCATGAGTTTTGCTCTCATATGATTATAGCCATAAAAAACACACACACACACACATAGAGCATGTGCAAAGCTACTGCAGCAAGGGTGGTCTTTGTTCCAGGACAAAGTATTGCTTCGTGTGCCGAACAGAACACTTTTTTTTGTCTTTTTCCCTTCAGCATTTTAATGAAGCGTAATAAGGAATACATTAACGGCTTTTACAGGACTGGGACTGGGGCTATCTCAGGGACTCAAGACCTTTTTGTGGACTTCTTTATCTTGAATGATTTGCTTTAAGTACTCCTTTTGTTTCCCTTCCGATTCTGTCTGTGTATCGGTCGTCGCTTTCGTCCAGGGTCCTTGTTAGTGAGAACGAGAGGGGTTCGATATTTTAGGATTTATATGAAATTACGACTGGCTGTAGGATTTATTTTACTCTTAGAATAGAAAAAGACGTCATTTTACAACATATTATCGAAACCCGCGAATGCGCCGCTGTCTTCACTTCTTCGTCAGAAGTGAATCTTCGTCCCTGTAGTTCTGCTTTCAGGGGACCAGACAGGTGAAAGTCTGATAGAGCAAGTTCAGGACTATAGCGAGGATGCTTTAACACCTTAAGTGTCAACAGTGTGCGCGGAAGTGTGCGAACGTGCATTGTCATCCCTCCGATATCAGTCCTCTGCGTTCAATCTGAAGTTTAGGCTTCAGCTCTTCAATAAGCCTCTCACTGTAACGAGCACCGTTGATTGTTGAATCGTTTTCCTGAGAATGTTCCAATACTTCTGGCCCCTTGAGAATCCCAGAAAACTGTAAACGTTGTTAAATTTTTCAGCTGATGGTTGACTCTGGAACTTTTTCCCCGTCTGCGATTGGGGATGTTTCCGTTAATGATTCTCTTTAAGAAACTTTCACAACCCTTAGGGTATCGCTCCATTCTGTTTGCAGATATCCAGATGCTTCTGTTTATGCTCTTCCGTGAGTTGTTTCGGGACCAGGTACACCCTCAGACCACCAAAAAATAACCAGATCACTGCACGCTGTTTTTCTCTTGTGCAAATCACAAGTGAAGTATTCATTTTTTGACTGCCAATTCTGGAATGGAAAAGAAGGTCACAGCAAGGTCAATTGTGCTGGAGCTTTATTTAAACTTTTAAATGGATCTCCAGTGTGTCTGTACACATGCAGAGGTGGAGAAAAACCCTGCTTTTTATTTTTATTGCATTTTTCGATTTTGCCAGGGTTTAAAGAAGCGAATCAGTTTTTTTCCCCTATTGTGACCTCATATAAGAAGATTGTTGCTCAGCCCTGCTGGGGGGCGTGGCTCATTTACATTGACACTGATATATGTTGCATTTGGAGAAGGAATTAAATAAACATATACGGCTAAGGGATATATATATATATATATATATAAACATTATCTGTGGGGTATTTCAGCTGCAGCATTAACAGACAGGTGACATTTAAATCTGTTCAAGGTTTTTGAAGGCTTCACTGTAATGACACCAGAGTGCACAATACTACAGAACAGCTACAGCCAGTAATAAATGCCCTGTCCATTAGTAAAGCTTTTGCTGTGCATTTAATATCCCTGTTTACTCCCTTTTTTCTCAGCGTTACAATTAAACAGAAAGCCTGCTCCAGCATGAGGGAAGGTTAATTCAAGTGGGAAAAAAAAACAAAACGATATTTTATTACGGCACATTAAAGAGGCCCTTTATCTCCTCTCATAATTATTAACTGATCCAGTCATTACCTACGACGAATTTGTGAATATTAAGATTAGGCAGAAGGCACATCCTCGGTTATCTGATGACACTACGATAATACTAATAAGAAATCGTTAAAAGGTTAAAGCTAAAAATAATTTGATGAGCTTTAACGTAATCAGTGATGATATTATTTTAGGGTTTGTCTTAAAACAACTCCCGCACGTTAAAATTCACTTGTACCACTTCAGCAAATAAAAATATAAACTAATCCCAATAAAAAATACTCAGTTTTGCTTTTCTAATGAATATCTATTGGTGCAGGTGTTTGTTTACATTGAGCAAGTAGCTTATTAGTAGCTTATTAGGAGTTTATTAGTAGCTTATTAGTATCTAACTATTCATAACATCGCTTTTACTCAACATTTAAATTTCACTTATGGTGCAGGTTAAACGTCAGGCAGATATCTAAGTACTGCAAAAGTTTCATTAAATTCTGACCAGCGGTCGATTTAGTTTGACGCCAAACCTGCAGTTTATAATCTTGGACATAACTGCTTATAACTTCCCTTCTACTCAACCTTTTGATTTTATTTATGGTGCAAGTTATTTATTTCAGGCAAATACCAAAGTACTGCCAAAGTTTCATAAAATTCTCTCCAGCCAGTTTTGCGTGATGCTGTGACAACAGCTGTCTGGACAGACATACAGACATACAGACATACAGACAGACGGACCAAAATTGAGTGCTATTGAATTAAATTGAATATCGCAGCGCTCAAAAAAAAGTGTACCCATGACTCCCGATAATAATTTAGGCCAGTGGACCGAACACTGTATAGCAAGCTGCATATGCAGGTCATCAAATAGCACGACATGCGGTAGCTTATTTTATTTATTAGCTTATGGCAGCGTAAAGAGAAAAATCCGTCTCACTCCAGAGAAGTTCAAAAGCAGACGTTTAACTGACATTTATGCTTCGCACCAGTGCATGTTTCAGGCTGTTCCAACCCAGCCGACGTCCTGGATTTCTCTTGAATTTGAGTATCTGCCAGATTTTGAAACTTTAACAGAAGTCTGGTCTTGCAAACAGAATTATGAGCTTGCCTTTGCCGAGCAGGGAAATCGCACTGTATCAAATATGGAAACATTAAGGAGTGTTAGAATACAGGTCTCTAGAATTATTACGGTCTCTTAATAGTCACACTATATTTGAGGGGCGTTCAAGTCAAACCGGGACTTTTGAGTTTACAAAATAACAGAACACAGTTATAAGAGTAATGAATTTGTGTTGTTCTCTATATAATCCCATGCTACAGTGATGCACTTATCCCAGTGTTCCACTACGGCTTGGATACCATCACAGTTTTCTTAGTACGCCGGAGCCATGATCAGACTGTCTGTCTGATTCACGTCTGAAACGCTGGCCTCCCAGGAACTCCTTTAATGACCCAAAATAGGTGGAAATGGTTTGTTGTGAGGTTAGGCCTGGCAGTAAGTCCCATCCGAGTTCCTGTAATGTGCCAGTGGACGTACAAATGTACAAGTTACATGTCGATTTTCGAGGATTAGGCGTTCCACTCGCTGAATTGTTCACAGGAACGATTGAAGTGGGCTCTGAGCCACCTCGGCTGGGATGGTCAATCATGGATGTACAGCCTGCTTTAAAAAGTTTGCACCATTTAAATGTTTTACTGCGGCTAAGAGTCTCATCACAGTGCTGTCCTCAAAGTCTTCTGTAAATGTCAATCGGATTTACGCTTTCGTTCAAAAGTCCTGTTTTGACTTGAACGCCCCTCGTATATATCAGGACGGCAGAACTGTTATAAAGTACGGATGAAAGTCATGTCGTAGCCGAAGTGTAACCTGTGTAGGCGAAGCGGGAATAAAAGCTACTGCTGTGTTAGTCTGTAAAGAAAAGGTGTTGATTTTTCATTTGCTGGTTCCTCTGGGACTCCTGGTGCAGTGTACCAAAGTATTGCATTGCGAGCACGTTGGACTAGTGTGCGTTTTCCACCTAATCCTGACCAACAGAAGATGAAGGTTCAAGCAGTGAAATCTATCTAAGCTTGGAAACTTTATCACTTAGGATTATTAAATGCCATTGTATATGCTCTAGCATACATGTCCCCTGTTACTGTACATCAGCAGCGCGCGTAACCATTACATTTCCATGGGAATTCTAAAGCAGCACCAAGTGGCCATAAAAACGAGGAGCAGGATCACTAAAACTGGCGAGGTTTCGAGTTGCGGCACAGTGAAAAATTCATCAGGTGTTTGAAAGAGGAGAAGCTGCGAACTCCTTTCGCCTCGTTCAGTAGCGGTGCTGTTGAACGCGCCACAGCTTTTGTTGGCAATAACGACAATAAGTGCGCTGGTAGGTGAGCGGTGGGCGAGTGGAGGCTTGATAGGGAGTAAACCTGCGAGATGCGCTTTCGGAGACGTGTTTGGTTATTAACCTAAAAGTACTAAATATTATCCTAATCTTCGTAAAAAGCGCATTTGCTATTCCGTTTGAGGTCCATAAGCTGCTGGGAGAAGTACCGTTTGAAGCGAGCCATCACAGGAGAATCTTAATGACTGCTGCGGTCGCATATATTCCATCTTTTTTTCTTTTTCTTTTCTAGTTGCCTGAAAGCTGATGAAAAGGAATAGTTTGAAGATATTACTGTAGATTGCGCCCTGCAGGACCGACCCTACCATAACGGGTTCTCTCAACCCGTGTCCTCTCGTTACCTTTTAAAGCGGTTTGCTTTAATAAAGGAAGGCGCACACGGGTGTCTAGACGTCCCAGGGGGTTTCTATCAAAGTGAACATTTACTGACTGAGATTTAAGTGTCATATTAGTGACAATACCGTTTGTTCTAGGGAAAGAGAGAGAGAGAGAGAGAGAGAGAGAGAGAGAGAGAGAGAGAGAAAAAACACTTGTTTTCTAGAAGTGCTCATGAATTTGGGTAAATTTACATGTAACATGAAGAGGTTGATCAGACTTGTGTAGAGTGACGCGTTAATGCAGTTTTATACATGGAGTCCCATGTCAAGTTTAATTTCAGAAAATGCAAAAAAAAAAATAAATTGTGAACATTATATCTAAAACCAAATCCATAATTAAGATTTAGGACTAGACATTCCATTAGGACATAAGTAATGGCACCTTTAAATTCTAAAGGTGGAAGAACGATTTGATGTGAGATTTTAAGCCTGATCGAAGTTCAGGTTTTACTTCGGATGCCCTTTCTGACGCAACCCCCCAGTTTTTATCCATGCTGGGCACCGGAACTGTGTCCAGCGGCTGGGGTTTGGGCGTTGACTGGGAATTGAACCCGGGCTGGCTAGAAAACCTACCACTGAGCCACCAATGCCCTGGGAGTGAATAAAAATGATTAGACAACTTAACGTATCTCCAGTGGAATTTTCAGTCGAGTTCGGAACAAGAAAAAACGCACATATTTGCTGGATAAGTGAGGCCCGGTGTCTTCTCTCTCAGCACGGCTTGCTGATCTCATGTCCCGAGTCCTTCCTGCCTGCCTGCCTGCTTCGAGCCGAGTGCTTACTAAAAGTTCTCTGGCAGTTTAAGGGGAAACTCTCGGTTTGAAATGCTGGCATAATCATTTTTAGAGGAAGCTGTGCACAGGAAAGAGGAACTGAAAGCAACGTAAGATCAGCAAGTGGAATTTATTATTTTAAATCATATTCCAGTTAAGTGATCCCACCCCATCAACACGGGCTTTTCTCATGAAGCCTTTTGTCCTCCCCATTACTTTGCCGCATGATTGGAAAATAGTGGTTTGCTGCCGGACTAATTTCGCCAGCCAGTGTGAACACAGATCCGGTACTGTTAGCCAGGCCTGTCCTACAGGGACACCCACATGGACCTGTCAGGGGAGAAAGTGTGCTGTTAATGAACTCCTTGCACCAAGAATATATCAGCCTGAAATAAACGCTGGACGTGGGACAGCCGTGCTGCTGTACGCCATGGCAATTCTCTCAGCCTCCCAGATATTTCTGAACTGATCCAGTGATGCACCAGCATCTAGATCCTCTGGCCGACGTCTGTCTCTCGCAAAGTTAAAACGGGCTGCCATCTGTCACGCCGCCCTGGCTGAGATGGGCACCGTCTGGGATGCCGACTGATCCAATCCCAGTCCGCGAATTATTTGTTCACGGAATCGACTGTTCGTGGTTTTTCATTTTGCTCGATCTGCATTAAATTGATTTTGTGTGTGTGTGTGTGTGTGTGTGTGTGTGTGTGTGTGGCTTGAATGAACAGAAGGGCTGGATGTCATCTTTCGGGAAGCATTATCACAGCTTCATTTTTTCTCTCTCTCTCTCTCTCTCTCTTTCATTATTCAGTGAGAGAAAGTATGAAAGAAAAGTATGCAAATATAATCTGTTATGTTGTAAGGCACAGATTTGCATAGAGGAAGCTGCAAGGGTGTGTGTTGGGTTCGCTCTTCTAACAAATGGTGTTTTCGTTAAGGGATTGTACCAAAACAACACTTAATAGTGTAGCAAATAAAATAAGGACAAAATGGATATTAAGGACCTTCTTATATTTTTAATGTAGCCTTGAGGAATAGTTCTCCAGGCTTTTCAGAGACCCTTTTTGGCTCTGATTGTTAGTATACTGTTGGGAAATGACGAGAAGGGAAATGAGGTCGCTGCTCACATTGTTGTTACATAAATAAGCACATTTAGGGGTGGATCAAGACCTTTGCACAGTACTGCACATCTAATAATAATAATAATAATAATAAAGTCTAATAATGAATGATAGGAATCTAATCTTTATAGTAGTTGTGGTGCAAAGGTAAAAGCTCTAGAAGGTCAGGAGTTCAATCCTGGCGAGCCCTTGAGGATCTGATCCAGGAATAGCGCGTCATCGTGACCGAGCTTTCTTACAAGCCGGGATTTGCTGGGACAAGGATTTCACCATGCTGTGTGTGTGTGTGTGTGTGTGTGTGACAAATAAAGGCTGCTTCTGTGAGGCAACGTGTGTGTACTTTGGCTTTGGAGGCAGAAAATGAGTGCGCTTTTACAACTAGACAGCTGCTTTGTTTAGCCAAACTAAGTGAAGTGTGAAATGCGTTTCCTTCTGTGTATTGGGTTTTGTAAAGTCATAAAGAAAAATAAAAAAAACAAAAAAACACGAAAATATCCCAAAAACAATTGCGTAAAAATTTCCACGTTTTTTTCCCGCCTCTTAAAAAACATAAACGTTGTGTCCTAGAGAAATACTTTCATACAGAAGTACATGCATATACAGTACTGTTTCACATGATCGTGTTTATACACAAGTTTCATGTCAGTTACAGAATCCCTGTTTAGTGTACAGATAATAAACGCAGTTTTCGTGAATTAAATGTAATTGTACGGAATTCTGGCATTGTTCTGGAATTCTCTAGCTTTTATTCTAATCGTTTGTTTTATTCCGGTTGATGAGTTCTTGAAGCCACTTTGATGTTACACTAATAGAAACTGAAATAGATTATGTTCCATTTAAGCTTGAGCTTCTCTAGGTTTCTCTAGGAATGCATTAGAGACACTTTTTCAACAAAAATAAAACAGATTGAAGCGTTTAAACTCTGGAACGTGCAGGACGATTTCTGAGTTATTTCTACATAACAAGAGAGGAAATCAATGTACAGTACAAAGACTCAAGCGCTACTGTACAGCTGACTCCCAGATGTCCAACTCGTACCTGCTTGTTTTTGTTTGCATATCATTTCTTTGACTTTAATCAATTTGCATGGTTTCTACTACAGATAAGGAATGCCAGGATGCACTACATCAAATACAAGGAGGAGTTTTTTTTTTTTTTTTAATCTTATTTATGTAGACCTTCATGTCCACCGCAGGTGCTAAAGTCTGAGTGGCTGAGCTGCTGTTCAACACATTTTGGTTCACTGGATGTTCGGTATGTTGGCATGGCACCTGTCTTCACATTGCAGTTTACAATAGGGAATTTCCTTTTTTTTTTTTTTTTTCTTAAGCAAGAAAGTCACTCGTAAATAAGGTTTATGTAAAATGCGGAGGAGGAAACATCACGACAGCACACTTTAAAATTCTATTAATTAATTCAGCAAAAGTTTAGTCCACTTTGATCATAGAATGTTTTCATTTTGCATGAGCTACTTTCACTCAGATTAAAGCCTTCAGTCAAATTGAGAATTGTCTTGTTTAAGATAATAAATAATGAAACAAACATAAAATAAATAAATAAATAAATAAATACATAATCTACTTCCAGAAAAAAAAAAACTTTTCATTTACTTTCCTTTCATCCTTTCTTTAAAATGAAGATCAAACGTGAGTGCTTCATCATGGGCATTATGAATTATTACTGCATGCATGGTTCTGTATATGTGCTGCCCAGGACGTTTCTGGGGCAGTTATTTACAGGGTCAGGTCTCCAGCTTGATGCCTGATTTGTATCTGGGCACTTGTGGTTGGAGGACTTTGTTCAAGGGCCCAACCGAGTATCATCAGGGTTCGAACCGGGGACCTCCTGGTCCATAATCCAACACCATAGTGACTAGGGCTGCAAATTCAATTATCACTTACATGGTGACATCGTTGCACATGCTTTTTGCTCTACCTTTGACTGCCCTGACATGCAGACATTCCCATCCATTCATCTAGGAACCTCTGTTGTCCAGCTAGGGACCATGGAAGCCAATGGGAACCATTGTACATATCAAAAATTGAATGTTGATCGGGGTAGGAACCCTCTGGTCAACATTCACACACTATGGTCAATTTGGAAACGCCAAACTGCATAAACCGCATGTCTTTGGACTGTGTGAAGATTCCGGAGGAGATAGCAGATATTACTCCTTACTGTACGTACAGTAACACAATGTTGCACTTTCACGAACATAAACCTCCAATGTTTGGGAGCTTTTTACTCGTAGTTCAACCAAAACAGCTGTTAGGAAACATCAGATAAGAAAGGCTGTATGGTGGTGTGGTGTGGTTAAGTGCTGCTTCGTGAAGGGATTGAGAGTCAGTAGGTAGGTGGGTAGGAAAGAACCCCAGAGGGGAATGTGCCTAATTAGTGTTTGTGTGTTGCTGTGAGCCAGGTGCTTATTTCCAGTTGTGCCCCTTTAAGTGAATCACACAACATGTGCACACACCTTGATTCTGAGCTCTTCTTTACCCTCTCTCTCTCTCTCTCTCTCTCTTCTGCTCTGCTCTTCCCGTTATTATTTCCCTGGCTCGCACTGATCCGTTTGAACCGTTTGAGTTTTAAGGGTTAATTAATCTTCCTGGGTTTTTAAAAGAAGAGCTCGTCCAACATGCGAAACTGTGTACAACCATCAGTGCGTCCTTCTTATTCTTTATACGGCAGCTGGCATGCATTGCATTTACTGCCTTTCAGTACACCGCTCTCGCGGTAGCAGAATAATCATTTACAGGGACGGTAGAGGGAACCAGGATAGATTTTTAAAAAGGGTGGGCTGATATATGGTACTTGGGCGGCCGTGCTGTAATTCACAATCGGAACGCGGGTCTGATCATTTTGATTTATACATATTTCCTCGCATACACATTTCAAACTCATTTCTTTTGATGCTGTCAAACTGCTTTGCAGCCTTGTGTGACCTGATGAATCAGTGTCTGTTCAAGTTTTTCTATTCTCAGAAGACAATTAGGCCAACAACCAAAAATTATAAAGGATCCTACGAAACAAAAGTATTAATTTTATGCTTTATGTCACACTACAATCCTGATACTGATACTGCGCTGCCGAATCAAATCGCCTGCTGCGCCAGCAACGATCTTCTTCAACATTAAACCATATAAACAAGTCTTTTTCCAAGTTATTATTAATCAACTTAACTAGGTAGCATTATTTTATAATTTTGAATTAGAAACAACTTTCAACTTGAAACTTCAACATAGAAACTTTTCACTAGCAACCAAATATTGAAGCTCTGCAATGCACTTTCCCACTGGGATAATGCGTTCACAGCACGGAGCTTTGGAGACAATCCCCTTAAAAGTTTCAGTAACTACTCGTGTGGTTACAGTATTTAAAACTATTATACTATGTTTCGTAACCAGAATTAGGATATATACAGCATTAGATTGTAGCAGATGACCCGTGCACCTGATTTTTCTTTTCCCTTAACACTGTATTCACTTAACAATCTCAGTCAAACAAACCAGATTTGTAGTGAAAGTTCTTATCAAAGTTAATAGTATAAACAAACGTTAAGCCAGCTTTTAGAAAACCCTGAGCGTAAGAAGTGTTTCACAAGTGTTTCATGCTTGATCATGGTCTCTTGAGATAAAATGCCATTGTTTCAGCCTCGCCATTTAGGTCAGGATGTTGGCGTTTATCTTCTTAGGGGTTTCAGGGGCGTCATCGTTCAACTCAAGATATTTTGTGATTTTAGCTAGTCCAAAAATAACAAAGTGTCCTGTGAGTAGTCAACCGTTTAAAGTCCACAAGCTGGTAGTGAAAAAGAAAGCGTTCATCAATCGCATCGTCATTTTAAGCTGAAAAGATAGAGCTGGTAGTTCTGGTTCTAGTTCTAGTTCTATTTCTGCTACTATTGTAAAGTTAGAAGCATGCTAGGAGTTTTAGCAGAGGTCAAATTATGCAAAATCTTTTGTTTTTCAATTAATTGGAAAAATTGTTGTATCAAAATAGAGTCACACTTTATACATTATTTAAGTAAACTCAGATGTTAAATGTCCTAAAATAGACAATTAAAAAAATTCAATAAATAAAAATTACAAATTGCTTACATCTTCTGCTAATACTTGCATTTATACTTTGCTAATATTTTTGCAAGAATATCGCATCTTTTTCTTTTTCAGGGCATTGGTGGCTCAGTGGTAGGCTTCTCGCCTGCATTGTTAAAGGTCTGGGTTCAATTCCCGCCCAAACCCGAGTTACTGGATGCATTGCCCGTCCCAAGCCTGGATAAAATGGGAGGGTTACAGCAGAAAAGGCATTCGGCGTAAAAGCCTGTGCCAAGTTGTATGTGGATCAGATGGTCCACTGCGGCGACCCCTCCATGCGAGTAGCCGAAACACTAGCAACAACAATGCTTCATCTTTTGAGTTTCTTGGTGGCTTGTGCAATATTCGTACTAAATTGACTGAAATTGTGTGGAGCAGAAATTTGTCAGGGGAAAAAAAGATAACTGCTTTGTAAAAGACATGACTTTTCAACAATCAACAATACAATCAAGTCGCACGTTGTTTTATTGTTTAGATTCCTTTAGTGCTTTACATACAACACGACCTGTTGAGACAAAACAGACAGTAAACGCTAGTGCTATCGAATCAAACTGAAAACCGCAACGCTCAAAAATCTAATCATATCAAGACAGCGTTATTGTTTAAAACAGATTATCATATCCAATGGGTTTTTTTTTTTTTTACATCCTACGCACTGAGAAATGGAAGCTGATCTTTAGCAAAACTCCATACTTTGTTTTTTGGATTTCCATATTTGTTTTTGGTCTTAAGTTCAAAGTTCAGTTTTAGGCACCTGGAAATGAAATGGTGTCCAAACATCCAGACGTGAGCTCGGTGGTGGGACAGAGTGACACGAGGGGTGACTCTCTCACCTCTTGGTGCCTCAAATTGAAAAACAGGAAGAGCGCTGACAAAAGACGTTTGACATTACATGTGCAAAATGTCCTCTCATAACCTCTGTATGCAGCCACTGGCAGAAATATCCAACACAATGTTTTTCATGGTGTGTCAGTTTGGGCAAACAAAGACTGGACTGCCAGACGATCACTGGCAGTGCTTCAGAAGTTCGATAATTAAAGCCCAGAAGATCCGAGACCCACCTGTCAGGGACGTAATCGGTACCGAATGAATAGTGCTGCTAATTCTGTTTTAATGTAGCTTCTAATTAGGTTCTCTCTCCAACCATCTGTGGAATGCATGTTTTTCCTCTCGTGTTTTCAAACAGCTGTACTCCTATTTGCTCCATTAGATTTTACAGCTGTATGTTTGACACCTGTGTGAGCAGGAGATTTGTGCTGCTAAGGTAACGTGTCATGTTTTTACTTCTAGACTCAGATGGTTGGATTAGGATTTATGATTGAGTAGAGATGATGAAGGTGATAGATAGTTTGAGAAAGTCATAGTTATCTAGGTAGAAGTTTTGCATAGTTACTGTATACTTTAGAAAAGAAAGATTTCTGAAGCGATCTTTGAATAATTCTTAGCTTGTAGCATGCTGGTTTACTGAGGAAAAAAAGAGTGCACATAGATAGAATAATGGATGCGTAGTTAGTATATTTGAATAGATGATTTGTGCTTTGGTTAATTTGGGTGGAATTATTGGTAGATGACTGAATGAATGGGTAGCTAGATGAATGTGTGGAGAAATTGATGGACAAGTGGACAGAGGTAAATGTATGATAGATGGATCAATGCATAAATGGATGAATGATAGCATGATTTATGCATGCATGGATTCACTGATGAATAAGTAATTGGTTAGAATGGATAAATTTGTAGATTGATGGATGCATGGATGAATAGAGATGTAGATGAATGGATGGATGGATGGATGGATGGATGGATGGATGGATGGAAAGGTCAGCAAATGGATGAGAAGGCATAATGGATATATTTTGAGATTGACTGAAGACAGGTTGGGTAAACAGATGGAGGGATGGATTAGATTATATAAACAGGTAGATGGATGAATGGATGGTAAAGTAGACAGGTGGATTAATGGATGGATGGTTGGGTAGATATGTGCATGGATAAATGGTTGGATGGATGGTTAGATTGGTTGGACGGATGATTAGGTAGACAGTTGGGTGGTTAGATGAATGTATCCATAAATGGACTGAGGAATGCTTATTTTGTATGGCAAACAGGTAGATGTTTAGGTAGACATATGGATGGATGGATGGATGGATGGATGGATGGATGGATGGATAGGTAGACATGTGGATGGATGGATGGGTAGACATGGATGGATGGATGGATGGATGGATAGTAGACATGGATGGATGGATGGATGGGTGAGTAGTCGTGAAGGGATAGATGGATGGATCGATGAATAGATGGATGGGTGAGTAGCCGTGAAGGGATGGATCGATGAATGAATGAATGGATGGATGGGTAGGCATGTGGATGGATTATGGAGAGTTGGGCGGTTTGGATGGATGGATGGGTGGATGGATGGATGGAAAGGTCAGCAGATGGATGGATGGATAGGTAGATATGTGAATGGATGGATGGATGGATGGATGGTTTGGTAGACATGTGGATGGATTGATTGTTGGATGGATGACCCTGTCTTTTCTGCACTGTACCAGATGAACATGAGGATGTTTGCAGTACCCTTTAGTGGCAGCTCAGGCGTCCAGCCAACAAAGCTGCATGTATTCATGTTAAAAGTAGAAATTACACGAAAAGGGCAGATCTCCAATTGGGTGGTTTATTGCTTTCAGTGTGTATAATTATCACCTTAACTACCTCAATCTATCTTGTACTCATCTTATTTTGTTTTTTAGAGCAACAATCAAATCTTTCTTATTGTCTTAGCACTTTCACCCACACTTACACTTTTAGAGTGTTGTTTAGTTCCAGCTTTCTTGAAAGCCATGAAGTTGAAGAATGTAGAAAAGCTTATTAAAATGTTGCTCGCCATTAACTCATAAAACTTTGATATTATTTGTCTACATGGCTTAAAGGCTAAGCATTTGCATACTAAATTATAAATTCATTGTCAGAGGCTGATCTGACAACAAATCCTCAATAGACACATGTTAAAATCTATTTATCAAGCCAAAAGACTAACCAGTCGTTTACCAGTTTACCGGTTTATAGTCGTTTAATTCCTTTTAAATTTATTTTTAATTATAATTATCATTAATTATCATTATACTATTTATTGAACATGATTACACTGATAGATTCAGTGTAAACATTCACTATTATAAGTATTAGTATTATTATTGCAATGTCATCATGATGGATGGTGTTACTACAGTAATGCCTATATTTGGAATATTGTGAATGATTCTCCTTACACAAAGCTATAGGTGACACATAATGTTCTCTACAGCCCATTGTTTAGTTTTTTTCCCCTTGCTTTTTCTAAGTTTTCTCTTTGCTTTACCCTGTGAACAGGATTTCCATTCAAATGAGTCTCCGGATCTTACAGCTCTTCGGCTCTTATCAGGTGTTATCACCAGGCTGGACCGGTTAAAACCCTGGTTTTATGGAGTTCACAGCTTTCTCACCATGATCGTTTTCTGCGTTCGCAGGCAGTCTGAGGGGCGCGACAATCGTGGATGCTCTGGACACTCTTTACATCATGGAGATGTACGACGAGTTTGAGGCCGCCACCGAGTGGGTGGAGAAAAATCTGGACTTTAACATGGTAAGATGCTACTCGTGTCTTCTAACCTGACGTTCACACTGGCAGGCAAGGCGTGAGCGTTTGTTTCCTATGTGTGTATGTGTGTGTGTGAGTGACAAGGAGCTGTGATTTCAGCGACAGCACTGCAATCAACATGGAGATTGAGATCGAACAGAGCGAGAGTCTCGTTTATATGCAAATTAGGTGTGATGCGACTCCAAACGATTGGCTTAAACGATTCCTCTGACCAATCCTGTAGCTCAGAGGGTGAACAGCTCGAACTTTAAAACACACATCACAGCTTTTAAAACCACATCTACCTTCCACAAAGTACTTGCAGAATGTATTTTTTTTACTTTTTACCGCCACCTACTGGACTGGAGTGTGAGGCTGAAGATTGACAGATTGAAAAGATTATATCTTTGTCCGAGACATTTAAACAGGCAACAACATAAGTTACTAGCAAAAGTTCTGGCTGGGCGTGGCATCATGTATTACTCATAAGTTTATTTAAGTAAATTAGTGTTAGAAACATTTCAGTTTAAAGCCACACCCATGCTTTCATATCAGACACCATCATGCGGACTGCTAACATTTTCTTTATTATTATTATTATTATTATTATTATTATTATTATTACAAATGTTTATTCTCTTGTATCTGCATTTTGTAGTAAATCTGTACCCTTTATTTAACTTCCAGTGTCTTATGAAACTCTTATGATTAGATACTTGGGTTATTATTATTGTTGTTGTCATTGTTGTTGTTTTGCTTTTAATAATAATAATAATAATAATAATAATAATAATAATAATAACAGATAACAGTAATAATAATCATAAAAACAACAACAATAATAGTAGTAGTAGTAATGCAACTTAATGCATTATAATTAAACAAGATCTCACATTTGAGGTTGCGTGCAGTTCAGTGCTGATATTCAGTACAACAGCACAACCTCGAGTGTGATGTATAATAATGCATTATAATTGCATTATAATTTATACCACAGTTCCACAAACGCCATTTATTATTAACAGATTATGATTTGTTTCTTTATTTTGCTTCTTGCCAAGGAACGCATATCCTTCTGCGACTGGTGGAACTGACAAACCGCGACTGACAGTTAGTGTAATTAACAGGGGAGAAAATAGATTGACATTTTGTACCAATTCTATGTAGCCAAAATATGAAGAGAAAGAAAAACAGTCCTGAGAAACTCATGAGATTTACTTTATTTTCCACTTATTCGTCTCCAGGATATCAGCTACACCAACTTCCCGGGTTCCAGAGTTGAATTCCAAACTGGATTGAATGGAAGGCGCGTGTGCTATGTAGAGTTCAATCCTTTGTTCCACACAAGTACCACTATTGATCACGAATATCGGATTCAGCCTTGTGTTAGAAGCTAGTGAGCCTTGTACGTCGTGAGAAACACGGACAGTTCAGAAGCAAGTAGGAGCAACTTAGACGCAATTATTAAAGGAGACAGATTGTTGTTTAACGATATCAGAACGTGCTTCCCTGACTGGTTTTGAATGTGGGTTTTGGCAGGCAGCTGCTCTCCCCTCTATCCAGTACTGCAGACCGCGCAGACCTACTCTCACCCACGACCGACTGTTAACGTACAGTGCCTTGCAAAAGTATTCATACCCCTTAAACTTTTCCACATTTTGTCACATTACAACCACAAACATAAATGTATTTTATTAGGATTTAATGTGATAGACCAATACAAAGTGGCACATACAGTACAGTAATTGGAAGGAAAATGATTAATGTCTTTCAAATTATTTTTATAAATAAATATCTGTAAACGTGTTAAATTCTTTGTGTCGCTCAAAATATGCGTCGATGTGCGACACCCACCGGCACGCGGTTTATTGAGCTTTCCGACCCCAGGTTTGATTCAGGTTGACCGCTGACTGCACGCTCCAGGACACGTGATAAAAGGATGACGGAACACAGAAGCCAGACGGCATTGTTGGTTTGCTGCAGGTGGATAATTTAAGTCCGGCTTTTTATACGAGGAGGACTCAAATAGACATCGAGTGTATTATATTAGAAAGTAACCTTCAACCCAGAGTCCTTTTTTTCCCGAGGTTTTGTTACTCTGTTCGTTTTCTCTGTAGCAGTTCCTTGATTTCATAAATGCAACACATTATAGTTTTTTTTTTATACATTGCATAAAGGTGAAAAAGTATATATGCAGTGTTATCTTCATTTTAGATGTCAAAAAGGTTTTCTTTGAGTGTTTAAGGTTGCCGACCCCTGACAAAACGTGGAAAGGTCCAAGGAGCGTGAATACTTTTGCAAGGCACAGTAATTACGGTTATGGGAACACCTGTAACACAGAGTGATAAATATTAAACGTCCCAGTGCTTTTACTGTCTATACTGTAATCACCACTAGTGGAATGACTCTCATCCAGTCAGATTACCCGGTCGGAACTAACTGTACTATTATGAATTATATTGGAAAGCAAAATAGCCAACTTCAGCTTTTCTAATGTGGTTATATTAAACATAAAAACAAACAAAAAAAAATTGCTGAGCATTTGCTGCTTATTTACAGCTCACATCTAAACTGTAAGCAAAAAAAAAAAAAAGAGAAAAAAAAAGGTAACACTTATTCTCTTACCTAATCGCTTACATTCTTTTGCTTTTGTTAACATGACCTTTCTTACATTTCTAACAAAGTCCTGATTGTTCTGGAACTGGAAGGGTGACCCAACTTGAAACTCAACATTAATCCATCACGTGCATCCAGAGTGTTAAAATTACTGCGCTGCTGCATTCCTGCTGTGCACCGGATGCCTGATGATGTCATTCTTGCGGCATTCCGAGAAAGAGGCACCTTTCACCATCCACCAATGTCTCTGTCCAATCAGCTTTGATGATCAGCTAACGTACGAGGAGATGCTCAGGACCCGAGCTAGACGGCACCAAACCTTCCGCTCTTCAGATGGTAAAATCTTCGAGATTGTTGTTTTTCCAAAAACTTCCATTCGGTTGTTTAGCCTCAAGGACTGATTTTTGAAACGACTTGAAAGGTCACTTGAAACAGCTGGATTGTTCATCTGTCACCTTAAAGTCTAAGGAGGAGGAAAAATAGATGAGCTTTGCTTCTTGCTACGGCTCAGTCTAAAGTTTTAAAGTGCCTAAATGCTGCGCTGATGTCTCATGAGTCTTGGCAAATCAGCAAAAGCAAAGCTCGGATCAAGCCTTTTTAAAAGAGTACTGAAAAAAAACAACAAGAAAGTTACCATGGCAACAGCACTCACGAAACGACAAGCACTTAATCAAAAAAAATTAAAGATTATTTATTGATTAATTCCATGCATGATGCGGTCATTCCATTGAAGTGAAAGTCCACAGAACAAGAGGTGTCTAAGAAAGAGCTCTTCACTTCTCCATGTTCTTCATCCTCTCACATCGACTCCGAGACTCCTTAAAGTCTCTTTCTATGAGAAAGCAACAAAGCTGTTGCACTGTGCGCGCTTGTACAAAGAGCATTAACAAACTTTTTAATTGAAAGGCTTTTGGCTTCTACCCTCCAGCAACTCTCACAATAAAAGCGACACTGAAGTCTCGGGGGATTCCATCATTAATATTTAAGTCTCCAAAAGGCTAGACATTTACGTTTTGATGTCTAAAAATGTCTGAAGCGTGTTTTTTTTTTTTTTGCAAATGAATCTTAACTCTTGGTAACAGCGAGTATGGGCTGTGCTGCTGAGAGTCAGCGTGTCCGAGAGCGCGTTGGAGAAAACATGGTATCGGTGCTAAAACATGTCTCACCTATGTGAAAAAGTGAATTTTCAAGTAGTGTCATATGATAACATCATTTTTCTATAATACTTAATGCTTATTTTCTTACATACCATCGTTTTTTGTGAATATGCATTCACGTTTATAAAAAAAAACATATTTGCTATGTAGATACAATTTCATGCCTTTTTATGTAGTGTCCGTAACTTTTTTAAAATTCAAATCTTTCAATGATATTAATTATCATTCATATGAAAATTGGTCAATTTGGATTTCACATGAAAAGACATAAACCTGAACTGTGTATTATTCTTAAATGCAAAATTAAAATGTTAAAATGTTGATACATGAATTTGACATGGTTACGGACACTACAGATTTTTTACGGACACTTTTTAAGTTTTTACCAAAAAACTATTCATGCAAACAATGGCGAGGGGGGAGGCGGCGACAGACCCAGGCTGGACTCAGCGCGATACTAGTCAGACGGAGCATTTATTTCAGCAGCGTGAGTGAGAGTGAGCTGTCATTCAGTGCCACGGTGCTGTGCGGTTCGTTTGAAAAGCAGAAGGAGGAACAAAAGCCGCGGGTGAATGGGGCGACTGAAATGCGGCGTTACCGCTGTAATGAGCGACTGGACACACAACCTGAGAGAGATAACCTTTCCGAGCTACGGCACAGACACATGTTCCCCTGCCAGCAGACTGAACCTGATTACAAAAGGATATAAATAGGAAATTCAATATGTTTTTTTTTTTTTTCCCCAAAGGCTTTGTGATGAGAAAAGAGCCTCATAAATAAAGTGAACATGCGAAGGCGGTTGATGTTCTTGCGAGTGCAGCTTTTATGCGTGTTAGAGTAAGCTTCTAGCAGCCTCGGTTTTCAGACAGGTGTTTACGTGTGTGTGTGTGTGTGTGTGTGTGTGCGTGGGTTGTTTTTCTTCTTTTTTTTCTTTTTTTTTTACGCAGGGAGTTTTGATTAGTTTTCGCATTGATATTCAGGTACCGCGGTGGCGCAGCTGCACAGCTAAATAAATAATCACGTCATTGCCGAGTCCACCGGAGCTCCGTCATGCTGCATTAGCCACATTTGGATTCCCTGCTTCTTCCCTGCTGACCTTGTGCACTCTAATACATCATACACAGGTTCCCCGCATGTCGACGGCCTGTAGAGAAATAATCAATGACACGGTGGCGATAATGGTCTGAAGGTGATTATATTCTTTAAGCAGCATGCTCTTGTTGTGTTTTGTTCCTCTTATACCACAGCGATGCGATTGTGTATATTTGTTATAGGCAGTGTTTGCGGACGTTACTTTTTAAAGTAACTAATTACATTACAAAATTACCGTCATTAAAAAGTAATCAGTTACATTACAGCGGTACTTTCTGTGAGTTCTTACTCTCAGAACTGTTCTGTTATTGTGCATTATTAAATAAAAAGTCCCGGTTTGACTTGAACACCCCTTATGATTGTGTAAATGAGAATTTTCTTTAGTGTTAGTCTCATAATAGAGTGCAATATCCAGGCCCGCTATCCTCAGTCTGCGGATGCACTGACATTTTGGCTGCTGAAGTGAAAGCGGGTGTTGTTTTTCGCCCCGGTGTGAAATTTCAGATCATTTCTGATTTGTATTTGCTTGGGAATCAACCTCTCAAAAAATCGCTAGCAGAGAGAGAGAGAGAGTGAGACAAACCATATCAAGGCTATGTGTTATTACACTGTTTGTGTGTGTGTGTGTGTGTGCGCGTGCGTGTGTGTGTTTCGGGTTTGCTCATGCACACAAGAAACCAATAAAAAAAAAAAATGCCAGTGTAATTAACCATGTAATGACATCCCTGTGGAACATTTCATGATTCTTCTTCAAACAAAAAAAGTTATCTACGTAAATAAGTTTTGTTAATCTTTCTGAGCGTCTCGCGTGAACCTGACCCGAAGAGACGTGATTTATTCATTCAGTTTTCTCGACTTGAGTACCTTATGCATGCGCATGCTGTCTGTTTTTTAGTTCGCTCTCTTGTTTTACCAATTGGGTACACAATATAGGAAATAGAAAAAACAAACTAGGGGAAAAAAAAAAATCTGATTTCAGGGTTAACCAGTGAACTGGCTATTGATTTCCAGATTGAGTGTTAAGTTGATATGTGTAAAAAAAAAAAAAAAAAAAATATATATATATATATATATATATAAATAAATAAATAAATAAATTATAATAATAATAATAGCCTTCAACCACCAGGTCCTGGGTTCGATTCCCACCTCAGGTTTTGTGTGCATTGAGTTTGCATGTTCTCCCTGTGCTTGGTGGGTTTCCTCAGGGTTCTCTGGTTTCCTCCCACAGTCCAAAAACATGCAGATTAGGCTAGTGCCTGTGAACGTTGATCGGCGGCTCTACCACGGTCGTACAATTAGGAATCACTACAAGGATCACTGTTGACCTTCACAGTCCATAGTTGGACTACAGAGGTTTCTAGATGGATGAATAAATTTAATAAATAAAATAAAATAAATAAAAATATTTATATAAAAATTATATAAATTATAAATACATAAATATATAGAAATTGTGTAAATTAACTTTTTTTATGGCACACGGCTCATCTTAGTAAAACCTTTTTCATTCCTTTTATTCTTTAAATAATTAAATAAGCATGCGTAAGTGTTTTTGTTTTGTCTTGTTTTGTTTTCTTGCCGTTGGAAAACCTTTAAAGGTACAATAGTGTTTTTTTTTTTTTTTTTATACTTGTCTTCTGTACTTCTCTTCAGGAATGTTTAGCTTCACTTTTGCACATCTGAAACATATGTTCCTGCGGGTTTTCTGCCCTTAAGCCACTAACAACAGGAAATATTAACCTGCATGTGTCTTATGGTGGCACTTCTGCTTTGTCAACATGCAGTAAATGTCAACACCATGATTTGATCAGTAATGCTCGGCAGGTCACTGTTGGTATGTAAAACACAACGGGCAGGAAAGCTTCCCTGCCGATTACAGTTGCGTAATACATATCCGCAACATCTGTAATTTTTAAAGCGCTTGAGCGAACAGGTGCTTCTGTCGTTCCAGGCAATGCTGAAGCTCATCGTTAAACCCCCATGTGTTCTGAAGTGACCTGGAAAAACCTCTATGCAGATGTCATGCTCTCTGCAGCGCTGCTAGCACTGCCATGAAGAAAAAAATCTTCGAACAAACATTGTTCGATTTTATTTGTTTTCGCCAGCGAAAGTCCTTTCAGAGAAACCTGAGACATAACTTCTTTACAATGCATTCAGGAGATCTTTTGTATGTTTGTAATACGACTCAAGTGTACAGTATAAGGTGGAACTGTATATAGCTACAACTTATAGCTTTAGTGAAACAAAGACCAGAGATTCTCATTTGAATTATGTGGTTTACTTTAAGGAAATGGAAACAAATGTTTTACTGCAACGGGCCTAAAGGTAGAATTAAGTAAATTGGTTGTTTATGTAACAACCTCAGCAGCGACCTCATATCCCCAAATTTGGTCATATGATTAAGTTGCATAATATATACAATATAATATACAGTATAATAATATAATATATAATAATATAATATCTAATACATACGTCAACATGTTAATATTGACAACCTTAATATGAAACTGTATGAATATATAAAACCAGAAACTTTGTTTCCAAAGGGCCAAATTT
>JAOVVA010000035.1:9861290-9871318 GCA_028565275.1 Leiocassis micropogon
ATATATATATATATATATAAATGTTAGAAAATGTGCCATTAAAATAATAATGCAAAAAAATAAAAATGACAATTAAAATTATTAATAAAAGTTTTAAATGTATTTCTTTTTGTCTTGCAAAATATTGCAGATATTTTTGCACAACACTTTTGCACAACACCGTATGCAAATGGTTTTCTTCTTTTAAACCAATGTTTTAGAACCTCTACTCGTGTCATAGTTTCATATTTCATGTTATCAGTTATCATTCAGTTCATTAAACAGTCGAGTTTTCTATGAGTTCTGTGAGAACGTGTTGGTTAATGCGTTGTGAATATTTGTGTAATGTTTTAAAAAATATTTTCCAGGTTCTGACCACGTTATTGGATAACATTCTAGGAACGTTTCAACAAATGAATTTAAGTAAATTATAATTACTGAAGATTTCTGTAGACAATGTGCCATTACAAATAATAATGCAAAAAATATTTTTATTAAAAAAAAATTTTTGTACATTTTGCTATGTTGAAAGTTAAAATTTGACATTTTAAATTGTATTTTATTGCAAATTTAACTTCAGCATAATTTTATTTTTGTGTAAATGAAAAAAAAAATGATACAAATTATATAAATTATAAATATATAGAAATTGTGTAAATTCACTAGTGTGAATTAAAATTTTTTTATGGCACACGGCACATCTTAGTAAAACGTTTTTCATTCATTTTATTCTATAAATAATTAAATAAGCATGCGTAAGTGTTTTTGTTTTGTCTTGTTTTGGTTTCTTGCCGTTGGAGAACCTTTAAAGGTACAATAGTGATTTCTTTATACTTGGCTTCTGTACTTCTCTTCAGGAACACAGAACCTTTAAGACACCTTAGAGTTGCACAGTTAGCCGAGGTTAACAAGAACTCAACGTTTTAGCTTGAAAACATGACATATCTTGCTGTTCACCATTTCTAGCCGACACGATGTAGCGGATTTGGTCTGCGATAGCATCGTTGTGACAAATCGTCCCGCGCGGATCGGCCTTCCCGGATCGTTTCTCCTTTTCCTTCCTAAATTCGCAGGATATTCGCGCTACGTAATTGCTCTCGCAGCACCGCTCATTAATCTTGTTTATTGTTTTAACTTCAAAAGTGCAGCTTTTCCCATTGTTAAAAGAAATTCAGAAAGCGTGCTGCTTTGAGTAAGGTTTCCTCATAAATATTCTTTAGTTTTCTTTTCCACGGGTCGTTATTTAGGCTCCGCTCCAAAGGATGGCATTGAGAAAAATGGTAGGTGTAGTGGGAGGAATAATGCTCTCCTCTAGCAGGGCATTTTTCTTCGAATAGCGTATTCTCTCGAGCCTCCACTCCGTAACTCTGTGCTCATTGTGAGTTTGGCATTGCTGCTGTTTTTGTTTTGTTTTGCTTTTTTTTTCTCTCATTTCAGCCAGTGATGATGCTTTTACAGGTCCTAAGGAAAGATCTTGGCTTGGATACAGCTTTGTGCTGCAAGCTTGTTTGTGTATGCGGTCTCTCCCACAGGAGCTCAGTCTGTTTCTTTTTGTACTTGAGAAACACCATGTTTAAACCTAACACACACACACACACACTTATCTTGTTGTCAGCTCCAGTTGGTAGTGACTCAGTCACTGTATTTCCATATAAGCACATATAATCACCTCTCTCTCTTTCTCTTTTTTTTTTTTTTTATTCCCTGCAGAACGCAGAAATCTCCGTCTTTGAAGTGAACATCCGCTTCGTCGGAGGACTTCTCTCGGCCTATTATCTTTCAGGCAAAGAGGTACGTCGATGCACCAGATATACAATCCACAGAGCACGATCAAACCCGTAGCATTGATTGCTAAAGAAGTTAATAAATAGAACGAAGTTTGTAATCCCCCGCACCGTGGCAGTGGAAGCCGGGACGCCGGTTCTCTGCGGCTTGTGTGGCGCTGTCTGTTAATCAGTGGGTGACATTTAAAATTGGCAGGGCACAATACGCCTCTCAGACGAGCCTCAGAGGCCGGCGGTCCGGCTGCATGCCCAGACGACGAGCCAAGCTAAACAAGAAGCCGCTCACATACACACTCGCAAAGTCATACACACACGCATACACTCTGCAGCACTCCGCCCTCTCAGTTTTGGCATGTCCCACAGCCTATGCACAAACAGAGCTCTGTTTCAGTGCTGGTCAATTCAATTAAAGCGAGAAAAAAAGTAAAGGCTTGTCTTTGACTTGAGCACTTGGGCAAACACTTGAGTTTGGCTCGCGATAGCTAACAGCAGGACTGATTTTAACAGACTTACTGGAACAAGTAAAGTTTTTTTTTTTTAATCCCTTGATTGATTTTACATTTACATTTATAGCACCTTGACCCGAATTGGATTGTTCTTCAGTGACAGCACATCCTAAAGTGGTTTGTTACTCTTATAAACTGTACAGCAGTAATAGGAATGTTGTTGTTGGTCTTTCGGCTGCTCCCAGCAAGGGGTCGCCACAGCGGAATACCCAGTCCGCACTACAACTTGGCACAGGTTTTACGCCGGATGCCCTTCCTGACGCAACCCTCCCATTTTTATCCGGGCTTGGGACCGGCACTGCATCCAGTGGCTGGGGTTTGGGCACTGGCTGGGAATCGAACGCGGGCCTTCCGCATGGCAGGCGAAACACCTACCACTGAGCCACCAGTGCCCTACAGCAGTAATAGGAATCATTATACTATTTAACAGTTTATAAGTTAAGCATATATTCATCACATATATATTAGTGCACAGTGAAATTCTTTTTGCATTCTTCGCATAAATCCCAACTTTGCCAGGAGGCTGGGGTCAGAGTGCAGGGTCAGCCGTTGTACAGCACCCCTGAAGCAGACAAGGTTAAGGACCTTGCCCTAAGTGGAGCTGGGGCTTGAACGCTGACCTTCTGATCAGAACCTTAACATGTTGAGCCACCATCGCACCAAAGGTTCTTTCCAATTATAATTTTTTTTTTACTGATTTCACCATCCATACAGTAGATACCCTACTTACGGACTGTCCTTCAAGTCATTTGATCCCGCTCCATAGTAGTGGCAGAAATCAACCCCGATCCTCCAAACCACAACCTAATCGCCTGAGCCATCCCTTAAGATGTTATAGATATGTTCAAGGTTGTTGTCTGTCGTGATGATTCGTGACCAAAAAAACCCAAAATTGTGAAATACATACACTATATGGACAAAAGTATTTGGCCAAACCTGTAAATTATTGAATTCAGGTGTTTCAATCAGATTCAATCAGACCCCTTATCCTCAGTGAAGGGCATTCTTAATGCTTCAGAATACCAAGACATCTTGGACAACATTATGCATCCAACTTTGTGGCAGCAGTTCGGCAAAGGCCCCTTTCTATTCCAACATGACTGAGTCCCAGTGCACAAAGCAAGCACTATAAAGACATGGTTTGATGAGTTCTGTGTGGAAGAACTTGACCGGCCCGAACACAGATCCCTGACCTCAACCCCAGTGAGCACCTTTGGGATGAACTGGAACGGAGATTGCGAGCCTGGCCTTCTCATCCAACATCAGCGGCCGCTCTCATAAATGCTCTACAGAATGAACAGGCATGGATTCCCACAGAAACACTCCAAAATCTTGTGGACAGCCTTCCAAGAAGAGTGGAATCTGTTATAGCTGCAGAAAGGGGGACCAACTCCATATTGAAGTACAATGTCATTGCAGGTTTGGCCAAATAGTTTTGTCCATATACAGTAGTGTATCTTCTTAAATAAAACTTTGCCATATCAACAAAAGAATTTCATGAGTTAGGTATTTATGGTTTAAGTTTATGGAGAGTCCTGCATGTGAGTCCCTGTTACTATTGTAAATGTAACACTGAATGCAATTTGCCCCAGGAAGAACAATAATCTCATATAGTTAAAGCAGTCAGACCCTCAGAAGAACGTACGATTCATCACCTCATCCGTAGTGTAACCAAATCGTTCTGCTGGAGTATTTTGATTTCTTTTCTCAGACAAAGGGCTTTGAAAGAATTATTTACATACACCTGTGTCCTTCTCAATTGTTTTAAAAGTAAAAAGTAGGCATACAGTACAGGTACACCAGGGATACCAAATCTGCTTATAATGTGTAAACTTTCCAATGCTGAGCCTCAAACTACAAATAAAAAGGAACGGAAAAGAAAAGATGAGCAAAGGACCAGAACAAAATAACAGTAATTATAAAAAAAATAAAAATAAATAAATAATAGATATTTTTCAAATGTTTTATGTTAAACATTTATTATTTAAACATGTTCTTTATATACTGTAGTTTATAGATGACTGATTCAGACACGTCCATAACATGAAAACATTACATCACCCATGTCACGTTATACAGTAAATCGAAATAAATCATTTTAGGTGGCACGGTTGCTTAGTGGTTAGCACTGTGGGCCCTGTGGGCCCTGTGGGTACATCTTCAGTTTCCGGATTTAGTTTCTTCCTTGGGGTCTGTGTGCATGGAGTTTGCATGTTCTCCTTGTGCTTGTTGGGTTTCCTCCGGGTACTCGGGTTTCCTCCCACAGTCCAAATATATGCAGATTAGGCCAATTAGCGTGTGGGCAAAGTGTGTGTGGGAGTTTGTATGTGTGTGCCCTCCGATGGGTTGGCACCCTGTCCAGGGTGTACCCCACCACGTACCCTAAGACTTCTGGGATAGGCTCCAGTCCCCTTATGGCCCTATACACAGGATGAAGCGGTATACTAGACTATAAGTGAGTAAAAGACAGTACAACAAAGCCCATTTGTACACTTTTACACAACTGACCTTGTTTTGTGTTTTTCAGCAGTTAGTTTCAATACGAGCTATTGTTCTATTCTTTAATATGCAAAAAAAAAAAAAAAAATTATACATTTTCTATAATCATTTTTACAATGCGTTTACTTCTATAACTTTTACTTTATTTTTGTATCAATATCTTGATATTGTGGTGCCACTATGTTTAGCGGTTTCTTTTTTCCTGAGTGGCTCTTTAAATATCTGGCTGCAGTCCCACCTCAGTGTCACAAGAACAGCGCCCGTGTGCCCCACAGTCATGGGTTTTTAATTAACTCTTTTAATAATGAGCTAACAGATGAACAGGGCTGAGCGAGGCTATTTGTTTGGGCTTAGCAGGGTGTTGGGACTTAAGGCTTAGAGGAAGAAGATGTTACTGAGTCAGGATGTCACGAGGGCTTTTTGCCAGATACCGGGGGGAAAAAAGGTACAAGAAGTTTCAAGGATGTTCGGTATAAAACCTAGTAACATCCAACATTTTGGCTTGTTAGAAAAGATTGACATCTGCCTGCACAATAGAACAATTCTGTTACCTTTAGTTTGGTTGTTTCACCCACAGGATATAGCGTACATAAGTAAAAACAATTAAAAAAGAAAACATGGGTTTCCCTCTTTTACAGTATGTGACTGTTCTTGGCCATTCTTATAGCTGAAACATACCATACTCTCCAAAAACCGGTCAAGCTTGAGAGACTAAGGGTGCAGAAAGCGAGGCGGCATTTCCTGCTTGCTGGAACGCTCGAAACCTGATTTATAAGCCTCTTCCTGAATGTCGACATGGTGCCTTCTGCTTCCCGCTGATCAACTATTTGCTGCCAGTATGCCATCAGCTTCACAGGCTCTGCTGGAGGAAACTAGATGCTTATCTAATGCAGTTCTTGCTATGCGAGAAGCCTGGCATTTCCCTTTTTTTGGACGGATTAGTGATGATGCAGTGATGTAAATATCTGTGGTAAAATCACCCAGAATACATTTGCATACAATGTACAAAGAAGTACTTTGTGCTAGTTTGGAGCTAAGTTTACATTTATTGCATTTGACAGACGTCCTTATCCAGAGCGACAGTGGTTTTATTTTTGTTATACATCTAAGCAGTTGAGGGTTAAGGGGCCGAGCAGAGGCAACATGGTGGTGGTGCTGGGACTTTCCGATCAGCAGTCCAACACTTTAACCAACTCCTGAACCCTGCCTCGTTTGGATTCTCCCTTGGTCACGGTGGATCCGGATCATGGGAACACTGGTGCAAAAACACATTTATTATGCACAAACACTTTGCATGCAAATTTTGAATAGCCAGTCTACCAGCATGGGAGGTGAGAGAAACCTGAACCTTGAGAAAACCAAGTCGGGGGGAGGTGAGAGGGCAAGGTTTGACCTTGTCGGTCATGTCAAATTGACCACGTGTAGCGTCTGTTTTTTAGACGTCCACTGTGAACTGGATCTCATCTTTCAGTAGCTCGCAGTTCACGTCAGATCATCCTTCTCATTTCTCTGAGATCTGACAGCTAATGGGGCTTAAGAGCAGAGACGGCCTGAGAGTGATTTCAGAGCCCTATAGAGCAAGAGATCATGAGTGGGAGTGTGCCTTAAATTGGCTTTAAAGCCTTACAGGACAAAAGAGTGCAAGCGATGGAGTCTGAGAGTGCGGTTTGGTAAGTGACTTAAAAGCCTTGCGGAGTAAAAGACCGATATAAAAGTGAGGACTTTCCGTATGCGTGCCTCTCCAGGACACGAGTGCGCCATGCGGGAAGATTTGATGGGGATCGGATTCTAAGGCACAAACGTATTTCGATCTAACACTTAGTGTTTCGTTGTTTGAGAGATTACAACCAAGAGAGTCTAATTAGCCACGCTTTCTTAGTAGGAACGATGGCAAATATGCTTACTCGCATGTCAATCAAACCTATTACACAATCGTAGGTATCTATGAGCTTATATATGTGGAGGAGGGAAGATAGCACTTTCTGTCAGGGTTTTTGGCTGAACTTAGGTGAAGATAATTTGCTTCAGGTGTCTCGAAGGAAGCAAGTGTTAATCCGGTAGGTAGCATGTGATAGGGACGAGCTAGCTAATAGGTGAGAATATGCAGTTCTATACACTCACTCATTGGCAATACTGCTCTACCCTGTAAACAGGGTTGCAGGGGCCTGGAGCCTATCCCAGGAGACCTAGGGCATGATGCGGGGTACACCCTGGACAGAATGCCAATTCATCACAGAGCACACATACACACTCACACGCTCATTCACACACTCTGGGCAATTTGGGAACGCCAATCAGCCTACTCTGCATGTCAAACTGGAGCACCTGGAGGAAATCCACCAAGCTTGGGGAGAACAATGCAAACTCCCTGCACACAGACCCGGAACCTGAAGGCACAAAGCAACAATCCGCAGTGGTAAAGTGCTCACCCTATCATGCGGAGTTCGCGAGTTCGATTCCCAGGTGATGCTGTAACCTCTCGCAGCCAGAGGTCTAGAGAGCGCTGATTGGCCGAGCTCTCTCAGAGGGGAGGGATGAGAGGTTCTTAGTGCTGAGAGGTACTTAGTGCTCCCACATTAATCACGGCTCTACAGCCAATCAGGAGTGCCTGTGAGCTCACGCAAGCGGAAGGAGCTGATAGCGCTGTCCTCCGAGGGTGTTACGATGCTCCCAACGGTGCGTGAACGAGCAGTTCGAAAAGATGCGGTCGGCTGGCGTCACGTGGTTCGGAGGAAACACGTGATAGTCTTCGGCCCTCCCGATTGAGTGGTAGTAGTTGCCATAATGTGGGAGCCCCCTAGTGACGGGGAGGAATTGGACACAACTTAATTAGGGAGAAAATTTGGGGGAAAAATCCAAAAAATAAAAAAAGATTTAGTTCCCAGTGGGGCTTCTTGTACTGAAGTGTTGGAGTTGGCCAGAGCTGTAACACACCTGCCTCAAATGCTTTAATAGGTTTCCTCAACTACACCTAAAGTTTCCATTCCAGAGCAGGACGGTTTTATATCTAGAGAGGAAACCAGTGCGTCCATGTCGTATATTGTTCTGTGTGTGTCGTATGGAGAAACCTGCAGCCTATATCATTGTGCTTTAACTTCTCCAGAGGAGTCTGGAACAAAGCCATCTGTGAGTGCAGCACTTTACTCCTCCATGTATCGATCTCTGCAGTGAAATTCATTTTACATGACCGCCGGCCATCCGCTCCACCCAGCACTCTTAGTCTCAGCCTTCCAGCTTCAGGCTTTCACAAGCATGCTGCTTTCCTCATCCTGATGGCTTCTGGCTGCTCTTGTGGCGTACCTTTACCTGTAAATTTGCTTCCAGGGATGTTTCTTTATAGAAACGTCCCAGTTTCTTCAAATCGTTACAGTGGCCTTAAGATGAATTAGGCTGAGGTTGAGAATGATCTGTACCGTTAATCGTAAATCATTTAGATGTCTAAAGCTTTAAGGCTGTAAGTGTTTCAGTAACTATCACCACTGTGTATCCTTGTTTGTTTTGTGTTGTTGTGATGCATATGTGACTGCTCAAACAATAAGTATAACAAATGGCATTCTGAAATTCTGAAGCGGTTAGCATTGTCGCTTTACACCACCAGGGCTGGAGGTTTGAATCACATATCTGGTCTGTGTGCATGGAGTTTGCATGTTTTTATAAAAATCATAAAACCATGAGGGTGATAATAGTAACTCTACAACCATCAATCCATCCATCTATCTAGGGGCCCTTGTAGTTCAACTAGACCTTGCTAACCATGACACCATTATGCCGCCAGTTTATTAGCTTATTTTAGCCATATTTTACCGTAAACAGATAACTGGAACTCATAGTTCTAGTTAACTGGATCTCGGAATGACCTGTTTGCTTTGCTAACAACTGCAGGCTGTGAGAGATAAGGCTCTTCTCGGCAAAACCCAACAAGCACGTGGAGAACATGAGAACTCTATGCACACAGACTGGACTTGGGTAAACCGCGACAGTGCTAACCACGATACCACCAGCTTATTAACTTATTTTAGCCATATTCAACAACTTTTTGATGTCTTTTTTTCTTCTTTGAAACCGCCTTTACCTCCTCCCTCATCCGGTTCTCCTGTTCAAATCCTGTTTAAAAAAAAAAGTAGTATAAAACATAATATAATCAATGAATGAAAGCAAGCTACATGCATTATCTTTAATTGCCTTTAAAAAAAGAAAACAACACTTTCTCATGGTGATGAATTTTTCTGCTGCGCTTGATGTTTGCAGCCGTGGCGTGTCTTCATGAGACATTGTCTATGAGCGAGTGAATTAGTGTTCATTAGCAACCAGCAGACTGGAGGCTGCTTACTGCTGTTTACTGCCTTCCCTGCGATCCCGTGATTAAAAAAACTCGGGCTGTTCTGCTTGTTTTTACGGTTATGCGGCTGGGAGATTAATCATCATCGCCCGGGGTCCACAATCATTTGTTTCTGTCATAGGGAGTATTTAGGCAAGTGGAACATGTAACCGGTCTATTTACCGTAAACAGATAACTGGAATTTGAAATGAACTGTTTGCTTTGCTAACAACTGCAGGCTGTGAGAGATAAGGCTCTCCTCGTAAAGAAAGGACACCCGTCATGCATTCTGCCAAGTAGGTTTAATCCCAAATGTGACCTCACATAAGAACACCCCTCTTCCCCAGATACTGAAATGGCAAATTTGGTGGAGGAGTGAAATAAAGGGAGCTTAAGATATGAGTCAAATACATTATCTGAACAGTATTTTAGCTGGAGCATTAACACACACACACACACACACACACACACACACACTTTGAGGAGCGCTGAGATCTCTGCTAATTTAATAGTACAGTACAGGACCTTTAAATATGGCATAGTCTGCTGAGTCTGATTCATATGAGGATCAGCAATCCTGTGTAAGAGACATAAAAATTTGTAAAACTAGCTTCTTTTTTTTTTTTTTAGGAAAACATTAAATATTTAACACTCATCAGACATGGTGCTAAAACATTTTTATATGCAGGGAGTTTATAGTATTTTGTTTCTTCAAAAGATGTCAGTAGTTGCATCATTGTTGGTGTTATCATGTGATAGTCAAAAAGGCCTATATTTTTTATGTTGAAAAGTCTATACATTTTTTAACCCCTCTGTTCCGAGAGTTCGTTCATAAGTCCAGTTTGTTCGTAATATATATATATATATATACACTACCATTCAAAAGTTTGGGGTCACTTACAAATTTCTTTGTTTTTGTTTAGTGATTTATTTTCTACATTC
>JAOVVA010000035.1:9882058-9898774 GCA_028565275.1 Leiocassis micropogon
TGATATATATCGTTATCGAGGTAGAAAATTGCTTCTACCGTGATAGAAGATTTTGGTTATATCGCCCACCCCTAGTGTAGCTTATGATGGTAAGCTGCAGAATGAATTCAGAAGTCTATAGAAACATTTTGTTTGTCAACTGGCAGAGATGCGTCCATTCTAATTGGTAGGAACGTCATCACACAGCAAGCCAATGACCCATATAACAAACTGCTAGCACAACAAGTGGGATGCAATAGACAGGGAAGTGTAGGTAAAATACCTTAAACATAACTGAGCATCCATTTCAACTGCTGAACATTACTGAAAGAAGCTGTGGTTCAAGCCTGAAGTTTGCAATAGTTTGCTGATGTGAATCATTTGCTGGATTGATGCAGTTATTGCAAGCAAAGTCTGTGCGGCCAAATATTAAGTGCTATTAACTTTAATTAAGCAATATCACATGAGAAGGAGTGCTGTTATATTGAATATCAGCACGGATGAGATCAGCAGCCATGCTGATATTCAGTAAACAACACAACCTCAAGTGTGAAATTACTTTTATGCAACAGTTCATCAAACACCACTTGTTATGATCAGATTATGATTAGTTTCTTTATTTAACCAGTTATTTTTGCACCTGGTAAACACATACTGTATACGTCCATGACGGGCAGGACTAGTGTTACCAAGAGCTAGTGTAATTAATTTACCTGTACTACGTAGCCAAAGGATGAAGAGAATAATCCATGAAGGTGGTGGATAGCGCTGAAAAACGTACAATATTTCCACTTGTTCGGCTTTATAATATTAGCTAATTTTCAGGTTCTGTGTTTGAATCCCAAATAGGGTTAAATGGAAAGTTAGTGTGCTACGTAAACTAGGGTGTACAACTCTTTGTCCACACACCAAGCAGTGGACTTGATCAAGGGTTAGAGAGGAATATGAGATTCAGCCTTCTGCTAGAAGTTAGTTAGCCTTGTGGCTCGTATTAACAGAACAACACAGGCAGTTTAGAAGAGTTTAGGAATTACTTCGAAGTAATTACTAATGAGACATTAGAAGAAGTAACGTTATCAGATGTGTTTTCTTGCTGACAGAGTTTATGTGACTTGTTTTGAATGTGGATTTTGGCAGGCGGTTCCTTTTTCCAGTCCTGTAGATCGTAAGGACCAAATTTTAACCCATGCTGGCAACCAACAGTTAGTGTCATTAACGAATGTTGGACCAACATTGGATAAATGTTTCAGTGCTGTTACCGTCTGTTATCACCACTCGTGAAATGCAACTCGTTTAATTAGATTACCTCGTCCGGCCTAAGGGTTGTGTAATTTACTTTAGACTGTGTGTTCCAATACATTTGCTCACCTTGGAAACTTAGGAATAAGATGCACAACACATTTAATCAGTCAGCATTGTAGTATAGAATCAGCATCCACCAAAGTATTTAATGGCTTGTTCCTACTAGGTTTAGAAATACGTTCTAGTGTTATTTGTCTCAATTGACCAAAATTTGAAAACACCAGATACCATTTTGTTGGCACCAATGGGAATTATTCAGAGTACGATCCGGTGTACCAAAAGCTTCAGTTTTAAGCCAACTGTGTGGAAAATGGTACAAATTTGTACCATATCAAGTGCAATAGTGTGAATCTTTAGCTCATGTCCACTAAGGCACTTAGTGTTAAAGCTGCTGTCGGGTAGAACTGGTGTTTCAGCACTGTTGCCGCGCAGTCTCTGCTGTGACAAGATAATTAATGTCCTTTGTGTCCCTGCACTGAGATCTGTCTTCATTAGATTTCTCACCCAGAGACGAGAAAAGGGCTAGAGGGAGGGAAAGAGGGAGGTAGGGCGTTATGGTGGGCTGGAGAAGGATTTTGCGAGCTCCCATATCCTTTGACACAACATGATGCGATGTGAGAGACATACCCGACCCTTTGCATATCTCTTTGTATTTGAGTCCAGACAGTGTTTTCACACAACATCCAGAGAGAATATTGTCATTTTTCTAGAAATTAGGCTTGATAGGTTGTGCAGTGTTAAGTAGGGCCAGGGGTAGCTCAGTGGTTAAGGCATTGGCCTACGGTTCGGAAGATCCCAGGTTCAAACCCCACAACCACCAAGTTGCCACTGTTGGGCCCTTGAGCAAGGCCCTTAACCCTCAACTGCTCAGATGTGTAATGAGATAAAAAAAAATGTAAGTCGCTCTGGATAAGAGCGTCTGCCAAATGCCTAAATGTAAGTAATGATTCTCACTGCTTCTGCCTCCAGTGCATAGAATGTGAAAAGCAGTTGACATAAAGTGTTTTGCATTTACATGAAGTATTTGGAAGACATGTCCATCCAAGCCAACTTAGAACTGAATGGAGAAGATGAAAGTTTTAAGAGTGTTGCTCAAGAACCCTACAGTGGTACCGAGATTTGATCCCAAAATGGATCAGTCGGCCTGAGCCGTAACTGCTAAACCATGACTATCCAATACCTTATTGGATGGCATAAATAAATAATTAAACAGTTATCAGGATGGACAATGATAGTCCGTAAGTTGCCCAACTGGCAAGTAAAAGCTCTTTGATTGTAGTCAAAAAGAGTTCCAGGTAACCATGTTTTGGTTGTCTAGAACCTTATTTGACTACAATCAAAGTGGTAGCAAAAGTAATGTTATATCTTGGCAAACTAATTGGAAAGTTAGATCCATTGTTACAGACTAAGGAAATTCGATATATGTACAGTATGATCACGTATCAAATTTGTGCCATCTGGAAAAAGTCAGCAAACCACCATTCAGGGAAAGAGATGTGGTGTTGTTCCCACACATAGAAGGTACATTCAAAGTTAGTACCCCCTCTTTTAATTCGATTATTGGTTTTGTGCAAAAACATCATAAAAATCATTGATCATAGTGGGTCTCAGTATTAGGCAAATGCAGCAAGAGGGAAAGACATAAGCAATGGGATTAGAGAAGCAATTGTTGCCGCGCATCAATGAGACCATCAGATGAGACCAAAGTGGAGTTGTTTGGCCTTACTGCCCAGCGCCATGTTTGGCAAAAACCAAACCAAGCTTTTCAGCAAATACCATAAGTCCAGACCTCAACCCATTTAAAATGCTGTAGTGGGTCCTTTAAAGAGCTGTGCATAAGCAGATGCCTAAAACCTCAATGAACTGAAGCAATGTTAGCAGACTAATAATGTCAATTCCTTCAAGTTATTGCTGCTGAAGGTGGATCTACAAGCTATTATATCATGAGGGGTACTTAGTATTGTCTGTATGGTTTCCCTTTTTGGCTTGTTAAATAAATAATGGCAGAGTAAAAAAGTTAAATATTGTTGTTCATCTGAGGTTGTCTTTGCCTAATAAGAATACCCACTAAGATCAGATGATTTTTTTTTCATGTTTTTATACAAAAACAAACAGGGGGTACTAACTTGAGGGGTACTGGCTTAGCATCTTTATCCATGATTTTCTGGAAGCAAATTTCTGTCTCAGAGGTAAAGGTATGGCTGGACTTGAAACAGAAGAACACTACTGAGAACAGAGAACTGATAGCCGGCTTGGTTTGCATATTAAACACTCCCTTCGTTTTTCTCTGGTGCGCTGGGAGTAACTTCTTCCTGGTTCTGTTGATTAAGCTATAATAGGACCTGACACTGATACAACCCCCTGCTTATGTATTCAAATTTTGTTGAACATGTTACCCCATTATGCCACAAGATCTAAAATGAATGTAAAACCAATGTTGGTACAGAGATACATGTAAATCCTAAAATGATGCAAGTACTTTGCAATATCACGCATAGGCAGACTGACTAAGAAAGCTGCAGAGCATTGTGGATTTTGGTATACTAAAAGATTTAATATCTAGAATTCAGTATTAATGTTATATCTGGAGGAGAAGTTGAGCTACAGTACAACAGCAATGTTCTGGAGTTCCTTGAGGGTGTATTCCCACCTCACACCCAGTGTTCCCAGTTTAGTCCCCAGATCTACAAGACCCTGACTAGGAAAATGAAAATGAGTACATCTCAAACTTGATATACAGGATAAAAGTTAAGATGTTCAAAGGTAAT
The DNA here is from genome assembly GCA_028565275.1 of Leiocassis micropogon. NCBI lineage: Eukaryota > Metazoa > Chordata > Actinopteri > Siluriformes > Bagridae > Leiocassis > Leiocassis micropogon. The sequence continues at coordinate 9,886,108 of JAOVVA010000035.1, forward strand.
CCAATCACGTGTACTCCAAACTGTGGAAACAGTGGTTAATAAGGCTTGTGTTCATAAGATTCAGTGTAAAGACTCCAGTCCAGCCACAGTGTGTGTGTGTGTGTGTGTGTGTGTGTGTGTATAGCAGCTATATTGCTATTAGTGCAGAATGAATTAATTAAATGGAATACACTAAGCACATTTACTTCAGCGATACACAGGTGCCAGCTTCATTTTCGAGTTCCTTTAAACAAATAAGTGCACCAGGATAATGAGCTGTTTTTTCCCCCATGCACTGCTGCATTCTCACCCTGTGCTGGAGCTGCTGCTTGATTGATGTGGCTCACATCCGATTGTGGCACAGCCTGTATTATGTCTGGAAACCTCTGCCAGCTGATATCAACCAACCCCTTTTTCTCCCACACTTTGTATGAACCGCCGTTGGAAAGTTATTTCCAAGCACATCTTCATCTCCAAACTGATGTGTGTAATTTCCCAGGGATGTTTCCTTACTTATGTTCTACTCTCATGTTGAAGACAGTCTGCAAACACCAGGCTTTATTTGTCCACAAGGCCCTGGAGGAATCCATAATGCATCCACATCTTGAGCAGACTAGAATAGTCTTAAAGGCTATTTCCACAGAATTAAGACAGCATTTACCACAAAATGAAAGGCAGATTGACTTGGTTCTCATGTGATTTTGGGCCTACTTGCTCTTGCAGAAACAGAACAGTGGTACTACCTGTCAGTGTGTCATAATTCAGTCTCTGTGACCACAGACCCCAAGACAAGAGAAATTTATTTTCAGTGCTTAGGGTTGGGTTGCAGTTGGAATGAGCTTGCGGTTGGTTTTTTGTTTATGGTTGGGGTTTAAGGTTCGGGAATTAGTGTGGAGATTTGGATTGAGTTTTAGCTTTAGTGTAAGAATTTAAATTAGGTTTTGTTTTGACGGCTGTGTTAGAGCTATTGTGTGGGTTAAAGGTTAGGGTTGGAAGTATGATGGGATTAAAGGTTGAGGGTTTGGGTTTGAAGTTGGGTTTGAGTTTGGAGATTTGGGATAGATGTTGGATTTGAGTTTGAATTTGGGATTTAGGTTTGGGATCGGGTTTGGGTTCATGCTTGGGTTTGAGGTTTGGATTTAATGTTTGGGTTGAGTTTGAATTTGGGTTTGGTGGGCTTGGGCTTGAGATTTGCTGTAGGTTTGAGGTTGGATTTGGGCTGGGTTTGGGGGCCTTGGTTTGGGTTTTGATGTGGGTTTATGTTTTGGAATTTGGGTTGGGTTTGAGATAGTATTAGGTTTGATGTTCACTTTTATAGATGTTAATACAAAATATCAGAAATCCAATTATTTATACCAGAGACTGTGATACATTTGGCCCAAGAATATTTTATAGGGCAATTAAATAGCTTCTTGTTTCATTTTCAACAACCAGAGTGGAGTGGCCAAAAACCTCTACTGCACCATTAGTCAAGATCTAGTGAAGTCAAAGTTAAATAGAAAGCCATGCAGCATTGAAGCAGTTCCTTTCACTTTGTGCTTCAAGCACTTAGCAGTGCTGAATACCTGCCATTGTGTAGCTCCCTGCAGCTCGAACCCAATCTGTGCTCTATTAGAGCTGTTGGTTTCCTGAAAGAAACCAACTTTAAGGAAAGGCTTTCAACATCCCTAGTGACCTTGCAGACCAAAAAAATAGAGCTTTTTATGTAAATGAATTCAGATGTGTCATCTTATCTTCCATCCTTGCTGTACCTGTTTTGTGAATGAGCACTGATTGTGTACATCACATGATTAATCTAGGATTTTATTCCACACATAACGAAGTATTTAGCCTGGGTTTAAGTCCTATAGTGGTTGGAGTGGCATTCTACTCTACTCAGCTTTCTCATCTCTCTCTCTGGTCTCTGCCTTATCCTGTCTTCTGTAAATGCCCTGAGAAATAAATAGAACAGGCTCCACAGTGGAGACTGTGGTGGTCTAGCTCTGTCGACTTGCAATAAATCCTTGCAAATGAGCAACATAATTGCTTTTAAGTGCCCTTTTCAAAATTGTCTGCTGCTAGTTCCAGGGCGTGATCTACTGTGTCAGCCTTTTAAATTCTGAGTAACTCTGATGCTATTAAGGGATCGCTAATGATGCTTACTGCTGGGACGGGGGTGGGAACCAACAGGCAGGTGCAGCGCGTGTAATAACAGAGCTTTCCGTAATCATCTCCTGCAGTTAGGCTTTATAATTTAGCTTCTTTCATTAGGATGGCGTGGTTGGTCAGTGTTGTGGAATCGTGGGGATACTTTTCCTTACACAGGTCAGGATCATATTTTTTCCACCTCACCATAAAATTCTTAAATAATGTTCATGTATTTTATAGAATGGAAAGACTTGAACTCAGTGCCAGATCAGATTCACAATAATGTGCTTAATGTGATATGTTAATGATGCTCTATGCTTATAAAAGTTCCCCTTGTGCCTATCTGGATTTGTGGCTCCGCAGAGCCTATGGGGATGTGCTGTGGTGTCTGTCAGCTGGAGAATGGCAGGGGATCCTTCGGGTGCTGTGGGTTGCAGGGTGGATTGTACGGTGCATCTCATGGGTACATGATCAGATTGGGATCTGGGGAGTTTGGCCTTGGGCTCTTTGCGCGTTGGGTTGCTCTTAGTGTTCTCATACCTTCATATCATGGCCAGCATTAACTCTTTTGGCGATTTGTGCTACGTTGGATTTTCTTTGGGATCAGACCAGACTTTGGTCCCGTTAGGCATGGGTGAGCCTTGTGTGCTCATGATTCTGTCACCAGTTTACTGATATGTAATTGATAATTGGTGTTAATGTGTTAATGTTATGGCTAATTGTTGTATATATATATAAAATGGGTAAAAAACTGCGTCATTCATTAATAAAATTTAATTGGAATCACTGGTATAAGAATTAAACACTACAAGACATTCTGTAATTGCAAAATAATCGACTTTATGTTGGTAACAGCAACATGAACTCTCCACCATGTTAGGTTGCATCACACCAAACTGTCGTTGATTATTTTCCTTAAACAGTATGCTGCCAAGTGTTCTTCACAGTCTCTAGAAAAGCTAAGAAGCCTCGCCACGCACGTTCATTATATTGATTTATTCATGGGTTTCTGGAGATCCATTTTGGCCAGGATCCCCCTTGAAACCACACAGTTGAGTCTCCTGCACTCGAGTGAATTGCTGAGCTAAAACAGGGCACAGATTCCTATATTTTTCATCGGTTAATGCACCCTGACATCGTCCTTATGCATAAGTCTTTTTCTTGTTTACCTCAGTTTGATCTGATAATAGCTTCTCTTTTTCTGCAGTTAATCTTTCAGACCCAGCTCCAGCCTGCAGGGTTATCTGCACAAACAGCACTCTGTTTGATGAAATTTTGAAGCATCACTTCCATTTAGAACATTGCCATTCATTAGGGATTTTCATCAGGCCAGTGGGAAGTGCAGAGTAATGCTTTTTGATGGGGGGTTTAAGCCATGTGACTCCTTGTTCTCATCTGATGTTTATGCAAAAATACTCTGTATTATATTTCTGGTGTCTCTGAAGGAAATCGAGGCATAAATGCTGAAATTTGATGCTGAAGTTCTTATTGGGTTTTCTAGCACTTTAAGCAAGCTAATCTGTAAATGGCGACTAAATATGGAAGAAATTTGATAATATTCATACTGTATTTATGGTAAAAAGGTTTAATGTTAATGCCAAAAAAAAAAAAAAATGGGCCAGAGAAGAGTCATAACATTTCCACTCTAAATAAATGATAACCGCTGCTAGGGCTGGGCACTTCATTGAAATAGACACTCGGAACGTCTAATCAATATATCTTGCACATACCTTTATTTATTTATTTATTTATTTACATTCTGTTAATACTCTTTCCACTGTGTGTGTGTGTGTGTGTGTGTACATGCACTGTCCCCTTAAAAACATATGCCTCTGTATTATTTACGAAACCTCTCAGCCCCAGGGCCTAACGGCAGGGTAAGGCAGCACCGTGTCTGTGGTGTCCTTTGTATCCGTTCTTTTCCCAGGAAATGAAATCCTGACCCCTAGGTGGAGCAGACCTCTCCGACTGGAGGAGCATCGGGTCACATTTTTTTTCCTTATATTGAATATTTTTTGACGTCATGTATAACAGAAAAACCTCAGAAGCTGGTTTATATGATAAGAAAGTGAATTTTCCTGATAGGTCCTCATTAATTGTGAGCCATTACATCAAATCAGGTATTAATTCACATTTCGGGTGATTTCGAGTTATGCATTTTTCAGATTCCTGGTTTAATAAGCGTATTTTTTTACACCAAGTTAGACAAAACGAACCGGTGGGGTTTAGTGCCTGTCTCGATATGACGAGTCCCATTTGTTAAAAGAAAAAAAAAAATGGACCCCCTTAGTACCGAATCCAGTCAGTTCAAGTGACCAGTTAAATAATAAACCTTCACCTCAGTATTAAATATAATAGCTTTGATAATGGAAACCCTTTCCATTGAACCCTTTCCAATGATAATGGACTCCTATCATCTCCATTTGGCTTTCAGTTCTCTCTGATCAAGCTCCATGACGTTCATAATCTGTTTAAAACGTTTTAAATTTCCTGCTGCCGCCAGCAGGACCAGGTATAGTAACTCATTATATTAATACACTCCGCTGTCTACCTGAAACTCCTTAAAGTTCCCAATACCAGGTCACGGATGTCCTTCCCCACTCTCGAAACAAAATTGCACCTCCTGGGGTTAAGTGTTAAAAGGCGCTTTTTTTTTTTTTGGTCCCTTTTTATTTAAGATTCTTTTCAATCTAGCAAACCAACAATGATAACCTTTTATTAAAATCAGCTTGTAGGTCACTATAGAACTAAAATCAAATGTCAGAGAACAGCAGGCTTTAATTTCACTGGATTTTCAATATGTTTTGACATTTGAAACCTTGAAGAAGGAACATTTGCTTGAAAAAAAAAATATCACAACGTAGAGGGAAGAGACCATTTAGAATTAAAGCAGTGTTTTTTTTTATATTTGGGCTGTCAATATTAACGCGTTAGAATTGATGACGATGGCCAAGTTTGACCCTGATGGCTTCCCATAATTGCAGAGCGGTTACCTGGCTGTGTGTGATAATAGCACGTTTAACACAGATAATAAGACGACTGAGGAATAATCACCAGGTTTTCGGAACAACAGGCTTCATTATAAAAAGCTTCCAGATGGAAGTTTGGATAAAACCAAAAGTGTGTGCTCGAGCATCCTGCAAGGGAAACGGTTTTTACAAGAATACATTAAATTTAAGATGTGGAAGTGGTGGTTCAGGTGGCTAAGGCTCTAGGTTGTTCATTTTCGGATCTGAGGATCTCGAGTTTGAGCGACGCTGCCGGTGGCGTGCTGGCCCTAGTTGAGAAATTATAATTTAAAATTTGTTAAAGGTTAATGTTTGAGATCATAAAACTGGTTTGCTCTAACCAGTTCATCATGCATTCCTGTATTTATTTATAATTATGCTCTATTATGATTTATTTGTTAATAATACAAGTAAATCTGTGTATTTTAAAAATTGTGATTAATCGTGATTAATTGCAGACTATGACTGCGATTAACTAGATTAAAAAATGACATTTTTATGAGCACGCTTCCATCACTTTAAAATATTCATGCGCTGCGGTTGTGTACCGATCAGCGCAGTCCTTCCATCTTTTTTAGAATATAATTAATGTGAACGTGTCTGTGATTATGTCAGACAATAAACCTCCACACACACACACACACACACACACACACACACACACACACAGGCTCTGGACAGAAAGCTGGAGGTTTCTGCGCTCCAGGCTGGAGGACTCTTGCTCGGAATTTAGTGCGACAGGTTAACAGGCGACCTTGCTGACGTGCCAAGGGCGAGCGCACACATTTTCATCTAGGTGGACGAAGAGAGATGGATAGAGACCGAGACAGAGACAGGAGGCTGCGTGAAACATGAATTTGATGTAGTCTGACTCGGTAGGATAGGACGCTCTGAGAGGTGAGAGAAAAAAAAAAAGACAAAACAAAAAAAAAAAACACAAAGAGCTCCGACATGAACAGATTGAGCAAATGACAGAAATAAAAACTTTGAATCTTTGATGCAGCTTCTTCGCCTCAGCATCAGCACTTAATGCTCTTTTGAAGAACCTTCAAAAAGCGTCTCGGCATGCTTTTGCTTTGTGAGCTCAGCTCTTTTACTTTGCCTCTTGTCTTCACCCGCTTTGGGATTTGAAAAGACTTTGTGTCTTTTTGCGCTTCTGCATTTCCGGCACCAAACTCTCTTTTATCCCCGAGACGATTGTGGCAGTCTCTCTCTTTTTTTTTTTTTTTTTGTCAATAAGATCTCTGCAGTACACCAAAGCTCTGTAGGAGGTGGAGGTTGGCTGGATGTCCTCCTCACTGTGACGGCTGAAAGGACGGAGAGCTATGAGAGGAGATGACAGGCAGACAGCAGGTTAAGAGCAGCTAGGAGCCCTTAATACACACCAGCAACTTTATCTGATCCGTTCTTATCTGCCTGCTGCAGGATTCCGGTCTCTACGCACACACACGCACACACACACACACACACACACACACACACATGCACTCATGCACACGCTGCCAGCCTCTGCGTGCCTTTTAGCCTGTCTGTTGCGATCAAGCGGGCCCGAGAGGAAGAGAATCAGAGTGAAAGGGTGAAACAGGTACCAGGGCCAGTCATATACCATGTGTCAGAGTGTCAGTGGGTGAAGGTGTACTTGACAGCAGCTTTACATTTTCTCTCTCTCTCTCTCTCTCTCTCTCTCTCTCTCTCGTCTTTTCTATCTCAGGTGTACAGGAGGAAAGCCATCGAGCTTGGAGAGAAATTACTGCCTGCATTCAAGACACCCACAGGCATCCCTTGGGCCCTTCTCAACCTTAAAAGGTCAGTCAAATACACTCGCACACTCTCTTACACAATATACATTTCCATCTCCCAGGCGTTTCTGTTCACATCTTTCTATTTTTTTTTTTTGCAATTTCACCAGTGCATTTGTCCTTATGGTGATGCATCGTGTAAAATATTAAATATCTCGTCTCGACAAGTGAATGATGCACAAAAAGTCATGTGACCGAGACTTTGTCCTACTTTCTCATAAGGCTGCCCCCCTTTTAAGCCGAAAAACTGAAAGGGTCCCCGAAGGATTATTTCATCGTGACACATTTCTACGTCTTTATAATTTCTCCCAGCTTTTTTTTTTAAATGTAATAATAAACCGATACATTAAGCAGTGCAAAGTGCCAACACTTTCATTTGCCACCCACTTTGATTTCGTGTATTTAATCATGCAAACAGATGCAAATAAATAGAGACGAAATAAAAGAACAAAGGCATGATTCGGAGTAATACATTAATAGTATTATAATATAATGTTTGTTGATATTACGATATAATGTTATTAAGTTCATACTTAAAGTCCCAGGTACAGTATGTTTCTGTTCAGAACAAAAGAACCTTTAACTATTGTGGCTAACAGTTCCTCAGCTTCTTGTAGCCGGTTACATGAACTTTGAAGGCAAACTGAATAGATGCGGCTCTAACACAGTATTGGGGCCGATTTTATATATATTTTTTTATGTTATACATATAATAGAGAAAATGTGCATGCCAAATAAGCTACCTCTAAAGTTTATGCAATATGGAAGTGACCAATCTTGCCTTAGTAAAAATTTCAAGTTGCTAACTTCAGCCGTTTTGGAGAGATGATTTTATATGAGCCCCAAAAATGGGCATTTTTCACAGTTATACTGTCTCGCTTCAAACAATAATCATTCGAAATGCAGCTTAATCACATTTCTTTGAGTATTGATTTAAAAATTGGTGTAAGCTTCTAGAAGCATATGACTTGTAAAAATTGTTGCTTAAATTGAAGCATATACTGTAAAAAGCAAAAAATCTGTAGTGTCCGTAACCATGTGACATTCATGTTGCAATATCGTAATAAAATTTTGCATTTTAGAATACTACACTATTTCAGGTTTATGTCTTTTCGTTTGTAATCTAACCTGGCCAAGTTTCATCTGAATGAGAGTTAAGATTTGAATCCATAAAAGTTACGGACACTACGGATATAAAAGGGCATGAAATTGTATTTAGCAAATGTGTCTCTTTTTATCTGATAAAATATAAATGTGTATGCATATTTACAAGAAAAACAAGTCCGGATGATGGAGCATAGAGATGATAAGCATTAAGTATTATGAAAAATGGTGTTATATGATCCTAACTGAAAATTCACTGAGTCAGTTTTTAGCACCGATACCATGGTTTGGCCGAGTGTATCTGCTTCAGAACAATTTCATGGCTCGAATCAAAAGTGCCAACATGACTTGTTTCTATGAGCTAAAACGTGACCCCTTTGAAGTTTCTTGTTTATTCAGAAATAATCAGTAATCAGTAGAGATGCACCGATCGATCATGACCGGATTTTAAGACATTACCGATCCTGTGCCGATCATGTACACACTGCCAAGCTATGCAACAGAAATGCATTCGCTCTACCGTCACTAGCTCAAATCCCATCACTCATGTCAATAGTGTCGGTAGTAGCCAGTCACGTGCACCTGCGCTTTATTCCTGGTCCTAGCAATGCGTGCGCAGCAGTTTTCTCTGCTGAATTTTAATTTTCAGATTGATTTTCTTTGTACAAAAAGGCTCTGATAAGAATCCTGGAGAAGGTCTTTTAACATTGCTCAGTTACAGAGAAAATGGAAAAGTTATCTAATAACCTACCGGTCAAAAGTTTGGACACACCTTCTGATTTTTATTTCTTTCAGCATTAACATGAAACAGTCCTGAAAGCATCAAAAATATGCAATAATCTCATGTGAACAGATGATATTGAGATGTGTCTGCTACTTGTGCTCTGCAAAGCCTTATACCGTAACGGCTCTAATCTGAGGTGCTGGTCATTAATTGGTGATTTCTGAGGCTGGTGACTCTAAATGAACTTCTCCTCTGCAGCAGAGGTACGTTTTGGTCTTGCTTTCCTGGGATGGTCTTCCCGAGATCCAGTTTCATCACTTTATTCTTCTCATGTCCCAGGGGGCATTGGTGGCTCAGTGGTAGGTGTTTCGTCTGCCATGCGAAAGGTTCGATTCCCAGCCAGTGCCCAAACCCCAGCCACTGGATGCAGTGCCGGTCCCAAGCCCGGATAAAATGGGAGGGGTGCATGATCTTCCGATGCCATATTCTGGCCACTGTAAGCATTTCATGTAACTGAAACTTTAAAAAAAAAAAAAAAAAAGCGTTACAGTCATGCCTGTGATATTTTGCATAACATACCAAAATGAGGCTGTCAGATAGTCACTTCCTATCAGCTGGCGCTCAGAGCCTTGAAACAAGCAGAGGAAACACGGTCTCGACTCCACCTGTCTTTCAAATAAGCAGTCTTTCCGCTCTAGAGTCTCATTTTGTCAAGGTCAGACATCTTATTCTCTCTCTCTCTCTTTTTTTTCCCTCCATCGGGTGTTTCAGTGCTTGTGTTTTCACATTGAATTTAAAATTTTCATATGCAAATCACTGAGACGGGGGAAAAAGAAACTGTCTGAACAATTTCAGGCTCCGCACACAGACTAGCAAAGTGTTTCTTAGACGATTCTTCACAGAGTTTGGGTTCTGCCTCAGAACTCAAGATAAAGAGAGAAAAGAGAGACTCTGTACGTGTTTGTGTGTCTGTGTGTGTAAAAGCCTGGGATTTTTTTGTGTGTGTGTAAGTGTGTATTGAAGGGCATTCGGCTGTTTTGCAGCATTTGCACGAGAGCGTGTTCTTGCTGAGTGTTGAGGGTCAGAGGTTCGGTGCTGATAAATTCAGAGAGACAGCTGATCTGAGTTCGGTGGTTGCTTGTCTGGTTCAGAGCTGGGAATCTTTATTCCAGTGGCTCGCTGCCTTGGCAGGGAGGGCACAGGGTTAGGGTGCGCTCTTAAGAACAGAAAGCTGATAGACGGCTTGATTGGCACGGGCATCGCTCAAGTGCTTCCTCTTCCCTCTGTGCAAGCAAGTGGGCAGCAGTCAGAAACGGTGAGAGTGATTCAGCAGCTAGCTGTTCTCCATCCAAGGCCATGATGTTTTTGTGTGTGCGCAGACGGTGCCAAAAATGACTAAAGAGACTAACGACTGAGATGGAGCTAACATTTTGACTGAGACCTTCATCTCTCCCTCCTTCCGACCGAACCATCTGCAGTTATTAATTAATTTATAACGAGTGTAATAAATTAACGTGGCGGAGAAAGGAACAGGGTTTGCAGCCTCGTTATGCCTGTCGATGCATGCGGTCCCTGAAGCCTCATCAGCCACGCGATTCGCAGAAAAAAACAAAAAAAACAAGCAGCTGCTCTCCGACTAGAAGAAAACAGCGCTTCACCCAGGTGGCCGAAACCCAACACGACCTCTTAATCAGCGCATGGCTTGGTTCTGTTTTTTTTTTTTTTTCAACTACGATCAAAACTCATCAGCGGGAAGCGTCTGTCATCTTTTTTTGACTGGGTGCTAATTTGGTGAATGTTTACTCTAGTCTATAATGCGTGGAAACGTCAAACTGGGCGTGCTGCCCAAATTGGTGTAATTATTCATTGTGCTAATAACTAGTTTCTGCAAAACATATTGAAGAAGCGTGAAATTCAAGCTCAGATGCAATCTGCTTAGCAAATATACATTCGCACACCTACAGTAGACTTGGGTGTCGTTTGGGTTTTTTACAATACCGGTCGGTGCCTAAACGGAGCCTGAACCAACACTCTTTTTTTTTTTAAATGAGTAACAAAAAATGGTGATTAACTTCAAAGAATGTTTTTTTTTATTGAGAAAATAAATAAACAATATATTAAAGTTCAAGGTATACAAAAACAAACAAAACACACTTACATTCCACCTACCCCAACTACAATAATTGAACACCAGTAACATCAAAGTAGTTGGTCTTCTTTGTATGTTACAAACCAGTTTCAAATTTCAGCTATTCTTTCGCAGAAATATGACAATATTATCTAGCGAACTACGACAGCTCTAATGACTTTACCGTGTTCCCGCGCTTATCGGATGATTTTATTTTCCCGAGTTGTACTTTTAAGTCGGAATGTAAAAACAGCATGGACACTCGCGTTAACAAAATTCTAGACTAGAGCTTTCTGACTTACGTTCACAAGCATTTTCTCAATTGGGACATTATTTTCCTCACGTGCGGTGAGGGTGACAATGCTTCTTATGTCCGTTTCAGAGAACCAGAGGACAAATCTTTCAATCGATTGCTCAGGAATTTAAGTGGCACCCAAGTGTGGCACCGAAATCTGCGTTCTGATTCAGTTTTAGTACCGGTTATATACTGTAGGTACTGTTGGCGCCAGGTTTTGGGTTGCAACCCTATTCACAAGCGCATGACTGTGAGGACAGTAACCTCATGTTGAAATGTGTCAAGACTCGTAGAGCCTGAGCTGTATAGATTAAAAAAAGAAAATAATTTGATGATTTGCATACGTCTCCTCTAACCAGAGTCACAAGGGCGTGTTCCTCTTTGAGTCTGGCTCCAGTCAAGTGTCTTTCTTGCCAATGTCAAGTCTGGTTTGGCCATTAGAGGTATAAATATAAATGTATATTAGGCGGTCTGTAAAGCTACTTCTCTCCTCCTTTTTCTGATCCGTGTTAGGATTCAAGAAGATAATCTCATTTCCCCATAATTCTCCAGGGTTCCTGGCTTTCTAATGAGAAAATTGAAGGACAAATCAAAGTATGATTATTCAATTTATTTCAGTTTCATTTATATAGACCTTTCTGCAGGCACATGACTACGATGACGTCAGGCACAGCAGACAGCGGAAGAACCGTTTCCTGACATCAGGCTACTGTGTATTTTCGATAATAATTACGTTCAAGGTGTATTTCAGAGTCAAAAACAATATATATTATCTGATTTCATTTTGGAATCTGATGACCTACAGGATTTACCCAGTCATGTAGAGTAACCTAGCAATTAATAGCATCTGTCCTACAGATTATTTTCATACGCAGTATGTTGTGGTGTAACTTGTTCAAAAGAGAAACAAGCACATGAAAACATGAAAAGAAGTACTAAGTACTATTAATTTGCAAAAATTTGTATTGTTATCATAACGTGATTACCTGAGATGGTGGAATTCCTAAGGATGTGGTAGCGTTTGTAAGTGATAGCGTTAGTGTTAGCTCATTTGGTGCTTCTGTGAGACAATGAGACGATGCTGTGGAATACGCTGTGCTTTTACGCTTCATAAAATGATGTGCCGGTAACTTTAACTAATATTGGCATTTTAAGCTTGCTAATTAATAGCTGTCTAACTGTTCCGGGCGGAATCCCAAATAGGATTAAACATCTACTGCATTTACAGTATAGTGGGGCAAAAAAGTATTTAGTCAGCCGCCAATTGTGCAAGTTCTCCCACTTAAAAAGATGAGAGGCCTGTAATTTTCATCATAGGTATACCTCAACTGTGAGAGACAAAATAAGAAAATAAAATCCAGAAAATCACATTGTAGGATTTTAAAATAGTTGATTTGCAAATTATGGCGGAAAATAAGTATTTGGTCAAACAAGCAAGATTTCTGGCTCTCACAGACCTGTAACTTCTTCTTTAAGAGGCTCCTCTGTCCTCCACTCGTTACC
>JAOVVA010000035.1:9898874-9917367 GCA_028565275.1 Leiocassis micropogon
ACACGGGGGGACCTAGTGAATGACCTGCAGAGAGCTGGGACCAAATTAACAAAGGCTACCATCAGTAACACACTGCGCCGCCAGGGACTCAAATCCTGCAGTGTCAGACATGTCCCCCTGCTTAAGCCAGTACATGTCCAGTCTCGTCTGAAGTTTACTAGAAAGCATTTGGGTGATCCAGAAGAGGATTAGGAGAATGTCATATGGTCAGATGAAACCAAAATAGAACTTTGTGTTTGGAGAAGAAAGAATGCTGAGTTGCATTCAAAGAACCATACCCACTGTGAAGCATGGGGGTGGAAACATCATGCTTTGGGGCTGTTTTTCTGCAAAGGGACCAGGACAACTGATCCGTGTAATGGAAAGAATGAATGGGGCCATGTATCGTGAGATTTTGAGTTAAAACCTCCTTCCACCAGCAAGGGCATTGAGGATTAAACGTGACTGGGTCGTTCAGCATGACAATGATCCCAAACACACCGCCCGGGCATCGAAGGAGTGGCTTCGTAAGAAGCATTTTAAGGTCCTAGAGTGGCCTAGCCAGTCTCCAGAGGAAGCTGAAAGTCAGTGTTGCCCAGCGACAGCCCCAAAACATCACTGCTCTAGAGGAGATCTGTAGGAGGAATGGGCAAAAATACCAGCAACAGTGTGTGAAAACCTTGTGAAGACTTAAAGAAAACGTTTGACCCTCTGTCACTGCCAACACGGGGTATATAACAAAGTATTGAGATGAAATTTTGTTATTGACCAAATACTTATTTTCCACCATAATTTACAAATAAATTCTTTAAAAATCCTATGATCCCAATCAATGTGATTTTCTGGATTTTTTTTTTTCTTATTTTGTCTCTCATAGTTGAGGTATACCTATGATGAAAATTACAGGCCTCTCTCATCGTTTTAAGTGGGAGAACTTGCATAATTGGTGGCTGACTAAATTCTTTTTTGCCCCACTGTATATAGTTTACTATTGGTAGAAATGGATATTTTAAACCATTTAGCAGGCCGTTGCAGTCCGAAAAGGTGTAGTAACCGAGTTGGAAGCCCTATCAGCATGCACTTTACAAACTTTATTGTGTGGTATAGTCAGGATTACATTTTCTTCTAGTCTCACATGGAGAGTTGAGGTAATTAAAATGAAGTCCATTCTTTGTTAAACATTTTTATTCTGTCAGCTCTGCAATTAATCACATCTTGACTCATCTGGTTCTTTTGTAGAACTGGGCCATTCCCGTGCCAGTCACATTAACATTCCTGTGCCATCTAGAAGCCAGACTTATAAAATGCAGTACTATTTAAAATGGAAAACTACATCGATTGACTTCAGATTGACTATTTTGAACCTCAGGTAGACGTCAGCGGCGTCGAATCGGTTTTGACGGTTCCTCGTGGTTGCTTGACATTCTAGAGCAGCCATAGTGCTCGCAATCAACATTTATATAACAGAGTCCCAATACTCTGATGAACTCATTTGAATCAGTCTCTGACCCACTTTCAACATCCCGATTTGGTCATTTCACATAACCCAGTTTTGAAAGGCCAGAAGCTGCTGCCTCCTTCACGCCAGCCATCGTCTTCGTCCTCCTCCCTCTCCTTTTTCTCCTCCTTCTCAGTTCCTATCCCGTGAGTAGCAGCAGCGAACTGAGGCGCCAATAATTTTTACAGCAGCACAGCACAGAACAACCTTGACCCAGATTTCATTTGGCCAAGACCAAGGGGCTTTGTGGGGGCATCGAGCATGAAATTAACACACACTCATATAGATATAAACACATGGGGAGGAAATAACCATAGAAGGCATGGCATGGTAGGAATTTAACATTAGGCCATTATTATATACATATACAGTATATACATAGTAAATTAGTGTGTGTTGCACGATTAGTCATTTTTACAAGTTGATTCAAATTAAGAACAGCGAAGATATGATACTGTAAAACCATGTTTCAAGAGATATGTATAATATTTCTAGCTCTGGGCCTTTTTAGGTTACACTGTTTAGTTACACATGGTACATTCGTGTATAATACTATACGAAATTATTCCGAAATGTCTATTCCGAAATTGCTAAATCCAAGTCAAAAGGCATTGTGGTTAAGGTACGAAACCAAACTAAAGTGAGAACATACAAATATAATAAAAGGAGTCTAGAAATCGTTGGACGCTAATAAACATCATATTGTAATTCTAATAAGTACTAGACAAGTTCAGGGTGGATTTTTCTTTGTTTATATTGTGGGGAAAAAAGACAAAATTATTTTTAATTGCCGTTAAATTATGTCCGATGATAAATAACAGACCGTGTTACGAGCCCGATTTTGCTTTGTTGAGCTGTCAAGATGTGAACGTTACCTCTCGAGACGTTAAAGCAGGCCAGCGTTCAAGAACAGCTTGTGATAAGAAAGGTGGAAAGCAGGCTGAAAGGAGCAGTGCAGAAAAACAGTTGGCTTGCTGACAGTTGAAAAGGAGAAGCAGGACAGCATCAGGAAGGGCAAGTCTATTGTTCTATACACTCAGCGCATTGTACCAGTGACCTTCCCAAACACGTCAAAAGAGAGAAATGCAAACAAATATGTAAATGTTTAAATATTTGCATGCCCTCGGGATAAAATGAAAAAGACATATATTTATTTAATGTATCCCAAACATTCGGTCATGGGGAAGGATCTAAAATCCATCCATCTACTGTATGTGGCATCTCTACCGATTTATCCTGCGTAGGGTCAGTGCCGATCTGGAGCCTATCCTGAGGACCCAACGGCACAAGGCAGGGTACAGTCTGGATGGGATGCCAACTCATCACATGATACAAGCACATACACTCGCATATAATCATACACCATGGGCAATTTTCAAAATGCTAATCAACCTACAGCACATGCCCTTGGATCGTTGAATAAATCCAGAGTACCTGGGGAGAAAACCCACTCGGGACAGGAAGACCATGCAAACTCCAAACACACACACACACACACAGGCTGGAGGCAAGTTTTGAAACCCCAGCCCATGGAAGTGTGATACACCAGTGCTAACCACTAAAGCACCATGCTGCTGCGGTGTACGTCGTTGTCCTTGATTCTGATGCTGTTCGATGGGACAGCAGGTAGCGTCACCGCCCACAAATCCACCACAAATTTGCACCTATGTGTGAACAAATGTGCTGATGTAGAATGTTTTTGTCCTGAGCTCTCCACTCATGGTGTGATCCCAGTTTCCAGCAAATCTCTGAGCTCATGTTTATGGCAAAGGACCATCAACATTGTCTCCAAGGATGTTTATTTTGTTAGCATGTCATATGGACTAGACAAAAAAAAAACATCAATTACATATTTGTTTTCTGCTAACCCTTGAGGGAGCTTTGAATTGCTTGCAAAAGCATGGAATTGGGTCGTTCTGCCCATCCTGAAGTAGGATGTTAAATATCCCATGTGGACATTAATGTTCTCAGCCATATCTGATAGCCCTTAGCCGGAAGGGAGTTGGCATTAAGCACAAACAAGTGACGCATGGGGTCATTCAAGCTTCCCCTCCTTTTGACATTATGCTCAGCCTCAACTGCTTCTCTTTCCAGAACCTATTCCCTTTTAATTGAGTCGAGACAGGTAAGTTACATCAGGCTCTGGCAGGAAGGGAAATCTGATTTTGGAGTTCTTTTGTTGGTTTTCCGAGGCATAATTTAAGGCAGAGAGAGCAAGAGTGGGATGAAGATAAGCCACTGAAACTCCTCAGTCTCAGCCTCTACAACTACCGACTGGTTGGTGGGGTCACACCAAACAGGAGACGAAGACAACAAATCCTGCCTCTACAAAACCTAAAAAAAGAGGTTACCTATAAAGAGGTCCAAGTAGAACAGAATGAAGAATCTTTGAGACACTTTTTTTAAATTTATTTGTTAAATATTGATGCTGCTTAATAGCTGAATTTAAGACACGGACAAAAAGACATATTTGTGAATTCAATTTAATTAGTTTCAGACATTTTAACATTGAAATTGACATTTTAAAGAAGGCCGTACGTGAGTGACGATCCCGGCTGTGATGGCTTGGATCCCACTGCAGTCGTTCCCATTAACATTCAGCGAATTAAATGCCTGATCTTTGAAAATCGATGGATAACTTGTCAACAAATTGCGGAAGAGAACCATTCACCAACACCCTTTGATGAACATTACAGCAGTTCAGCTGGGAGTTCTTGCTACATCCTTGTGCAGTTCTGACCTCGCTTCAAGCCATCTCCACATTTTTGGGCGATTAAAGGAGTTCCCGGAAGGCCAGTGTTTCAGATAAAAAAGCAGGCAGTTCAGTTCTGAGACAACTTTCTACCCTGATGGTATCCAAGCACTGGTGAAACACAGGGATAAGTGCATTAGTGTAGCAGGGGATTATATACAGGAATAATGGGAGTGTCTACTCTCATAACTGTTCTGTTATTCTGCACAATTAAAAGTCCTGGTAGCTGGAACACCCTTCATAGAAAGATAATTGGTTCACTTATGAGTCTGGTTCCTCTCAAGGTTTTTTCATCATGCTGTCTTCAACACTGTTGCCTCTGGCCTGTTTATTAGCAATCTAGATCCATCTATATCAAGATTTTTTTAAAGCTGCTTCATGGCAACGTCTGTTGAACTAAACTAAAGCGTGATCATCAATCAGTAGAACGGTGTTATGCATTGTGTCATGGACTTTAACAAAAAGATGTTGGTTGATGTGAATCATTTCAAGATGAGTAACAGGTGACCTTGGAAATGATTTCCTAAAAAAAAATTGGTGTGTTTTTCAGACCTTTTCAGACCAACCTTGGAGTCCAATTCGTCTCATTTCTTTGTTGTGTCATATTACGTCCTGATTTGAAGGCCGTATGAGTTTAAGCAATCTGTTTCATTTTAAACTTAATTGGCAGCAAGCTCAAATTGTAGAACATCCTGTTCATCAGAAATAGATCGAATTAATGTCTCAATAGCTTTGGAACCATAGCAACAGCATTCTGGCTTTATTTCCCCCCTCGATGCAACAAATTGCTAATTAGCCATTCGCTTTTTTGCATTTGAAAGGGGCTCGTCATTACTGTATAAGCGCCCTGTCATGCAAGTTGGCGAACAGCCGCTAAGGGTGTCGTGTCAGAGCACAGCAATGTTGTTGGATTTCTGTCACACTGGTTTAGTGGCTGTTGCATCTATAACACCCGTTTTTGTCGGAAGGCTTGATGGCTTCACCTAGCTGTGGGACTTTGGTTCAGTTCAGGAAGTCAGCTTGCTAATAGAGCCGTGAATAGGACGCATGCTGCGCCTTTCAGGAGAGAAGCGACATGTAATAAGCAGCTCGACAGAAAAAAGTATTCCATCAGTGTAGAGTTGGTTAGTCTGCTGACAGAGTGTGTGGCGCGTCCAAGAGTGGTTTAACACTCATAATCAGGCATTAAGACTTCCTCTTCTGGATGAAAAACAGCTCGCGATTATGACGACTCACCACTTCTCACATCTGCTGATGAAAGGGAAGTCCTTGGGAAAAGGCAAAAGTAAGAAAAGTAGGAAGAATTATCACCAGGTCATCACATTTGTGTGTAATCAATCCAACGATATAGACAAGGGCCCTGAGTAATTCCTTCATGATCCGAGTGGCTTGATTACAAGAGCCATTTGTGTGTTCCCCACCACAACCTTTTTCATATTTTTTTTTTTTCCAAGGAAATAAAAAGCTTAGCCACGTCTTAGCGAGCATGGCTGCCCCCACTGATGATTTACACTACCTTCGGAGCGCCGAACGCGTGACCATGTTACTGACATGAAAGTTTCTGAGAGGAAAACCCATTAACCATTGACTGGAATTCTGAAATGTGCTGTAAGACAAGTTCGTTGAGTGCGTTTCCCAGCATAAGCGAGGACAATGTGGGTGTCCTAGCACCTAAAACAATGTGACCTTGCTGGTTTTCAAAGAATTGTTTCTTGACTTCACACAAGCTCCAGCACTTAGGGTGTCATGTTTTTTTGTAACGCATTATTCAGTTGCTTGTCATACCCGCAGATAAATTCCAAGCTTCCTGTCATATTCATCCAGCTCTACCGTTTATAAATAATTAGATATTTCCATCATATCTAGCACATCATCCTGTTTTTTTCTGATAGCACTTCATGAAGGGAAAGGCTGGTATTGGAGAAGAAGCTTATCTGAACACGAGTGGTAAAAGCAGGCTTCCTGTGAAAATAATGACCTGTGTCTCCTGTAACACTCTTTCACCCTGCTGACACGTCAGTGTACAGCGAAAGCCAAAAGTAAAAAATAAAGAATGCTTTATAGGATCTTTAATATGTTTTATTTATGCACAAAGTAGAGAGAGAAAGAAATATGAACAAAGTGCTAAACAAAATTTTTAAAAAATCATAGAAATGCACATAGCCATGACAGAAGGAGGTATTATTAGTATTAGTAGTAGTGTTACCAATAATAAATTATATTTATATACCATATTATTAAATGATGTTTATATCTACTGTATCTCCATGTTATTAAATAATTTTTATATTTATGTACCATGCTATTAAATATTATTTACATTTTTATACCATGTTATTTAATAATATTTATAGTTATATACCATATTATTAATTAATATTTATATAACGTTATTAAATAATATTTATATTTATATACCATGTTATTAAATATTATGTATATTTATGTACCATATTATTAAATACTACTTAAATTTATTTAAAATATTATTAAATAATATTTATATATCATATTATTAAATAATATTTAAATAATTATAGATAATAAGTGTGTAGGACATGTATACACATCTTAATAGATGTAAAGTAATTTAAGTGATATAACTATTATTATTATTATTATTATTATTATAGCTTTATTTTATTTTTAATTGCTTACTTAAAAGCATCATTTGTTTGTTTGTTTTTATTAGTTTTTATTTTCTAAGATATATTTTAATATCTAATTTAGTTGGGTGTGTTTATTTTTATAGGTGTCTGTCACAGGACGTTGGTTCCTGATCCTTTGCGTGCTGCGGTTTGTGTGGTGGTGCCTGATTTGTTACTTGCAGCTATAAAAACCATGGGAACTATCTATGTCCTTAATGATCAGTGATTGACATTTCAGCACAACATGGCAAGCAGGTCTTTCCCGATCAACCCAATTGAAAAGAGGGCACGACGACAGGCATGTCGACTAGCTGGTGCCACGCCAGCGTTCCAACAACTCTATTACTAATGCTAAAAAAAAATAATCTTAAACTCCACATTTAGCTCGCTGTCAAGAAAAGGACGTTGAAGCAACACAGACTTGTTAAAGGCGTAGACAGAAGGAAGAGCTTAACTGTGTTCATTCCTTACCATTCATTTTACACAATGTAGATCATGCATACCTTTCTGACAGTTAAACACCATTTTAGTGATAGGCTTCAATCATTAAGTATTAAAAAAACAATAATTATTTGAAAAGGAAAGCGTGCACACAAACACACACACACACACACACACACACACACACACACTCATTCACAGAGCCACATTCATTGCTGTAATCTCCTTAAGACTTTCTTGACACATAGTATTTTTTTCCTCAAATGAACGTTCCATGCTTTAATCAGCTTTGTAATGAACAAAGAAATTGCTTTGGCACTGGCTCATGTATCTGTGTGTTCTCCAATTTTCCTTGTAATGTGCTTCATTTTAAGTTAATTAACTGTATACACTGATCAGCCAAAACAATACAACGCAAAACATTATGCCCAGTATTGAGTCGGTTTCCCCTTTGTGTCGCTGGAGAAGCTCTGGCCCCTCAGGGCATGAGTCTCCACAAGACCTCTGGAGGTGTGCTGTGGTGTCTGGCACCTGGATGTTGGCAGCAGGTCCTTAGGGTGCTGTGGGTTGCGGGTTGGAGCCTCTGTGGATCAGACTTATTTGTCCGGCGCATCCCAGGGTGCTCGATCGGATTGAGATCTGGGGAGTTTGGAGGCCGGGAGCTCTGCAGCCTTGGGCCTTTTTTTACTCTTACCCTGTTGTGCGTTAATGCAAGTTGTAAAAATGGGAATAAATACAATGGGCATCATTGGCCTCCACAGTCTCTGTGTTGGACTACAGAGGTTCCTAGATGGATGGGTGTGGTGCACTGAGTGTTTTGAGGCTTTCCTATTGTAACTTTTCTTCTTGCTTAATGTGATCTGAATGAATGATCAAGGGTATCTCAGTGGTTAGGGTGTTGGACTGTTGATTGGACCCACCATGCTACAACTGTTGGGCCCTTGAGCAAGATCCTGAACTGTTCAGATGTATAATGAGATTTAAAAAAAAATGCAAGTTGCCCCAGATTAGGGTGTCTGCCAAAGGCTGTGAATGTAAATGTGTTCTGCCAACAGAACAAGTACAATAAAGTAATTATAGATAAATTCACCTAGTTTTAAGATATTTTTGTTGCCAAGATATCGTCTTTTGCATTGTAACCGGACACCTTAAAATGCAGGAGGTAGCTAACATCATGCGCTACCACATGTTGAGCTAGTTAATATGAATTAAGCTGTATAAAAAAGTGTGTACTGTCCAGGGTGTACCCTTCCTAGTGCCTTGAGTCCCCTGGGATAGGCTCCAATCCCATGGCAAATGCACCTTTTACCGACAGCCAGTGCTTATGTTCACTTTGTGGCAATATAAAGTATTAAACCCTTTAATATTTAAATGGTCTGTAGGTCCTTACCATGAAAAAGCAGACGTTTTTTTTTTTTTTTTTAGATCTAGTAGCACACAATGCTTTTTCACTCACTCAATCACTCAATCTGCCACATCCTAATTTTCACGATCAAGCCATGCTCTTGCCGCCCAGTAGTAATTTGACTGATTTACATTCCGCCTCTCGGAACTGTCAGAGCGTATCCGTGAAAAGTTCAGTGAAAGGCACGAAACTCTTTCAGTGGGCTTTGATTTTGTGCCATTAGCAGGAGACAAGCCGTAATTTGTCTTAATTGCTGCCGATGCCGAGGTTCCGTCGGAGCAGATCCCTTTAATGATGCTGTCACCTTAATCGCGTCTGGGTGGGGAGCGAAACATCTTGGCGGCATCCATTAAGAGGTCGGAGGTCAGCTGGATTTATCAGGCTTGAATAAGTTTTCGGTGAAAATGAAAAGCTGAGATGAAGTAGAGCGCGCGCTTGTTTATGTTGGAATGAATTGCACTCACATGTTGATCAGCGTGTCAGTCGGATATGGAAAGGAAAGGCGTGTGGAGTAAGTGCCACTCGAGCTCATGCGGTAGGCACTCAGTGTGGCTAAAAGTGTTTTTTGACCTGTTATCAAAAAGATGCTTAAAAAACTAACCATACTGTGTATGTGTGTGTGTGTGTGTGTGTGTGTCTGTGTGTCTGCAGTGGCATAGGCAGGAACTGGCCGTGGGCGTCAGGAGGCAGCAGCATTTTAGCCGAGTATGGCACGCTGCATCTGGAGTTTGTCCATCTGAGCAGGCTGTCTGGGAAACCTGTATTTGCTGAGAAGGTAAGTCGGAGCTCGAGATTTCAACTCAGGCCATAGCGAAGAACTTTAAATTCACACTGAAGGTGTCCAGTTACTGATACTAGCCCATCTGTTGCTATGCACAAATTATCCGCATCCATCAATAGAAAGAGTTCATCTGGTCCAGCAATGTCGTTGGAATTTTAAATGCTTAAATGCAACAGAGTGGTGCATTAAATCTTAACTTCAAATGGAGTTACTGCTCCTAAAACTTATTACTTTCTCACTCACTCATTGTCTATACCGCTTTATTCTGTATGCAGGGTAGGTACTTGTAGGAGATAGCTGGAGTAGTTCTGCCTCAAATCTGTTTACTTGTAACACTCGGGTCAGGACGGGTGTGCGTTAACTTGGCACAGTATTTATTTATGGCTCAGTAATCATAGCCTTTGTGTACTGTGGAGGTCAGAGCACAGACAGACAATGTTAAACACAGACAAACATGCACAACAACACAGAGGGGGAATTTGGGAAAGAATTTAGACACAACCGGGTATAAATGAGCAAACTAATCAAGAATTATTAAAAAATAAAAAATAAAGCTCGATACAGGTAATAAGGAGATGCAAGAACAGGTTGGAGTCTAAAGGAGACTAAAGGAGAAACAATGAGAAAAAAGAAGTACATGTTACTTGACACCATTGGGACCTGGTACGAAGGTAGATCTATTTAAGAGTAATGTATTTGTGAATATATTTTGAACATATTCTTACGTTTAAGCCAAATATTTATGGCTACGTGCACATTACAGTATAAGATTTTATAAGCCACATTGTTCATTCCAGTTTTTTGGTCAGAAGGGATTTGGATGTCGTTACAGTAGACATTCATAATTACAAGTGACTTTTATCTGACTCTAACGTGGACGCGCCTGTCCTCTGACTGTTCCCTACAGTTTTGTCCCAAATATCTACTAAGTGACCTATTTCACTTTCCCTCCACTGACTATTTTCTCCGCTGTCCTCCACAGTTGAAAGTCGCGGATCATTCTTATTGAAGTCGCATGATCATGTATCGGATATATATCCGATCTAGGAAGACATGCGAAAGTGGCCCATATCCAATCAGAAAGACATCAGATTTGGTAAAAAAAAAATCTGTCACTTTAGGTTGGTAATGTGAGCATAGATTTTATCTGTGTGAAAATGGTCTTAGAAGTTAATTGCTAGTCTCAGACATTCCAAGACGCACCCTCAGCTCCTCTTATTTGCGGCTCCCAGCACAATCTTTTTTTTCTTTTTTTCCTGGATGTGAACCTTATCTCGGAGCTACACTGCTACACATAAACAGTGATTAAAACAGATCCCTGAGCTCAGAGTCGGTCAGAAAGACACTCCAGCGTCCAGTACATCAGGCCATTAAACCAGCCAGCCCAGTGCGCTTATTTTCCCAGTGTTTTCCAATCACAGGTTTCGTCCTCACGCCTCTGCTCCAGTGGGAGGCTGATAGATGATTTCATTACACACACTGAATGAGGCTCTACTTAACTCTGAAAGTGACCTGCACTTTATAGATTGATGAGCGCAATCTAGAACAGAATGCATGTCTGGCATCTCAGGCACGTTCTGCATCCCTTGACTCAGAGCTGATTCACCAAACCGTAGCGTCTATAAAACGCCTGAATTCTGCTCGGTGCTCATGTTTTAGTGCTGTTCTACCGGACAGCGCGTCGCGGCTCGCCTCGACAAATTACCCACGACCCCGCGTTTCGTCTCCATCTCCACTGCCAGGCGAGCTGTGCCATGCTTAAGTACCCGTGCTAAATTTGATTACCCTTCTTACCCATGGACCATATTGGATGAATGAGCGTGTAGCTAAAAATACCACAGATCATCAATTGTTTAAACTACCTGTACAAAAATATTCAGTAGTGTATTTGTGTAATGTCTGCTGAATTTTGATCTAAGTAAAATCAGCCATTTTATAGTTAGGACAGATCCCAAATGGCTTCCTCCATCCATCCATCCATCCATCCATCTAGGAACCTCTGTAGTCCACCTAGGTACTGTGGAGGCCAATGATGACCATTGTATTCCCATTTTTACACGGTACAGGCAATTTGTGGACACCAATTGGCCTAATCTGCATTTCTTTATACTGTCGGAGGAAACCGGAGCACCCAGAGGAAACCCACCAAGCACGGGGAGAACATGCAAACTCCTTGCACACAGCCTTTAAGACGGGAATGGAACCCGGACCCTGGAGATGCAAAGCGACAGTGCTAACCACTACCCCACCGGGCCGCCATGAACACCTTCCTAGCTGCTTTATTTACACCCTACATGCGCTAGAATATAATAAAGCTGTAATAATTCTAGTGAAAATGTTATTACACTTTTTATTCGTCTATTTGATGGAAATGTATTCACTGTTATTGTTCTAGATACTATGGAATTGTAAGGTCTTCAAATCCAAACTTCTTGTACTAAAGGATGACATATTTACACTCAGAAGAGCATTTGAGAAACACAAAGCAAACAGGCTTTCAGGGAAAGACCTACTAAGATGGAGAGTGGAAGTGATTTTCAAATGCATTTTTAACCAAGCTTTATATATTAAGAATAAAAACATGGAGGATGAGCAATTAAATACTTTTGATTCATATGAAAATCTTTTAATTAATTGCTTCACACCAATACTGTGCCTAAGCAAAATCATGAGCAATAAATTTACAGCCAGTAAATCGGTAGAGTAGAATAGGATGATAGGGGCAGTGGTGGCTCAGGTGGTTGAGGCTCTGAGTTGCTGATTTGAGGGTTGAGGGATCGAGCCCCACCACCGCTAGGTCACCACCACTGGGTTAACTCTACACCCCATACAACCCCGCCACGGCATGCAGTACTGGTTCCAAGCCTGGTTTGAAATCAGGAGGATTGCGACAGGAAGGGCCTGTGCTAGATCTTTGATTCCAAATTGCCTGTAGTGTGTGAATGTTGACTGGAGGTCCTACCACGGTTGTGAAAATAAGAATAAATGCATTGGTCACCATTCGCCTTCATGGTCCCTAGTTGGTCTACAGAGGATGGTTGGATAAATGGATGTACCAGATCTTGCAAATCAAATGACCCGATATGGTGACCCCCAAGGATAAAAGGGCCAAAGCCCAAGGAAAAAAATGGTAGGATGACAAATACAGGAAAATGGACTACTAAGTTTTTGTTTTTTTTTCTGATGCAGGTCATGAACATCCGGAAGGTTCTTAATCGTCTGGACAAGCCTCAAGGACTTTACCCCAATTACCTGAATCCCAACAGTGGACAGTGGGGACAACGTAAGTCTGATCAAGTCTTTCACTTTCAGCATTTCTCTCTCTCTCTCTTTGTCTTTGATATTAGTACAGTAGCACCTGAAAAGTCTTTTAGTCGTCTCGCTCAAGAATAAAGATATCCAGTAAGATCCCTGCAGCACTGGCAGCTCTGTGAAACTTGAGCATCATGATTAAATGACATCTCTCGGGTGCCTGATGTAGCACCTGTTCTGCGCTTATTCAGCACTTAGTTACGACTCTGCTACTACACTGTTTTCTCAACATTTTTAGCTAATCTTTAGAACAGTCCAGCCTGGATTTAACGTCACTTAGTTTTTTTTTTTCCATAGTTCCCTGTCATTCAGCATCCGTCATTTTATGATGAAATGTATGTGCTATAATTTGAAATTCTTTTGGCTCAGTATGGTTTAGCAATTAATACATTAGTTATACGTTGTTATTTTTTGGCTTTAAGATCAACGGTTGTTCTGAACAGCATGTTTTAACCGTTTCTTTAAAGGTCCCATATTTAGCTATTTATTTAGACCTCAAACTCCTTCAGTTTTACTCCTCTTCCGGACACAACATTTCAGTGTCTATGTAAATGAGTCACCACTGAACCATGCCTGGAGCGGCGCAACATGCTCAGGGAGCATTTTTATTTTTATTTATTGCATTTGTTTTGTTAACCTAGTGCATTTGTTTTAGTTAACCATACCTCTTATATGAGGTCACAATAGGGGGAAAAATCTAACTGCTTTGTTTAAGCCCCGAGCATCAATTTGTTGTGTTCTTTGTCCATTTACACAAGGCTTAAACAAAGCAGTTAGATTTTTCCCCCTATTGTGACCTCATATAAGAGGTCACACTAGGGGGAAAACAAATGCAAAGCAGTTAGATTTAACTAACTGTTTTGTTTAATCCCTGAGCAAAATAAAAATGGAAAAATAACATAAAGAATTGATGCACACTAGAGACCCATCTGAACATCTAAACATAGCACAAATGCGGAATTTTGCATTATAGCTGCCCTTTAAGATAAAAGTATAGTTTTGTTAGCAAGATAAATGGGGAATTCAAGATTCCTAGCTAGTTAAATAGCTTGCCACTTGTTATTAAATTAAATCATCTAGTCCTTTTTTTGTTTCCAGACATAAGGTGAGCTAGTTAATTGTACAGCATTTCTTACGAGCGTATAAAGGTTATGTTGCAGCGCTAACGCTATGCTTCTGAGCCGTAAAGCAGCCATGACACGCGTGCCAGCGCGGCTTTATTACGGTACTTTCATGGCTAATTGCTCACCGATGTAAACAGCTAATTAGAGCCGGTGTTCAACCTCTCCGTGACTCACTCGTTAATCCAGACATATTTTTTGATGCACTTAAGTGCCTCTATACCGTGCTGCAGTAATTAGCAGGTTAGCATGCGGTGTGTTAGCCGCGAACGCGTGGCAGCTTGGCGGGCTCGCCGAGAGATTTCCTGTCTGACTCGCTCCTCTCTCGTCCAGAAGAAGCAAATGAAAATAGTTTGTCACGTCTAGCCGCGGGGACAGAAAGCGACTGATGGACCTGCTTTAGAAACAGCCTGCTTTCTTTCCTTTTTGGCCACGCGCTTTCCTGTCCTGAGGGGGCGTCTCATATAGGGCACTAGACATGGTGCGCTAACAGAATGAGAGCCGTAGGAGCTGATTAAATGTAGCGCACGTCCTTCTGCAATTCCTCCATCTTTTTATTTCCTCCTTCCTTTCATGCGTTTATTTAATCACTTCCTTTCTTTCTGCTTTCCTGCCTTGCTTTAATGTCCCGCGTCCTTTCATCTCGTCCTGCGCTCCTTTTCCCCGTCTTTCTTCTACTTTCTTTACTTCGTGGTTCTGTCTGTACCCTCACTCCAGCTTTACTCCGTCCCTTTATTTCGTTCTTTTCTTTATTTTTTTCTTTTCTGTTATTGCCTCGCTTCCTTTGCTTCGTTCTTTCCTCCTTGAATAACCTGCTGATTTCCTCAATTCCTTCATCATTCGTTCTTTCTTCTCGTTCAGGTTTCTTTATTTTTTTCCCCTTCCATCTTCCATCATCTTTCTGGTCTTCTCGTCAGTCATTTTTTTTTCATTTAAGGCGGATTTTATTCCTCCTTTCTTTTTCTTATTGTTTCTACTTTGTGTTGCTCCTCACGTCCTCCTGCTCTTGTTGCGTCCAGTTCTTTATTTCACTTTTCCTGCTTTTCTGTACTTTATTGTTTTCCTCCTTCTGTTTCCTCCTGCATTCCTTTTCCTTCTACTATTCCTGTGCTTCTGTCATGCGTTCATCTAGTCATCCCTGCTTTCTTTTACCATGCTTGCCCGTTTCTCATTTTTATATCTCTCACACACACACTGTCCGTCTGTCTATCTGTCTGTCTGTCTGTCTGTCTGTCTATCTATCTCTGGATGTGTGAGATGTTCTGTCTCTTTGTATTTTGCTGAGTAATAGCCAGGGGACATCTAGCATGTGGTGTGTGTGTGCGTGTGTGCGTGTGTGTGTGTGTGTATGTGTGTGTGTCCTTCAGCATTCACACTGCTGTAACAGCAGTAGCCACATTCCTACTGAGAGCCTCTCACACACACACACACACACACACACACACACACACACACACACACACACACAGGCCACATGAATGACATCTTCATCATACAGAGTCACATTTATAACTGTGTGTGTGTGTGTGTGTGTCCTTGCACATGTGTTACAAAAATATGCTGTAATATGTATTTAGAAGTGAGATCTCACCTACACACCCACACACACACACACACACGCACACACACACAAACAAAGGCCATAATGTCAATGACATCTTCATCCTACAGAATCACATTTTTAACTATGTGTGTGTGTGTGTGTGTCTGTCTGTGTGTATGTATATGTATGTATGTGTGTGTGTGTCCTTGCACATGTGTTACAAATATATGCTGTTATGTGTATTTAGAAGTGGGATCTCACCTACACACCCACACCCAGACATACACACACACACACACATGAATGACATCTTTATCATACAGGGTTACATTTTTAACTGTGTGTGTGTGTGTGTGTGTGTGTCGCCTTGCACATGTGTTACAAAAATATGCTGTTATATGTATTTAGAAGTGGGATCTCACCTACACACACACACACACACACACACACATAAACAAAGGCCATAATGTCAATGACATCTTCATCATACAGAGTCACATTTTTAACTGTGTGGGTGGGTGTGTGTGTGTGTATGTGTGTGTATGTGTGTGTATGTAGGGACTGGACTGATAAAGACACACACGCACACACAAATCACTCAGACGATCTAAATAAGGTCATCAGGACTGAACTGATAAACACACACATGCACAAACACTCTGATCTACAACCATCTCACAATTTGTTCATACCCACCTACCTGATCTTCTCTTTTTGCACTATATTGCACATTATTTATCTTCTTGCTATTTTTTGCACAAAGTATTTTTAAATGTTTACTGTTTCTCCTCCCAATACCTCAACTCATACCTCATTACTACAAAAGTACTGAAACGTGTTACGTTGTTGTGTTTGTCACTCTGTAGCTCTTTGTTTGCACATTTGCACGAGCACTTTGTTGTCTGTTGTCTATTGTTGTCTATTTTTGGTATAGAAGTAGTTTTAGGTTAACTTAAAACTAAAAAATGTAAATCTGTCATATCTGAGCTAGTCAGCTAATTAGGTCTCTTAGTTAGCGAGCTGGCTCCGGTAGAGTTGTGTTGTTTATTTATGTTGGTAGCACCTTGGTCCTGGAGGACCGTTGTTTCGTTTCACTGTCTACTGAACTCTATATGGTGGGAATGACAATGAAAGCCTACTTGACTTGACTTGACTTGACTTGACAGACACACACACACACACACACACACACACACACACAGAGATCTTTCTGCATTCAGAGCTGTGATCTCACCTTTTACCCCTTTTAGCCACAATCCATCACTCGCTAAACAAGCGTGTCAAGTGTGTGTACGTGCGTGTGTTGCGCCACTGTTTTCCTAACCCTCTGCTTTTCTGTCTTCCAGATCACGTGTCCGTGGGTGGCCTGGGTGATAGTTTCTACGAATACCTGCTCAAAGCCTGGATCATGTCTGACAAGCAAGACGAGGAAGCCAAGAAGCTCTACTACGACGCCCTGAAGGTGAAAACCGCCGCCTGCGCGCTCGAGCTCGCACGTCTCTCTGCTCTAGAACACCGCACAGGAAACGTTTAACAACCTCACCAAAGTGCATCTCAAATCACATGCTCGTGTACTACGACACTTTTGAGTGCACATAGCTGTCAGTGCAGCGGAATGTTCCGGCGGCTCGAACCCGGCACTCGGAACAGACTGCAGCGGCACTGATAAGCATATTATAAACGGGTAGTTCAGCCGCGATACACTCGACTCGGGAGACGTTCGAGGCTTCTGGTTTACTCAGCGCAATACAATTCCTAATCCGAAATGTCAAAATATAATCGAAGCGCCACACGGAGGACTGAAATGCAGGCAAGGCTTTACAATGTGTTCCATTGTCCTTAAATTTGCCTGGACAGGAAGTCGTGAAAGCGGTTCAACACAGAATTTCAACTTGTGGTGAGATAAAAATGACCCAAGCTGTTAGATGTGTTAGATGTGCCCTGTCTGGTATAATAGAGCACTTTGTTTACTCGCCCTCGCAGAAAATTAGTAAATCCAAGGGGGCCGTCAGATTTGAGGGTTACAAAGTTGAGCAGTGACTTTTTTTCTAAATGGACTTTAGAGTTTTGTGCCCTTAGTGGATATATAGTAGATATATAGGTGTTTTTAAATGGCTGTCTTAAAGGTCATACCGTCATTCAAGTCTCACCTGGGGCTCATCCAATGTAAAGAAAGGTGGGGTATCAACCAATCACAGGGCACAATCACTCACACTCACACTCACACACCCATTCATACACTAACGACTTTGGACTGAGGAAGCCAGAGTATGCAGAGGAAACCCAAACTTCAAACACACACACATGCAGACCGGAGGCAAGATTTGAACCAGGCCAAATAAATTATTTATAGGTTCATATTTATGTTTTTCTGGAAAGTGATCTATTTCTGAAGTGGTGAGATACCAATCAAATTTTAGCCAAAAGTGATAACAAGAAGCACAAGAAGGTGTTTAGCAATTGTTCATGATTGTTACTGTGTAAGCATGAAGTACCTTGTTTCAGCATCATACAGGTAGTCCCCAACTTACAAACATTCGAGTTACGAATTTCCATGGGTTCTACGAACATTCATAGATGCAAACAGATCGCAGACATAGCTCACGTGTATTGTGCGACACTGCAGTGCACCAGATACCTATATTTACAATTATATACAATATTTTCAGTGTGTAAGTGAATGTATAAAATGTCCAAAGTCCGGTATATTGTATGTATGTGCGTGTGTGGGTGCGGGAGAAATGAGTCAGCATCAGTCCGGAAGCACGATGATAGAAAATGCCTGTCCTGTAAAATCCTCAACAAAACAGAGTTTACAGTCCAATACAGTGGAAAACAGCTCTGAGACAAAATGTCATCCGGGTTCCCCCTCACAATTTAAGAGTGCAGAGACAACACAGTTACTTCTCATCTGAGTTCCATTTCCTTAGGCGCGCTTACAGTTTTTGGCCACATGATGGCAGTGTGGGGAAAGGGGACAGAGATTTAGTCAAGTGGATTGGTATGCTTTACA
>JAOVVA010000035.1:9927047-9947385 GCA_028565275.1 Leiocassis micropogon
TGAGTGTGTGTGAGTGTGTGTGAGTGTGTGTGAGTGTGTGTGAGTGTGTGTGAGTGTGTGAGTGTGTGTGAGTGTGTATTTGTGCATGTGCAGACAGACAGTGCACTGCAGGGGGAGTGTGTTTTCCCAGTGTGAGTGTATACAGGCCTGGAGCTCAGAGCAGCTCCTCAGGATGCAGACTGCAGAGATCTCGCATGCGTGTAATTGTGTGGGAACGACATGAGAATGACTTACGGCACTACAGAAGAAAGGCTCAGTGTCTCTCTAGTGCCTTAACCTTTCCCTTTTTTTCCCATTCATCTCTTTATTCATCACTTTGTCTTCATCACAGTGTGCCGGCTTCATCACTCAGTCCTTTAAAATGATGGAATTCCTGCACTTCCTCACCTCGACCATGTCTGTGCTTTAATTTGGCATTTCTCTTCTTTATTTTACTTTACTCAACACTGTTCTCTCCATGTCCGTCTGGGTTTCCTCCTGGTTTCCTCCCACCTCTTTTGGCTTTGCTAAATAATAATAAAGCTTATAATAATAATTTAAGCAAACAATAACAATAATTAAATTTAGTCTAATGTTGTGCCTGAATTGCAAATGCGCCATCTTGTGGCATTCAAGTTAATAGAAATGTAAGCTACAGAGAAATACGAGACAAAACAAATGTATCATTATCGGTTAATTAATTTTCAATCAGTTGGTTTCTTAACAGAAATGAATCAAGTCTTGTTCAGAGTAATGATTTGTTAGCATCCCTAGTCTCGTACTATTGGCTAACTGGCAGTTTTTTTAAGCATTTCTTTATTTTTTTTAGAAAAAAGCTAAATGCTTAGTCAACAGAATAAAATCGTTTAAAGCTGGAAATGTGTCCAGAAATAGTCTTCAGGGTCTTAGATTTGTTACATAATAATCTCATAATGAGAAATTATTTTCTTCATTCAAGAGCTCTTCATGCATAGTGTTTCCAAGGTAGGCCAGGACTATGGTTCTGACCCGGATAAAATGCTACTGAAAGTTCCTCCTTGTTTTTCATCTCAGAAAAAAAAAAAAGAGAGACGAGGTTTCCCGGCCAGTACTGCGCATTTGAAATCCAGTTCCTACAAAGCGCTAAAGCTGCTAAAGCTCTATAATATGCAATAGGTGGTTGATAAGCACAATACAATACTTCCTGTTATAGGATATAAAATAATTAACTTCTGGTTAGTAACAGTACTGTAACTCCGGGCTGCATCACACCAATCTGTCAATTAGTACACAAACCTGAGTTAAAGTTTAATATTTATTAACTTTTAAAAAATTACATGTAAGTGGAATGTTCATGTTTTTTTCCTCTGTGTGTGTGTGTGTGTGTGTGTTCAGGCTCTGGAGCAGCACTGTAGGGTGGAGGGAGGCTACAGTGGAGTGAGGGACGTCTACAGCAACACTCCCAGCCACGATGACGTCCAGCAGAGCTTCTACCTAGCTGAGACACTAAAGTAATTGTTTCCCACACACACACACAGAAACAGGATTATGAGCTCATTCACAGGTTAAAAGGTTCATCTAGATAAACTCAAAAGCGAAAGCATGTTTCCCGTTCCTATTTCTTTTCCCATGCAAACAGGTTTTTCTGGTCAAGAAATTTTAGCTCCTGGTTTATCCGTGTGTGAGCATGAGAATGCATGGATGTACTTGAATGTGTGACATTCTCTCCTTCTCCTACTTCCGTATGTGTGTGTGTGTGTGTGTGTGTGCAGTGTTAGCTGAGCCACAGCGTTCACTGAGTGTTAATATTCAGCTCTGCAGTGCTTCTCAGTGGCTCGGTGTCACACACTCCGTCACTAATCCTCTGGCTCGCACTCTGACGCTCTGATCGAAAGCTCGGCGCAGAACTACACTCCCAGATGCTACTGCTGATATGTGACACACACACACACACACACACACACACACACACACACACACTGCTGCGCTGCTTTACACCCGTCCTTATCATCACCATCTTCGCTGATGCAGCTGATGGGACTCCTCATATCAAACAATTACACAGCCCTCGTTACCATGGAAACGATTTGCATCAGAGACGGAAGTACCATCACCGAAAAAAAATTCCCGCCACTTTCTGATCAATCCGAATGGAGGATACATCAGCACTGTGTTCAAGATGCACGAGATGAACAGCTGACGGTTGTTTATCCCCGACAGCTGGAGAAGGCGGAGCTTGCTTTTTCAACATCTGGACGGAAAGTAAATAAACGGTTAGAGGAGTTATTAGAGGCACATGCGGATCGTAGAGCCATTTGCTGAAATACATCGGCTCATTGGCCACCTCGCTTCAACACACACACACACACACACACACACACACACAAGTGTCTCCCCTCACACACAAGTAGGAGAAGAAAAGAATGTTTAGGTACATTCCCATACATCCATGCACTTATATGCTCACACACACACTCACTTGAAAGAGACACATGAACATACAACACACACAGACATACACACACACACATAAAGAGGAAGCACAGCACGACTCTAAATGTCAGTATGGACACACAGCGGTGGCTGATCCAGCTCCGTGTAAAGGACTAATGTGTTTTGTTATCATGTTGCTAGATGATAAGCTCCATGGGATCCTCATGTTAAAAGCTAGACACACACACACACACACACACACGCACGCATACAGATAGACAGAGGAGAGCTGATAGATGCAGCAGGTGTCCCACATGCATGGTCAGTGCCGACCGCCAGTAACAGCAGCTCCAGCCTCTCCGTTTATAAGCTGTAAATTTTCATCGAGTGTCACTTGGCTCTCGGTACGCAGCCCCGTCTGCTATTGATATGCCAGGAGCGCTTGTGAAACTTAAGACCATCACTCTCCCGGCAGCTGTAAACATGTCGAAGTCTTCTTAGCCAAGGGAAACATAAACATGGTTTTGTTTTATTTTGTTTCATTCTTCGAGTCATGAGAACTAAGGGTGCTCTGATCAGAGTTTTTGGGGCAGATCACAGAAATCAGAATCGTCCGATATCGATAGCTAGTGCTGATCATAGGTGTATGTGTATGTAGGTTACTGGGATCGGCCATTTAAAGTGTTCTATTGATTGTGTAGAATTGTCTTATTTAGGCGGCACAGTGGTGTTGTGGTTAGCACTATCGCCTCGCACCTCCAGCATCCGGGTTCGATTCCTGTGTCGGTCATCAATGAGCATGGCGTTTGCACGTGATTCCCGTGCTTGGTGGGTTTCCTCCCTCAGTCCGAAGACATGCAGATTAAGCTAGTTGGTGTTCCCACATTGCCTGTAATGTATGAATGTTCACTGGAGGGCCCACCACGGTTGTGAAAATGGGAATAAATCCAATGGCCATTCTTGGCCTCCATGGTCACCAGTTGGACTACAGAGGTTCATGGATGGATGGATGGATTGTTTAATTCTTCTTCATCTTCTTTTGGCTGCTCTCGTTAGGGGTCGCCTCTTGTCTTCATCTAACGCTGTCTACCACATCTTCCCCTGTCACTCCAACCTCACCACATCCATAAACCTCCTCTTGGGCCTTCATCTTCTCCGCCTGCCTGGCAGCTCCATCTATAAAGTCCTCCTCCTGATATACCCCTTATCCCTCGTCCAAACCATCTTAATGTGGCCTCTCTAACTTTGTCCCCAAACCGTCCTACCTGACTCTCTTATCTAATATACTCATCCCTAATCCTGTGCATTCTTGTCACTCCTAATGCAAAATTGCAGCATCTTTAGCTCTGCCACCGCCAATTATTTATTTATTTATTTATTTATTTAAGCAATGCGTAAATACAATTAAGATCTGAGATTTTATAGTTTTTGTTAATGATTTTATTGTTTCTATTGTCTCATCAATGTAAAAAAAAAAGGTAACAAAAGATGCAGCTTAGCAATGACCCATGTGTGTGTGTGTGTTTGTTTTAGGTACCTGTACCTGTTGTTCTCTGATGACGACCACCTACCGTTCGAGCACTGGGTCTTCAACACCGAGGCTCACCCGCTGCCCGTCATCAAGGCTGAGAGGGAGAGCTCAGACAGGAAAGACCAGCTGTAGCAGCGCTCACGCTTCCCCACAACGCCCCTCGCAAGGACATCTCCAGCTGTGAGCAAGTGCTGGGACCTCTAGCTCCAGTCTCCAGCAGCGCAGTCGACCCCCTTCTGACCGCTCATTCTCCACCCGAAAACGTCCTGCAGGTCTCCCCCCGGAGCTGAGCATCTTCTCCATTTAGAGATAGCAGTGTGCATGCTGCCCTTCTCCTGAAACCCCACCCCCTTTGTTTTCTCACCCCGATCGGTCCGAACGAGCTTCTCTTCTCTCCTCCGTGAGGAGACCCGGACCACCGTCTTCACTCGGATCACGTTCATCACGTTGTATTTCACACACGACGCAAAAACGAAGCCATATTTCGTTAAAAGTCTGTTTGATTCCGATAATTCATTGTGTATGATTTCTATAAAGTGTGTGTGTGTGTGTGTGTGTGTGTGTTTCTGTCCGCCACAATGGCAAGGTAGTGATATGGAGTTAACTAGTGCCTTTTTAGCTTAATGACCAACTGTTCTGCTTGTGTAAGTGATTCCATGAACTGAGGAAGCTTTAGTTCAGGAAGTGTGTATGGTCTTTGTTTAGGATTGTTTTTGTTTGGGTTTTTTTCCCTCCTTTCTCAGTTGTCTGACCTCAGACTTCCAGGACAACACGGTGTGAAAGATAAACTTGGACGACATGACGCGAACCAGGAACCAACGTCCCGTTCGAGTCGATTCCCGCATACGTCAGTGCTTCCTTTTTCCCCCTCCAGTCGCGCTCTGTTTCAATAAGAAACTTCGGACTTTCACTGTTTACTCGCTCGAGCGTGGCCGGGGATATCGGACATATGTACAAATAGGGTAGTTTATGTTAATTTATGACTCGTGAAATAAGAAGTGTTTTTTAAGCCTCACAGGCGCACGGATGAAGGAGCCTACCCTCGCCGGTGATGACGGCGATGATGAAGGTCATGATGATGATGACGACAAGAGAAATCATCATCCAGTGCTAACGAGTCAGCAGCATCAATCAGCAAGACTGAATGATTATGTCTGAATGTACCACCAAATGTGAAGTGAACTTTATTTCTTACCTGCCTTGTGTTACGGTTTCTGCTTTCTTTTCTCATGAAAGCACAACAAAAAATTGTGAATTTTGTTTCTTTCATAGAAAAAGGGGGAAGCGTCCTAGTGTGGAACTTGTGTAGAAAGCACACTAAAGGAATTAGCAAAGAGATTCAAAGAAAGCAAACATACATATACCAGTAAGGGTAGATGACACTGGATAAAACACATACACACACACACACACATGTACACAAAGTGATATTAATACTGGGGAATGCCACAGCTGGCAAGGATCAACAGTTTCTGTGTGTGTGTGTGTGTGTGTGTGTGTTCTTGCTATTTTTTTCCCCCCGTAGTGTCCGTTTCTAGTGTCTAGGCAACTTACACTAACCTCTCAGCATTTGAGTGAACTGTGTAGTAGGTAATGTTCCACTTCGCTAAAATGTAATCGGCAAAGCTAAATTCCGCTCCTCTAGTTTTGCTCTGGAGCTACAAGGCTAATATAGCTAGCTACCAATCAAAGGAAATCTGTCTCACTCATTAAAGTAAGGAATTAAACAAGTAGGCAGGGTTATAATGCAGCAAGAAGTAAAACAAAGTTACTAAAAATTATTTAAAAATTTATTATTATTATTATTATTAACTAATGTCATGATTTTCTGTTTATAGCTACTTTTAATGTTATTGAATGATAATCCTCCAGGTCGATTCCCACGTCAGGTGTGTGTACATGTTTGAGTTTGCATGTTCTCCCCGTGCATGGTGGGTTTCCTCCGGGTTTTCCAGTTTCCTCCCACAGTCCAAAGACATGCAGATTAGGCTAATTGCCGTTCCCAAATTGCCCATAGAGTATGAATGTGTGTGTGAATTTTGACCGGAATAAATGCAGTCGTAACCATTGGCCTCTACGGTCATTAGTTGGACTAGAGTTTCCTAGATGGATAGAGCAGCTATAAACAGTTGTTTCTTTTTCGCTTCTTTCTCTTGAAACTGTTAGCCTTAACTATAACTTAAGTCTTTCTCTCTCACACATTCAAAGCGCTGACACTGGAGGCTCCTTCAAAAAATGCTAAGTGTGTCCGCCCTCCAAAGAGGGCGCTGTAGAGCTGACAGAACGTACAGTAGTAATAGTAAAGTTACAGTCATCCACAAAGTAGGTGGAGTAAAGATAAAAATAAGACTTAAGAAGAACTTATGAACATCTCTGCACAGAGAAATTGTCAGCACTTACATATGTTTTCATTCAGTTTATTTGGAGTCTCTGATGCATAACTGTGCAAAGTATATAATGAATGTGTACTAAAAGATCTGTGTGCATGTTTGAGTTTGTATGTTCTCCCCCATGCTTGGTTGGTTTCCTCCGGGTGATCCGGTTTCCTCCAACAGTCCAAAGACATGCAGATTAGGCTAACTGGCGTTCTCAAATGTCCCGTAGTGTGTGTGTGTGTGTGTGTGTCCTGCAATGGATTGGTACACTGTCCAGGATGTACCCTGCCTCGTGCCTGAAGGTTCCTGGGATAGGCCCCAGGCTTCCCGTGACCCAGTACAGGAGAAGTGGTGTAGAAAATGAAGGAATGAATCTATTTATATAAAGCTGGCTGTCAGAACTACCCTCAGAGATTGTGTTATAGGAAATCCATTATCAGTTGAGAACTGAACAGCAGTGTGTTATTTTTAAGAATCAATTTTGTAAATAGGTTGAAAGTTGATCTATGTTATATATCATCTGCATCACTTTTACGCTTTTTGGCTTAGAAATGTTTTGGGAGGCGGAGCCGAGGCTGGGTTCAATGTGGAATTTAAAGGCACTTGTAAAAACTTGTAAAATTACATACATAAGTATATAATTATAATAAATATGGATAGGCGGAAGGGTGGATACGAGGTTAGCACTGTGGTCTCCAGGGTTGAGGGTTCGATTCCCTCCTCGGGTCTGCGTGCATGTTCTCCCCCTGCTTGATCAAGAAAACTAGCAAAAGAAATCAGGACTTTTACCAAACCGGGGCAGGGGTGGACTGATACCAAAGTACATTAAGGAAAGAAATTAACGACATGGTTCTGTTTTTTTAAGATGGCCGCCCCCAATTACAGTTCGGTGTTCAGTTTCACTGTGAAGTTTTCTTCGTGGCTGTAAAAGACAATAAGTCAAATTGTGGACATGAGCAGGGACTCAAGTAGATTTGTCCAAGATGTTTAGGTGAGTCTGAATTTCATTACTTGCTAGCTACATTAGCATCATAGCTCCAGTACAACGTTATAAAAAGCTAGCTTTGGACACCCTGATCTGACTGGTTAACTGTGTAGTGTGTATGTGTTTCAAAAGGAAATCAATCTGACTCGTTATGGAGGGTGTTTTATGTGTTTATGTGCAGCCTTTCCTAGCATTTGCTTCATCTCCTAATTAGGCTGAACTGAGATCTCGTATAAACACTTCACCTTGTTTGAACCGGCACTTCAGTACCACGTTTCGCCTTGTTCGGTTTTGGAAAAGATGTGTGTGAGAGATCCAAAGAGCGGCAGACACGGGTCTGGAACACTAAGACCAAAGGGAAATGTGATCACCTGCTACATCCACAAACCGTCTATACACCTCCAGCGCTAACAAAATGCTACCATATTATTCGTCATATTCAAGTCTAAGACCTTCATTTGAAACTTTGTTTCAAATTGATCTTTGAATTTATTTATTGATTTCTTTGATCAGGTCATTCATGTAAAAACAGACATTTCTTTTAAATAACAGTGTTATATTTCAGCAAAATAGTTTTTTTTTTTTACTGAAATAATGACTAAAGTAATTCACGGCACTTGTTAATATCCTGTATTTACATGTATATAATAAAAATATGTAAAATGCCATATATAAATGTTAAATGTATACATAAGATTTAAAGGGTATGTAAATTGGTTTATATATTAAAATAATACTTTTACATGTACTAGTTGTCAGAAACTAGTATTATTAGAAATACTATTATCAGGAAATGTATAATGTGTGGTAAATTTTTTAGCATTGTCTAGGACACTGAAAATAAACACTGTTATTTAAGATGAATCGCTGTCTAAATATCTCAGAACGGCCTCAAATGTTCACAACAGAAGATAATGTTTTTACAATTCTCCCCCCAAAATATCGTCACAGGGAATTATTTGCAGCAAAATATGCATCTTGTTAGCATAACCCAACTAGCATGCTAATTTGTGAAAAAGCGCTAACACAGGCCACGGTTTGATGTTTCCTTTCAGACAAAGATGGAATTGTGATTACGATGTTATTCTTGACTATCTTACGTTGCCTTTTATTGTTTGTGAGTTTAATTTGATGTGACACAACCTCAGAATTGTAACTGTACAATATTGCTGATAATCATTCCACTGCACATAGGAGTTTTCTTCCTCTTTTTTTTTTTTATATCACATGCTGAACCTTTTTGTGTGTGGGGGGGGGGGGGGCTTGGTTGTGGGTTTTTGTGTTTGTATGTGTGTGTATGTGTATGGTGTGTGTTTGTGTGTGTGTGTATGTGTGTGTGTATTGTTTCCATTTTTCATGATTATAATGTACAAATTCCATTCCGGCAAACTGCCACTGAACATTTCTATATTTAAAAACAAGAAAAAAAACAAGAAAAAAAAAAAAGGAATTACGATCTTATGGAATAAATTATATTAATGAGCAGCAGAAATCTTTTTGATAAACTATATTTGTTACACTTCTATTGTGAATAAAATAATCTTTTAATATAAACGTGTAGTGTAGTTTGAGTTCTTGAATTGTGTGCTTATTTATGTATGTACACCCTTCTGACAATATGAAGCTGATGAAATGTAAGTTGGATTTATTTATAGTACAAGGTCCATAAGGGTTTCCTTTTTGTTTCCACTTTAGAGTTTATTGTTTTTGTAAAACTTCTTCTAAAGTGTTTTATACCTCCTACACTACAGCATTTTTTAAGCTCTACCAATTTCATTTAAGAATGATGAATCATTGCTCCTATAGTGCGTAGAGTGTTCAAGTCCAATCGCGACTTGTGATGACATTTCTGGGGAATGAAGGCATAAAACAGATTGACATTTACAGAAGACAACAAGTACAGTACGGTGATGAGACTCTAAAAGACTCCAGTAGCAGTAAAGTATTTAAGTGGTGCAAACGTTTTAAAGCAGGTTGTATGGCCATGAATGTTGTTGTCACCAACTTGCGGAAGAGACACGTCTGTCTGCAGGAACTGTACACACAATCATTCACAAACACCACCTGTACATTACAGGAACTTGGCTTGGAGTTTTTGCCACATCCCACGTACGGTCCTGACCTATTCAACATGTTTGGGTCATTAAAGGAGTTCCTGAGAGGCCAGCATTTCAGACGTGAAGCAGGCTATTTGATCATGGCTCTAGCGTACTGAGAAAACTTCCTACCTTGATGGTATCCAAGAACTAGTGAAACGCTGGGATAAGCGCATTAGTGTAGCAGGGATTATATAGAGAAATAGAGTTTTTACTCTCCTGTTTTTCTGCACAATCAAAAATATCGGTTGGATCAACGTCAACCAGTTTGACTTGAACACTCCTTGTATATGGTAGAAATACTGATAAAGAGGACAAAACCTTTCAAAAAGGTCAAATATTTTTTTACAGCTTTTATCGGTTAATGTTGATTGTGCGTTCTCTTTCAGATAGGCACAAGATTCCAAGGGAAAAAAATCCACGAGGAATGTTGATTTTCTTTCGTTAGATTAAAGATTTAAAAAAATAAATAAGAAGATTTTATGAGGGTCATTAAACTTTTAGTTTAATGGAAAATTTTCACATTTTTTTAGTAAAAAAATGTCTTTTTCATCTTCAACTTATTAACAGTTATGTTATTAACATTTTTCCTGTTAAATAATAACGCACTTTATTTTTTTATCTGTTTGATACTGATGAATAATAAACATAAAATATACAATATAATTTATTTATGGTGCGGTTTTATGTGTACAGCATACAGGATGCACAGATGTTGAACAGCCCTTATTAAACATAGACATTTTGCTTGTATTGACATTATGACAGCAATGTTTATGAACAAACAGGCACAAAAGCATACCTTATCACATGCAGCGCATTATGCTAACATTCTGGCACAATTTAATTCCTGTTAAATACGTTATAAGTGATGTTTCTCAACAAACTACTGCACCGGTAGTAGCATGTTTGTAGAGTTAAGACCAAAAAATTTGATTATGTACCGTGTCCCTTCCTTATACAAGTTCCTGTGCTGAGCTGGTACCATAGAATTGTTTTTCTATTAGAACCCGTGCATTACACCTGGAACAACGGTCAGAGCTGCTGTTACGGAAAATACATCACCACCTTCTGCGCTTCAGTTCAATCACAAACCTAACATCTTGTCTTGATTAATAAAATACGTTTATTTGCATGACTTCCTTTGGTACATGTTGTTCTCTGTGAAGCTTTGCATTGCGCAATTTGTTTCAAGTCACGTATAATGACAGCCAAGGGATCTGAATGTCCTAAAAGGAATGCAGAGCCATGCATAAATCTGCCCTCGCAGAAATATAAAGCTATCAGTATGCTAATCTCCTCCTCTAGCAGCCGGCCCGCAGCCTCTCTGATGTACTTCTCATTAATTCTATCACGTTACCTACAGCTACAGATAGATTTCTTTGACAGAGCGAACGCTGTACGATACGTCAATCACTCGGAAAGGCGAGGTATCAAAATTCACTGTTCTAGTGAATACTGGGAAAGGTTTCAAATATGAAGGATTTCCAATCACCGTTGGCTTATAGTTGGTCTTTTGAAATTTAAGCATCAGTCATTAGGTTTTCATGAGGGGGGAAAAAAGGTCTCCAAATAAATTACTTCAGGCAAAATATGTTAATGAGTTTGGTCCAAAACAAGGAATGTATTCGCAGTGAAAAAAATTTGTCTTCAGTACTGGACTCAAATAAATGATTGCAATTGGTTGTGATCTTGTGGACAGAATATTAAGAGATTCATGCATAAGCCCTGGAAATAAATTAATCGCCCATTATACAAATGCAACTTCAGGGAACTGACGTTTAAGAGGACCACTCAACTCCTTACACTCAAAGTGATTTGAAAAAAAAAATTCCTGCTTTAGGGTCAGAACTGTATTTTAAATACTTTTTTATTATGCATTCATGGAGAGTATAATTGCCTTTACTTGCATTAAAAAAAAAACTTCTTTGTGTCTCAGATATGTGTTGGAACTGTGTCTAGCACTTATTACATACCTGCTCTAAAAATACGCAAAATTTTCACCTTTTTTTAGTAAAAAAATTTCTTTTTCATCTTCAACTTATTACCAGTTATGTTATTAACATTTTTCCTGGTAAATAATAATGCACTTTATTTTTTTATCTGTTTGATACTGATGAATAATATACATCAAATATACAATATAATTTATTTATGTAAGCACATGTGTGTTACCACCTGGACCTAATCAAGTAGATAAGTGGCTTCCATTGGATAATTACGGCACTGATTAATATGGTTCAGCTGGCAACAAGTTATTTAACCCTAACTGGTGCAGCAAGTAGCTTCCTGTTTCTTAAATAACCATGTCAGAAGACATATTGCGTGGTCGGGGCAAAGATGTGACTGTTTTAGAAGGGTCAAATTATTCTCCTGAATCAAGCAAAGAAAACATTTTTAAAAACGGAAAGTGCTGAAACTACTCAAATTGAGTTAAGAAATGTAAAAGAACATTATTAAAGCCTGAAAGGATAGTGGTGAACCACAGTTCCCATCGAGCAGTTTCTCTCCTTGTGGTTTGGAATCATGCGTTACTTGGTTGAAACCCCTGTGCAGTCCACTTTTCAGGAAACTACTTGCTGATTGGATCGCAGCAAAAGCGTCCTACGTCTATATCGCACATAATAAAAATCTGAAAAAGATATTCCCCAGCTCTCTATTTATTTGATACAATTCTTTCTTGAGAGCTCCAAAACCACATAAAATGAATCCTTGTTACAATAAAACAAACTGGGTAATATTCAGGAAATGTTTTATCTTGAAATGGGTAACATTTGTCCTGAACAGAATACGAGTGTTAATGTGTGTTAACAGAAAAATGAAGTAGTGTACACAGGGCATTGGGGACATAGATACGCTCCCTCTGATCAATATACAGCAGGTGAGAAGAGAGTTTTTCGCTTCACCCAAAAGCAGAAAACATCAGTGTTTCTGCTTGGTATCAAACCAGGGACCTTTATACATGTGAAGAAACGTGTTAACCACTACACTACAAAACATCTCCAATATATTTCTAAAACAAAGTTAAGCTTCTAATCTCAAACTATAGTTCACTGATATACTGCTTTCACTTAGACACACTGTATTTATTTACGGCACATGCAAATCACATGTCAAATGACGACAACCCAATAATTTTAGCAGAACTCAATGTATATTCCTTAATAAAGCTTGTGTAGTAGCCTT
The DNA here is from genome assembly GCA_028565275.1 of Leiocassis micropogon. Lineage (NCBI taxonomy): Eukaryota > Metazoa > Chordata > Actinopteri > Siluriformes > Bagridae > Leiocassis > Leiocassis micropogon. The sequence continues at coordinate 9,939,612 of JAOVVA010000035.1, forward strand.
TTCTACAAAATTAGTTGTAGTATGTTTGTAGTACTGTGTGTAGTACTTTTTTGTAGATTTGATCAAATATAATCATGTGATTCTCTTGTCTGTCTTTTACAAGACTTGGAATCTTAGGCACAGCATGAAACTGGTTTGCCTTCTATGTAGATCAGTCAGATGAGGTGACATAAGGGTTTTCCACATCTGGGTGACCTCCATGCAGACTCCCCACTGGTGTCCCACAAGGCACAGTACTTGGTCTTCTTCTGTTCTGCCTTTATACCCATCCCTTGGTGAGGTCATATACTTGTATGGCTTTCAGACCATTGTTATGCAGATGGAACACAACTCATTCTCTCCTTTCCTCCCTCAGACACTCAGGTTTCCACTGGGATCTCAGCATGTCTGGCAGACATCTCATTCTGGATGGGAGCTTATCAACTGAAACTTAATTTCAGTAAAACCGATCTGCTGTTCATCCCAGGTAATTCATACCCCTGTAAACTATAGTGATCATACCCCTTGTGATCTTTACAGTGACAACAATCGGATCACTCCTTCAGTCACCACCCGCAACCTTGGGGTAACTCTGGACAATCAACTGTCATTTTCTCTACACATTGATATCCATACTCGCTCTTGTTGATTTCTTTTTCAAATCAGAAGAATTTGTCCATTTCTTTACATACAGGCCACTTAGGTGCTTGTTCAGTCCCTTGTTATTTTGAGACTGGACTACTGCATCTCACTCCTGTCAGGTCTGCCGATGTCCACCGTAATGTGTGTTAATCACACCCTGCACCGCACCATGTTCCCTTCGATCCTCCACCACTGCTCGACTGGTTCCACCATCTCTCAGACATCGAGGAAGACATGCATTTAGAATGTTTGTCTGTCCTGGCTCCTAGGTGGTGGAATAAACTTCCTCTTGATGTCCGTAAAGCTGAGTCATTGGCAATCTTTAAGCAATGACTATAGACTTAGCTGATTCTGATTCTTAGCTGACATTTTTGTAACCCCACCCAACAAAACGTAAACAAAAACCATTCCCTACAGTGTTTGACTGATGGTACTTCTAGTGACCAGTGTAAGGATCTATCAAAGGATTGAATCTTTAAAGCACTTTGAAGTTTCTCTGGATAAGAGCATCTGCCAAATACATAAATGTAAATGTCTGCCAAATGCCTAAATGTGTGTGTGTGTGTGTGTGTGTGTGTGTGTGTGTGTGTGTGTGTGTGTGTGTGTGTGTGTGTGTTGGTTGTCTTTTTAAAAGCCATATCTAAATTAACTGGCTCAGGCCTCAGAATCATTACAGTTAATACATTAAGGACAATTTTACTCCAAACACTTTATTACCAAGCAATAGTTCAAATGATTTTTCAGGCATTTTTAAATGCGAGATCTGAGTTTGTGTGTGTGTGTGTGTGTGTGTGTGTGTGTGTACTCTCATCTCTCATCTTTGTAAGCAGCAGTTTTCAAAAAGCCTTAGATGGCAGAGTGTGTAGAGTGTCCTCTGGTCTCAAAAGTCCATCTCTGTCCGTTTGAAGGAAAACACACTCCCAGAGTGCCATCAGACAGAAATTGCAGTGGACTTGTGGTGAAAATGACCTGCACCAGCAGGGAGCAAGATAAAATTCATGCTGGGTTAAGCTATATTTTAGCAGGACCGCATGCACGCGCACACACGCACACACACACACACACACACACAGTGGGGACTGATAATTAAAGCTTACTGAGTGATCTAGCATGAGCTTTTCACAAGCCTTCTCTTTTTCCTGTAGAAAGCATTTCTCCAGACATACCACCAAAGGCGAGCACAGCATCGTTCTGCCTGTACCCTGGGGTTCTTTGTTATGCATGAGTGTTTTTCATGAAAAATCTCTTATTTAGATTTAAATGTTTGTCATATGTACGTTACAGCACAGTGAAATTATTATTTTTTTCTCGCATATCCCAGTCAGTAAGCTGGGGTCAGAACGCAGGGTCAGCCCAGATACAGCACCCCTGGAGCACATGGGGTTAAGGGCCTTACTCAAGGGCTCAACAGTGGCAGCTTGGCGGTGCTGGGCCTGAACTCCCGACCTTTAGGTCAGGAGCCCAGGGCCTTAACTGAATGAGCCGCCACTGTCCCTTGGGGAGTTTGTTCAGGAGTTTATCATTTATCATTATGCCGCTGAGTCTATTCCTTTAGCAGTATGCCAAGTGTAATATGGTGCAAGTACTGTATGTATGAAATTTAAGATTGTATAGATGTACATGTTTAATAAATGTATTTATGTAGCACACTGTCTTTTTAAATAATAAATTGTTGATCTTGATGGTAAATGGATGTGGTACATGGGGCATTAAACACTTTGGGACATAGTATAATATGAAAATAATCAGCTTTAAGTCCATTTTACATGGGAATGCTGTTTCTTATATTCCTTATATAATTTTATTGAATGCTGCAGGGCTTTTCAAACTTTATGCAGCCATGAATTCCTTTCTGTGAAAAGAACAAACCTTTGAAGAGATTTGTCTAATAAACATGATTGAAAACTTTGATTTCTCCCTGTCCTGGAATCAACAGGAATTGGAAAGGAATATTGAGTTCAAGATGTTTACTACCCTCTCCTCAAAAGGTCATTAAAAAAGTCAAGAATAGTCCTAAAATCCAGCCAGATTTTTGGTTTTGGTTTGTTCGCAGTTAGATGTATGGTGATGAATGTGACCAGTTTCAATGATTAACTATGTTGTGTACTGACTTGTTTATAGACTTTTTTTTTTTGCTTGTTAAATTGTTTAACATGTTACATATTTGGTATTATAACACAGAGTACAGATCAGTAGATAAGGGACCCAACTGCCCAACACTGAGATACAAAATCCTTTCTGCAGGAAAATTGTGGGGACAAAAAGTTTAATGAACGTAGTCCACTATGTTTATTTAAGAAAAGTAAGAAATTATTAAGGAAAAACAAAAAGTTGAAATCTCCCCGTCGGGGAATCGAACCCCCGTTTTCCGCGTCTGTTTAGTTTGAACGGTTTAGCTAAAACTCCCTAAACCATTTCTCAGTCATTTCCTATGGTAGTCATAAACTACTACGGATGTAATATATTTTTGGCCACAAAGGCGGTGTGGCGCTGTTTAGAAGGTTCTTGACTATGCTTCGAAAAAAATGTAAATGTCGTCTCTGTCTAGAAAAAAACTTGTAGCAGTTCATGAGTTATTCTTAAGTGGCTCGTAGAGGGAAGGTGATTCATGTCGCTATGTCTTTTAGATCTGTTGTTTTATTCCTAATTCTGTTATTGAATACTACATTAATTCTTATATATTATGCAAACAATATGTTTGCTGTTGTGAAAAGAAAATGACAATAAGAGATTAAAATAAGTATCTAATAAATTGTTTGGATTTTTATTTTTTTTTTTGGTCCCAGCGGGGAATCGAACCTGGATCTCGCTGGCAAGTTTCTTTAGCTAAAGCTTCCTAAACAATTTCTAATTCATTCTCTATGGTAGTGCTAAACCACTACGGATGTAATATATTTTTGGCCACAACGGTTTTTTTTGGCGCTGTTTAGAAGCTTCTTGACCATGTCTCGAAAAAAAATGTAAATGTCCTCTCTGACTTGAAAAAATTTTGTAGCAGTTCATGAGTTATTCTAAACTGGTTCGTACAGGGTAGCTGATTCATGTCTCTACATATCTCTATATGTCTAATAGATTGTAGAGTCTAAATATATGCTAAATTCATTATGCTCATGAAAACATCTTATAGTCCAAGTACTGTACTACTAAACTATGGTCGGTCATATCTGTATTATATACATATATCAAATTAGAACAGACACACAACATTCTCATGCTTTCATAGCCATCTCAGGAGACTTAAATCACGCTTCTCTTTCCTCACCATAAACATTTTTTTATCAGTTTGTACACTGTCTAACTATAGACGACTCTGTCGTGGTCGGCCTGATCACGAACAACGACGAGACGGCCTACCTAGAAGTGATTGGAAATCTGGAGAACTTGTGCCAGAGGAACAATCTTCTCCTGAACGTCAGCAAGACAAAGGAGCTGATAATGGACTTCAGTACAAAGCAAGAGAGGAACTACCAGACCCCCGTTATCAACAGGAGCCCAGTGGAGAGAGTGGACAGCTTCAGATACCTCTGTGTTCACATCACGCAGGACCGGTCATGGTCCTGTCACATCAACACCGTGGTGAAAAAGGCCCGGCAGCGTCTTGACTGGACATTCATGGACATCTCACTTACATATTTATGTTTCCATGTCTGGACCATTGCACAAGACACTTAAATAGTAAGTCACTTTAATAACACTGTTTATGCATATTTGCACACCCTCAGTCTTCTTTTACACCAAATTTCTAAATTTTTACAAATTTATATATTTTTTCTCTATATTTTCTATTTTGCTATATTGCGTAATGTTCTTATTTGTACAGTATATTTCTATTTTTATCCTAGTTAAATTTATTTTCTATAGTATTTCTTTTTATTCATATTTATTTCTTATCTATAAGCTTTAATTTTCTTTTTTAAGGTCACTGGCGGTCGTACAAGCATTTCACTGCATATCGTACTGTGTATGACTGTGTATGTGACAAATAGAATTTGAATTTAGAAAAGACAACTTTGGACTTTTATGAGGAAATGTGAAGAATGCATACATATCAAGTGCCCTTCCCGGTCTTGGAAGATCAGCCTATAACCTAGTTCATCTCACCCCACCTACACACCCATTATCCAGCAGCAGCCTGTGATGACACAAGCACTGTATGAAGGTGGACACAGGAAGCTAATGAGACTCTGCAGGGCTGCTCTAAAGCAACAGACTGAAATGCTTTCTTTAAGCCCCATGGAGATGGCACTAACTCTATGGCAGCGTGCATAACACAGTATATTAACTTCTGTGTAGATAACATTGTCCCTAAAAGAACAGTGAGGTGTTTCCCTAATAAGGAGCCATAGATCACCCGTGATCCAACAGGAAGAAGAGAGTCTTTAAAGATCGGGACGAGGACATGCATGAAGAGAATGCAGAAGGAACTGAAAGTGAATAATGAGAGGGTGGTGGATCTCACATAATGAAGTTTTTGGAGAGGCTTGTGTTGGCTCATCGCAGAACTCAGCTTAGCACCGTGCTAGACCCGCTTCAGTTTGCATCATGCCATAATTTATGTGCTTTAACAAGATCTTTATCACCTAGATAAAGCAGGTAGCACTGTGAGAATGATGTCCTTTGATTTATCAAGTGCCTTTAACACAATCCAACCTGCAAGTACTGCTGAACTCCTGTCGTCTGCAGAAGTTCTCACATGACTCTGCAGTTGTGGGGTCAGAAAGCAGAGTAGAGAGGTTTAGTGGACAGTTTTGTGGATCGGTGTGAAAGAAAGCACCAAAAACAGTTTACATTCTGGGTGTGGAGGTGGTGGAGATAAGAGATACCTTGGGGTTCACATTGACAACAAATTGGACTGGAAATGCAATACAAATGCTGTCTACAGAAAAAGACAGTGCAGACTCTACTTCTTGAGGAAACTCACGTCCCGAGTTAAATGTTGCACAACTTATACCTGTCTGTTGTGTCAGGTGCAATATTATTTGCTGTTCTCTGCTTGGGAAGCAGTATCCGAAGCAGTGACTTGAGAAAACACAACAAGTGAATCAGGAAGGCTAGCTCAATACGGGGGGACTTCCCCTGGCATGGAGTTGGTGGTGGAGAAAAGGATGCTACACAAACTGTTAACCACCAAGGAGAACACCTCACATCCCCTCCACAACCTACTGACTAAATAGCGGAGCACTTTCAGCAAGAGAATACGTCAGCTGACCTTTGACAAAGAGTGCTACAGGAAGTCTTTTCTGCCAACTGCAATTAGACTTTACAATAACTCTGTTCTGTGTCAGGAGAGGGATCTCCTTCTCTGAAATTCAAATAAATAGGCTCGTATACATTCTGTCTTCATCGTACTGATATAATTATATCCTTTGATTCTTGCTTTTTGTTAATATTTCAACTTGGTAGTGCACCTTACAGTTATGTGCAGTTGATTAACTTCATACCCATATATACAATCATCAATTTCATGTACATAGAAACAGTTTATTATTTTATTTATTTATTTTTAAATTACATTTTTTTTACCTTATTAATGCTTAAACTTAATGTGCAGTTTTTCAGATATCCACCTGACTGCACTATTGTAGACAGTGTATCATAGTTTTTTTTTTTTTTTTTTTAACTTTTCCCTTTTTTTTTCATTGCAATTTTTTCATTTTTACCTAGCCTTAATGTTCTTGTTCACCTTGTTGCTTGTTTGTTGTTGTATAATCTGTGAACTGGCTGCTGTAACATTACAAATTCCCTTTAGGATTAATAAAGTACTCCATCTACTCCGGTTTCCTCCCACAGTACAAAAACATGCAGATTAGGCCCCTTGGAATTCCCAAATTGCCTATAGTGTATGAATGTGCATATGCATTTTGACCAGAGATCCCACCACAATTGTAAAATGGGTATAAATACAATGTTCACCACTGGCCTCCACCTTCCCTAGTTTAACTACAGAGGATGCTAGATTGATGGATGGATGGATGGATGGATCCACTTATCTACACTGTATCTAGCTAGCTATTTGTCTTTTTATCTATCTATCTATCTATCTATCTATCTAAAATATCTTAATTCACTAAATTAATATTATTTATTATTTAAATATTATTTAAAATATATATATATTTTTAGCCTTGGTACCTTACACACAAATCTACACAATGTTATAAAAGAATGCAGACAAAAGAAGCAGGACCTATGAGCACTCATGAAGGAAATGGATATTCATTTTTATCACTTGTAAATATCACCAAAATAGACTTCAAAATGAGAACTGAGAATGTGTGAGAATGGGGCAAACTGTGGTAATTAGTGATTGTTTCTTCAGAAGCAAATCATAATCAGCAATTAGTCATTTTAAGGAATAATTATTAGTGATTAGTCATCAGGAACACTGTTGTTTCGTGACTGGGAACAATGGGGATCAGTGACTGGTCATTGGGAACTGTGGTGATAAGTCGTTGGTCATTCTGAAAAATGTTGATCATGTTTGTTTGCAAGCAGTCAGACCTTACACACCCATATGAGAGAACCTCACCTCTATTGCTATTGTCCAAAAATTCAGCTAGATTTATTGTTTCGAGCAACGTAAAGTGAAAAAAATTACAGTGATGACTGTGATCATGTTAGATTGTTATGTTGTGTCCCGACAATTATGTTGTGCATTGTCCTGACTTGTTTATAGAGTGTTTTTATCATCATTTACAATGCAAAATAAATGTTAGAGCAGTACAAAGCAGTAGATAAGAGGGCCAACTACCCAACACTGAGATGGATGAATTAGAAAAATTCAATCGCCGCGCGGTGCTCCCAAAATCCCCAAAAAACTGCCCCAAAAAGTCCCATAGACTTAACATTGAGGCCGGCCTCAGCTGTGACTATGAGGCAACGGAAGGCTCGACCACACACTGGATGGTATCCATGCTCATTAGGAGTGACCCGGCCGTTGCAATGGCACACTTAAAAATTTTCGCTCTCTAGTATATGTGTGTGTGTGTGTAATATATATATATATATTTGTATTTTAGCAAGGAAAGATAGCTTATAAAAAGTAAGAAATTATAAGGAAAAAATAAAAAGGTAAATTCTCCCCGTCGGGGAATCGAACCCCGGTCTTCCGCGTGACAGGCGGAGATACTGTCCACTATACTAACGAGGAGGC
>JAOVVA010000035.1:9947677-9962899 GCA_028565275.1 Leiocassis micropogon
AAACACTAAAGCACTTTTTGTAAGTCGCTCTGGATAAGAGCGTCTGCCAAATGCCTAAATGTAAATGTAAATGTAAACGGGGCTTAAATGAACAAATATATAAATAAGCACTTGAACACAAACTCACAAGCATTATGACACAAATCAGTATCCTGCAGACATGTTAAATGAAACTTTGCATGTCTTGTCACGTGTCTCTTGGCTTCTTAGCCAATCATCTAGTTAAAACAATCAAGTCTTCAGGAGCATTCCAAATAAAAAATGAATTAATCTTGCATTACTTTTTTTTCTTCTTCGTGGGATTACTAAGCGATGTATGAAGAATGTTTAGTGTGTTTTCTTCTTATTTTGCACAAAATTGTAATTTTTGAACACTAACTGCTCCCTAGCTGCTGCCAAAGCCTTAAAGGCAAGGTCACATCATAATTCTGCAGCAGTAAAACAAATTAAACAATATTACAAGCCGTTGCTGTGAACTTCGCTTTGTGTTTCTCAGCTAGAGGCATGGATGTGCAGTGTTTCCTGCACTTACAGAGGCTCGTTATGTTGTGGACACCTGCTGAGGATAAGCTGGCATTTAAAGGCCTGCTGTACTCATCTGCTGTTTCTGATGGAGAAATGGAAAAAATGCCAAAAAAAAAAGGCGGCGATATTTAACATGCGGTTAAATGATACAAAAGAGAGGGGAAAAAAATCTGTAATCCGCAGATGAATAAAAGTGTAGCATGTAAGGAAGCTCATTTCATTTTTCTACTGTTGCTGTTATATGTATAAATGAGTTTAAATTAAAGGCACTGTGTAGCTGCTTGCCTCTTTTCCCTTGGGGTTTGTTTTCTTTTGTGTTTTATATAGGTAAATCTCATTCGCTTGCTATTTGGTTTCATACAACCTGGGGTTTCCAATTTTCCAAATGACGCCAGGTCGTAAATTATTGAAGGGGATAATGTGTGGCTAGGTTATTTCATTGTAAACAAAACCATTAAGATCCTCGCTCAAGTTGCTGTGCAATCTGACTAAAATAATTTATCTATTATTACTTAACAAAGAGATGCTTTGCTGCATCCTGGTCTAAGGTCGGGCCGTAATAGAATGGTTAAATGAAGATAAAAAGGTTGTGTGGATGAGTAAGATATATGGCTTACACTGGCTGGTTGTACACCAAGGTACTGGATAAGTGATAAGCCAGAACAACTAAAAAATAGACAACATTTCTATTTAAAGCACAGCCATTAGCTAAACCCCTAAACAAAATGGCACACTGCAAAAAAAATTAGCATCTTAATAAGTGAAATATTCTTGAATCTAGCCAAAAACTATCCATAATTTTTTTTAAATTAGGTTACAACAAGCCAAATAAAGATTAATAAGCCTATTTATAGTCGAGTGTTATTAAAATTGTAAATGTCGCTAACAAATTCTTGTTCTATTGACAGAGTTTTAAAAAAGACGTATTTGGTAATCACAATAGATCCACATGGGTCGGTTGTTTTCAGCTTATAAAATAGCACTCCTATTTAACATTTTCTTTACTCTAAATGCACTGACAGTTATGAATAAAGCTATGAGAAAGAAAATCAAGGTTATGAGCATATTATGCATTATGTATGCATGGGATCACACTGTTAATTCAATATTTAGAGTGGAGCAATTTAAATAACTTCAGTTGTTTCGTAATTAAGTTTACTCTCCTTTAAGGAAAAATGTTTAAAGGATAAAATTTGCTATACTTACAGCTCACTTTAAGTAAGTGTTTTTATTTTATCCATAAAAAACATTATCTATAAAAAGTTAGTCCTTGAGTCAGGAAATATCTCTGATTACAACTGTGATTATGATTATACTACCTTATTGGCTTTGACTGGCATAGCTTTTAATTTTTTAAATATAACTCAAACATAAATGTCAGCATGACACATAGTGCTTACGTCAATGTCATATTTTAGTCCTAATACCACTCCTCTAAGCTCCATCCTGTATGAACCGCTCTTGCATAACTTCCGACTATCACGTCAGTAGCTCTGTCACTGATACCTGCCAATGCTGTCAATGCTGCATCCCCATTGAGCACACTCTAAATATGCATTGTTTTTGTTTTTGTACTCGTTAGTGGAATTTTGACAGGAGTGGGCAGCATGAATACATTACGATTGTGTTTTAGCCTTCCTTATTGCCACACCTGTTCATTACTCTGCTACATTCTTTTAGAATTTCAGAAGAAACACAAAAGACTGTCTCATTAATCTGTAACACCAGGTAGTTTATTATCATTTTACCATAAGCTTTCTCAGTAAAGGAACAATGTGTTTCCAGTTAATTTTGTGTCTCTTTAAATATGACAACCTAGAAAGCCTGAAGTGACTGAAATCTGATTTTTTCTTTTAACCCTAATATACCACAAATGTGACTTTTTTTTAGGATCGTCCAAATGCACCAATCTGCTGTTTTTCAGATCGGATCTGATTCACTTTCGTATGTGGTCCTAGATCGGATACATATCCAATATGCGTTGATGAAAAGGGCAGATCAGAATTCATGCGACTTTTTGTCTCTGCTCACACGCGGGGTGGTGAGAACATCAGTCAGCATCAACAGCATGGCGATTTCATAGCAGTTCTAACAATAGTTAAAGCGAGGTCTCTGGCATGTTTCGTCTTTTGGACCTCAACAAATAGAGCCGACCTGTTGCCTGTTATCCCCCAGCGCAAACTCCCAAGCATATTTTTGCATCCATTATTTGAAATGTACGAGTGGTCTCACAAATATGAGGTGTTTTAACCCATATGGTGAGAGAAAAGATGGATCAATATGCTCATGCATGCTGTTTTAGAGGGCAGAAGCGTCTATGTTAGTCAGATAAAAGTCACTTGTACTGATATTATGACTGGTAACTGTCATGACATGCAAATCCGATCTGACAAAACATTGGATTTAAGCAAAGCTCGTAATGTAAACGTAGCAATTGAAGCTATGAGTTTGTCTTCACTGAGAAAAGAACAAATGTAACTTCACTGTGTAAGGGCGGTTGTGCAGAGTGCTTTAAAGGACATGAACTAAAAAAATAAATAATTACAAAGAAGGAAAAATAATAAAAGTAATTTTATTATGAAATCTTAAAACGCTGAGTGATTTACATGCTTCCACGTCTTTTCAACTGTGCTTAAATACAGTATGCAATTTAAGTCCTACCTTCATGTTCTAGGTTTCTAAATAATAACAACAAATATATTTTTTTGTAACCAATCATAAAACAGAAGACGAGATTTTTCTTTAACCTCAATTTGCTAACAGTTTTGCAATCTGTTGTACTTTACTTGTTTTGTAATTTACTTCACAAATAAATAAACAACAAATAAACAAATAAATAAACAATGTGCCTCTTCTTACATTGACCTGGATGGACTCTCACCCACCACCTTCTATGTGTCCTTTCCTTTTATGTCTCTTTCATATTTTCCTCCTGTGTCCCTTAAGGGGCTCGGTACAGGAGATCCACTTAATTGATTTTTTTTTCTTAAATGAAGACATTTTTCAGCCCTTATTAGCTCTAAATGTATTATTCACACACTGGGAAGTATTTGCATTCATATTATTGTATAATCGTAGTTGTTCAGGCTCAGTGGCGCATGTAGACCACAAAATGTTCAGTAAAGTGTAAATTACAAGAATAATGTTGAACAATCCAATTTGTCAAAAGTTGATTAACTTTTCTATGACACTAGCTTTAACAGTATTTATAGCTGTAATTCACAATTGCTTCTATAGTTGAAACTCATTTACAGGATTTTTTTATGATGGAAACAAAAGATGGATGAACGTAAAATGTGAACCCTGCCATTGACTAGTTTCCTATAATGGCATGTCCAATCTAAGGGGTTATTATTTATATTTTCTCATTGCTTCAGTATTAGAAGGGGATAAGAACAGCACTGGTAGGGTTTTCTGTTATGTCTGTCTCATAGTAATGTTTATTGTGATTGCATTAGTTAGAAATTTGTTATGTAATTGTATATTCTGAACATATGGATTTCAACAACTATCCCTAGATTTCCATTCTAAATTTGGATGGAAACATGTACACAGGCTGTTCCACTATTCCTCAAGTATAGACTTGAAACGGACCAAAATGAAAGTAAAATTGAGCAACCTCACACCTGCATGGTTGAGAGTTCAATTCTCATCTTGGGTCTGTGTGTGTGAAGTTTGCATGTTCTCCTCGTGCTTGGGGGTTTCCTCTGGGTGCTCGGGTTTCCTCCGACAATTAGCCTAATTAGCAGATTAGGCTATTGGCGTTCCCAGAAATCGCCCATAGTGTTAGCTTATGTGTACCCTTAAATTGGCACCCTGTTCAGAGTGTACCCCACCTCAGATAGGCTCCAAGCCCCCACAACCCTGTGCACAGGATAAGCATTATAAAAGATGAAGATAAGGAACATTCCAGTGGAAGTACCTGCAAGGCAATTCCTAAAAACTTAACCTCAGTCTAAAGTTAAAAATTAAATAAATTGAAGCAGTGCTGGAGTTCTTTCTGCTGATGCCCTGATTCTGAGCATGGATGAGAAGCTGTCAGTACAGTCGCTCGCTCTCACAGATGCTCAAGTCTTTTACAGTCGTCTGAGTGAAGACTCGTGAACATGATGTGGCATCACATACTGTAGACTTCAAGTCACGAAGAGCTTGCTCACTGAGTCACTCTCCCACAGACAGAATACACAGGAGAGCTTCGCTGAAAACCGAGGACAAAAGCCAGACATTAATCTTCCAGTCACAACTCATTCTCTAGTTTTCACTCAACTCAGAATGAAAAGCTTCAGCCACAGTGGGAGAGACGAGACGACTTGAACTAACTTGTGAAGTCAGAATTGAGGCATGTGGTAGAATCTTTAAAGCGTGTTGAATTTAAATATCTCAGATGAACATTTTCAGTCATTTGTTCTTGTATCTTATAAAACAACTGATTAACTGAACTTAGATTATTTTTGTAAATTTCATAGGACCTGTTTCAAATTATTTAGATATTTCACACAAATGAAATTTACACATAAAATGTTTGACACTTGCCATCCTCTGAATTTGTCCTATATGGTATAAATTTACTCATGAAATTTGGTTAGAAATAGAGTCTTTGTCAACTTACCCCAATCATTTAGCAGCTGAGCCTTTCATATAGGGAAAAATTTTCAATATAGGGACAGTTTGACAGCAAAATCTTCACTAAATTTGGGGTTTTTTTGTCAGCAGGCAAACATAGTTGTCTATAATAAAACAAAAAATATGTGCTGCATTGTAAACGAACAATTCTGTATAACGTTTCTAACTAAAAGGGGAAAAAACATGCACTTAATAGTTTTTAACTGTTTGTAATACTCTATGCTTTGTTCGAAAAAAAAAAAAAAATCCCAAAATTGCCAAATGGAAATCTCATTTTGCAAAATCAAAATGAGTTTGTTTATAGATTGTACCCAAGCTTTAAATATTCTCTCAAATGATACAACACTAAAGCAGCCTGTCCATAGCCATGTGTTGCCAGGTGTTAGAAAATTAATGATTGGCTCTTCTCTTTGAGTGGGAATGATGCCATTATGCAACACCCGCACCAACCACATTTCAGCTCATGTATATGGAATAGTTAGTTTTGGCTCTCCTCCAAGTATGTTCAGATGTCCTGTGATCTTTGAAAACATGTGGCATCCTTTCATATCCAGAGGATGGATATGTAAGTTTCCATCTATAAAGGGATTATGAAAATGTTATGTAATGTTGTAACAATTAAGAAAGATCAAGTGTTACTTGGTAGCAACCACTGAATCGTTACTTTCCCTAAAATGTAAAGGTCATTAACAAGTAAATAATTGAGCTACTGAAATGGTATGGCTAGGTGGGGCATTGTACAACATTCAGGCTATACTTTTTATGTTTAATTATTTATAATAATTGTTTATTATAATTCAGTTGTTCATAAGCATGCTAATTGCATAAAATTCTTGCTTAAGCGACTGATCCACATCATTTGTAAATATTTTAATATTAAAAAAAGATTTTCACCCTTGACATAATAATAACAATAAGTCATGTTTCTTTCCCTTCATTCAATTCTTTCATTTCCTTCTTCTGTTGGTTTTTCTGTTTGTACAATAACCCCTCGTTACTAAGAGCTTCGGGTGATACAGGAAGGAAACCATTAAAATGATCAGTACAGCCTGCAGCGGCCTTCATCTTTACAAAGCCATGGTGTATGTGACGTGTGTGTATATATATATAGTCAGAAAATTACTTTTCTGGGAAGGCATAAGCTAGTCTGCTATTTTTAAATGCAAGCCCATCTTATCAGTCCCTCTCCCTGCGGCAAAGCTGACGTTTCACATTAAAGTCATCTCTGCCATCTGGAAAAGCGGCTCTTAGTATAGAAAAGAATAAAGGAATAGATAATGCATGGCAAATCTTTCAAAAGACACCTACAGCAATCTTTTTTTAATCCTCAAGAGTGCTTCAATGATATTTGGTTTAGCTGTTCAAGAAAGTTGTTTTTTAGACTTGTGTCTACCACTTTGCAAACCTCTGTGCACCAAAGTGACTAATGCAATTCCATGGTTTGAAACATATATATTTTTTATTATAATATACAAGCTGCAATAAATACTGTTTATCTATGCATTTTACTTTTTGATCTGCTATAGGATTGCATGTGTTTTCTTTTAAAGGTGGATTCCATTCAATTTTGGCAGAGATTTAATTCCTATACAAAGAAATTCCCTAGTGGTCGTTTTTCATTAAATACATAGAGGAATGTAAAACAATGAAGGTCTTGCTTCTCAGTGTGGTACATTTTCTGCACATTGCCATTTGTGAATTGTAGGCCATATCATGACTACTTTTTAATCTTTTCTGGGTCTGGTCTAGTAAGTCAATAGCAATTCATGTGTAATGAGTGCCATAAAAAGTAGAGTAAACCTGTATTAGGATAAAAAGAGAGAGAAGGAAGCATTCGCCCTATAATTCAGAGATCACAAGTTGGAAGCCCAATGTTGCCACTGCCATCTGTGGCTGCTAGTCCAAGAAAGGAAAACTGGCCCTACTTTCTGAGGGAGAAAAGGGTGCTTATACTTATACTCATTTTCATATGCTTTCCTATATCAATTACTATAGGAAACACTACAACTAGCTAAATGATGTATCTGTAAACTTATGCAGGTAGAAGTGGGTGGACAGCATTTTGCTCTTCCCTTTGTTATTGCAGGGTAGCAGATGATTTAGCAGTTTTGTTTGATTTGGCTTCAAGTGGCTTAGATAGCCTTTGAGCCTTGTGATAGCCTTTGCACTCTTCCCCCATGTCAGTAGCTGTCATGTGATATCGGAGGGTGGGTTTAAAAATACAAATAGATACATAGAGTATATCTATACGGCTGCACGGTGGCTCAGCTCTGTGTGTATGGAGTTTGCATGTCCTCCCCGTGCTTGATGGTTTTCTTCTGGGTACTCCGGTTTCCTACCACAGTCCAAAGACATGCGGATTAGAATAATTGGCATTCCCAAATTGCCCATAATGTGTAAATGAGCATGTGAGTGTGTGTCTTTGATGGATTGGCACTCTGTCCAGGGTGTACCCCGCCTTGTGCCCTAAGTCTCCTGGGATAGACTCCAGGTCCTCAGCGACCCTGTGTTCGAGATAAAGTGGTATAGACCATGAGTGGGAGAGATTTCTGAAAATTCTGTTTTTGTCTGTGTGAGATTAAAATTAGCTTTGCTTACTTGTTAACTAAATTATTCCTGTAACACCATAAGGGAAACACTCTTTAGACATCAAAGACATTTGGCTTATCTGCAATATTTGAGGTAAGAGAAAAAAAAAACTGAATTAATGTCATTCTAACATTAATTTCTTGCCTGTTCTTTAATTAAAAAAATAATAAATCACTGATTTTCAATCAGATCAATATACGTACTGTAGGTTCAGACTCAAAATTAGTTCCTTAAGTTTCTTCTTTACTTCATATTCCCCTAATCAATAATTTAGTTTATTACTTTATATCCTAATCCATATTAAGATGTGGGAACAAATAGTGGCCTAGTGTCCATTGTTAGACCAATGGTTAATAAACCTTCTGTCTGTTTATTCAAAAGTGCTTTTAGGATGATAGACTGAGCAGCATGCTAACTGCCACGTCAATATCAATTACTCGGTCTCGGCTGATTCTGTACTCGATTTCCTTATTGATTATCTTTGCTTGGATTGACCTTTAGTGTAAGAACGTAATTATGTCTTCTTCATCTCATAAACCACTCTGGATTTTACTTAATCCTACCATTTTAGATTCGTGTGTGAGTCTGCTGGGAGAGTACACAAGCTGTCAAAGCTCATTAGAGGAGATGTTTAAAAAACAAAAGCCTATTAATTTACCAGCTAATGGATAATTTTGGAAAATGTAAAAGCTGTGCAAGCATTACTGGTGATGGCAGACATTATTCTGACTAATGACATTTTAAAGTTCATGACAGCTGATTAATTATGATCATGCCGGGCAGAGTGGTACAGGCTTCTTGTGCTGAGTCAAGGTTTCTTCTTTATTAGCAACATTTTAGGATGTTGGTCCTCACCACTCTCACCAGATGTCTGCTCAGTTAGGGTTATTGCATCACTTTAATGTTTGAATGTATAGAGATAGTGTATGCCATTATTAAAGGTTCATGCATTACTGCAATGTGTGATTAAACTTGTTTCAAACCTCGCAACCAAAAGTATAAGCATTCATTTCTATTTAATTGTTCAAACTAGAAATTTGTCCACGCCTCCTTTTTCATTAATGTATACTATATGCTCTTCAGAAGTACCAGGATTTCATATGTGAGGCTTTATATTATGTGGTATATTAAGCCAGGTAAATACTTGCACTATAAAGAGTCTTCTCTTTACAAACATTCTCCAACGTCTGAAGCCCATTGATAGAGTTCAGTTTTATTTGAATTTCTAAGCGTATCTACTTGCATACAAGAAAAGAAGAGCATGTTCATTTCATCTAAGTTTAGTGGATTTGCTGAGGCCTCGAAACGTTTCTTAAATTTAAAAAAAAAATATATAGTATAATAGCTTTTACAGTGATTTATGAAGCTTAAAATCCAGAGAGAAGATTTCTCCTTAAACTATTTACTTATTCTTTATACCACTCGCAGAAGACCTGTAGCAAATCCTAGGGACACTATCAGGGTACATCCTGGATGGGGTGCCAATGCACGGCAGAGCACAAGTCACACTAACTCACACATTACAGGCAATTCACAAATGTCAATTAACTTAATCTGCATGTCTTTGGACTGTGGGAGGAAACTCACCAAGCAAACAACATGCAAACTCCACACACAGACCTGAAGTTATATTCAAGCAATCGACCCTAAAGAACTGAGGCTACCATGCTAACCACTATGCCAAGACCATTAATAATAATAATAATAATAATAATAATAATAATAATAATAAGTAATAAAATAAAAAAAAACGATTAGTCTAATGTTATTTTAAAGGCTGTGGGAATATGGAACCATGATTAAAGTCTTGTCTTGGTCAGCACTTCCTAAACTAATTAAGAGTCTAAACTTTGAGTTTAGCATGATTTGAGAAAGATGCCAAATAAATGTATGATTAAAAGAGGGAGGTGGTTTATAACAAGCACTAAATCATAAGAGTTAAACCTCCTCAGGCTGCATGGTTTTAAATTATCTCTGAGTATTTTATGCCATCATTAAGATGTCCAGTCTGGCTGGACATCTGCACGAGCATCAAATTACTGTATCTTTTTCTTATGGCACACAGTCAGCGTTAGACGCATTTACTCCACAACTTTTAAATTAAGCACTTTTAAAAGTAGGCAGAAAGAACAGATTTATGATTAACACAATGAATAATTCATATTAATGCTACACATGACTGCTACACAGCCGAATGCATACGCTGCTCTACTTTTTCTCTGCTTCCCAGAAAGGCTCTTTTTGGGGGGAAACTGAGGAACCCATTTTTTAGTGCAGAAAGACTGTGAATTGTTTTAATTTAAACCAACAATGAAAGAAGTTTATTTAAATAAAAATGTCCCCTCTCTTAACCATAAGTTTTTCATTTTGTGGCACTGTGGAAACCCATTAATGTTTTCTTGAGAACACTAAAGAAAGGAGCTTTTCTTTCAGAGAGGGTTCCAGGTATAGGAAATCCAGAACCACCCAAAGAAAACTTAAGATAAAAATCTACAGTATAGGATAACATTTTTTTTTTCATATAGAAATGGCAGTGGCATTAAATATTTGCATTTAACTGTAGAGGTACCTTTTTAGGTAGGTTCCAAGTAGCACATTTGCAACACATAAGCCTTCCCCCAACCCTGGCCAGTCTCCCAGTCTCTGTTGCTGAGAGAAAAAAAAAAGCATGATCCTGCCACCACCATGCTTCACTGTTGGGATTGTATGGGCCAGGTGATGACATGACGAGACATAACATTTAAGATTGAGACCAAACGTTGTATTATGAGAATTGTTCAGGCTGCAATCAGGCTTTCACGTGTTTTACACTGAAGAGGGCCCTCCTCTATCCACTCTGCCATAACACCCAGAATGGTGGAAGGCTAAAGTGATGATTGTTCTTCTGGAACTTTGTCCAATCTCCACGCAGGACGCATGTGGATCTCATCTCCACACGACCTTCATCAGAGTGACTATTTGGTTCTTGGTTACCTCTTTTACTAAGGCCCTTCTCCTCCGACTGGTCCGCTTGGTTGGGTAACCAGCTCTTGCAAAAATCAGAGTTGTGCCAATCTTCCTCCATTTGAGAATTATGGAAGCCCCTGATATGTATATAGTCTAAAGTGGTCCCTCTGGAGAAACACTTAAACCTTCTTCTAAGAAGAAGGCCTTCAGTTGGCCTAGTGAATCACAATTATAAGAGGGCCTCTTTAGTAAACTAAAATCTCTTGCTTATCCAAAGTACCATTGAAGAACGTTTGTTCACTCAGTGTAATGATTTATTATCAAGGCATTCTTTCACACATATTCACAAATTGCAACAAGGTCATTATTATTACATGAAATGCTCTGCCTCCAGCAACACCTCTGTCAGGTCTGGCTTTTGTGAACTATACTATACATAGACGTGCAAACAAAGGTGTGCTGCAGAATAATAACAGGTTTTCATTTCTAAGACATAAATCTGAGCCCTGGAATATGGCCATGCCATCAAGAAACAAATACTCCATTGATAGGACAACCTAGTCATTCAGTACATGCAGGTCATCAGCTGACTTCATTTTATTTTTACATAACATTGGTGAGCCGAGACCTGACCAACTAAAGCAGCTCCAGATTTTAACACTTGCCTCCTGAGGCTTGTACGGAGGCCACTATGAACGCTTCATTTGTTTCTCTTTTTACCATTGCTCTGGTAGAGAGTCAATCTGGACTCATCAGAACAAATGACTTTTTCCATTGCCCTAAAGTCCAATCTTTATGTCCACTAGAAAATAGAAGCTGTTTTTATTAGCATCACTGACAAGTGTTTTTCTTATGGCCTTACAGCTGTTTAATCCAGATTCTGAGAGTTATTGTGTGTGTGTAAATACTTTTTCTTTCACAATTAAGCACAGCTGTGTTTTCTAGTTTTTTTTTTTTTTTTTTTTTACAATTGTTTACCTCACATATTTATTAATTCACCTCAATTTATGATTTATGAGCCATCATGAACTTGATGGTTCCACACTACAGTTAGGTTACTCAACCTAATTCCAGTAATTCCAAATTCTCTCTAAAAAACTGTGATTTGCCTTTCAGTCAGAACTACTGTCAGAGCTACTTTCAGGGAAAATGAATCAATACCTTATCAGTAGTCAGATTCGAGATTTCACTCAGTCTGGTTCATTTTAACTACATACCAATATGAAAGTCTTTTACACGTTGTTGCCAACACATTTGCACAAAAGGTTTAAAAGATATACTCAAAAAGAAAAGTCTTACTGGCTCTCAGTAATGCACAGTCCAGCCTGATTCATAACCTTAACAAAGCAGTGAGCACATTCTCACCATTTCTATTATCCATGGCCACACGCGGTTTGATGTAGTCCGCCCATCAGGCTGCTGGCAGGAACTCTCAAACCTTCACTCAGCTCCATTAGTATGATGAAGAGTGTGACTGAATAGCTGCGGTCACTTTTCCATCTCATAACGCTTTTCTTTCTTCTACACCGTGTGACTTTGGTTCTCCATTTAAATGAAAAGTTGTGCGCAGGTGCCAGGTTATTCCCATTTGTCTTAAAACAGCTTGGCTTGTTCACATTTTGGCTGATGAACATATAAGGACATGGTATATTTTGTCATAATATTTTTTGTAATTAGTTGAATTTTTGTCTGGGAGGACAGTGGACAATATTTTCAAAATGAACCCTGGGGTTCACAAGAAGTAAGGTTTTTCATGTCTTCCATAAGTATCCAAGATAGTCTGACTAAAACATTAAGCCTTAATGAAAAAGAACATGGCATTATTAATTAATCAGTTATACAATATACAGTATAAGCATGTGTAATATATGGGCAAACGTTTGTGGTCATCACACCCATATTTGGTTCTTGCTCAAACTGTGGCCACAAAGTTGATGATGCAAAAGTTGATGATGCTATTATGCCGTAGCTTTGCTATTTCCCTTCACAGGAACTAAGATGCCCAAACCTGTTCCAGTATGAAAGTGGCCTATGCATAAATTTAGGCCCATGAAGGTATGGTTTGCCAAATTGGGAGTTAAAGAACTTGAGTGACCTGCATAGAGCTCCTGCCCTCAACCCCACTGAACGCCTTTTGGATGAACTGGAAAACCGACTTCACACCAAGACTCTTTATTGGACATCAGTGCCAAACCAACCCTCTGGTGCTCTTTTGGGTGAATGTGCAAATCCCCACAGCCATGCCCTATAAATCTATTAAAAACCCTTTCCTGAATTGCAGTGAATGGGTAACAACTCATTCTTATTCACAAATTAAAATAGTTGCTCAATACTTAGTTGTCCACAACACCTCACAGGTTACTGTTTGTTTAGTGTTTATGTGCATGTTCTCCTCCTGATTTTTCTCTTTCCTTTCATCTCCCAAAAGCTTGCCAGCATGTGGGTTGGCTATGCTAAATGGCCCTTGGAGTGTGAATGTGTGTGTGTGCATGGTGCCCTGCAGTGAACTGTGTTCTTGTATAGTACCCAGTGTTTCTAGGATACCAATTCATAACCCTGATAAATGATGAAAAAATGTACAGTTAAAGTGTGGAATAATGGGCTTTAATCTGTTCTATTCAGTTTATGTTGGTGAAAGTAAAGTTTATCCCTCTTATTTTAAGCACGGTTTGTGTGTATGTGCATGTGTGTGTGTGTGTAGATATATACAGATGTGAATGACACAAGACTTAAAATTACATAATATCATGACAATTTAAGCCACCTTAATGCTTAGCTCCTTTCTCTTCTATGCTCATAAAGAGAAGAATTGGTTGACGTAAAAGAGAAAAAACTTTGACTAAGCATCTTGGCAAGGTTTCAGTACAGTTTAATCACTGGCAAACCTATTAAACATTCATGTTCTGGTTGATTGGACTATTCTTTAAAACAAGTCAGATGGATGACTATTTTTGGGGCATTTTCCCTAAGCTAAAGTGCTGTATCCAGAAAACAAGCAAAGCATCAAATTACTTTACCAAGTGGGTGCAAGCTAGGAAAAAATCTGCGCTTACTGTGGTGCTCTCTGCAACACCGTCTGTCATGAATGATAAAACCTCTGCTTCCAGCCAGGACCATTCGAGTGCTTTTCATTCCATACATTCTCGATCTGAGACCTTAATTACTGTTCTGAGAACAAGTTACTGTATGAGTGATTGAATGTGAAAACACAAACTACCCGGGGGAAGAGTTGAGTTTTTTTTTTTCTTTTTTATTCTTGCTTTTGTTGGTGGTGGATGTGGACAGCTCCTTTACACAACAACGTAAAGCCGTCAAAAGCTAAATTTACATGGACAATATTTCTTCAATCTGATAGAAATCATCCTAATTAGAGATTCCTACCTAAGGCTGAGGATACACTACATGCCTTTAGACAGGATTTTGTATAGGTTTAAAAATCATGCAGTCCATCCTACTCTGAGCCAGTCAGCACAAGTTGCAGCCAGTTGGCATAGCAAGTTGGCACAGAAATCTGTAAATGTATGAAGGGGTACAAATTTGAATTGGCAAGTGTGTGAGGAGAACAGATTGATAACCTACTCTTCCCGACATTAGTCGCAGTACATCAAACATGTTTGGTTTTTCACAGCTGACTCTGGGTGCTGTAATGCTGTGTACACTGGTCACCGACTCAGATATGAATGCACAATGTCAGTAGCCAATGAGCACAGAGGAGGCCTGATCGTTCACTCCAATTCACATTCAAATCATGTTTATTTTGTATTATTTCAGCATATTCATTGTTGTGTCAAAATACCAATGTGGATAAACTCTACACAACCCTGTTACAATTGCAGGTTTCTGTGATGAAAACAAACAAACAAAGAAAACAAGATAAATCATGCCAATCATCTTTTTCCACTTTTAATGTTCAGTCTAGACTTTATTCATCACACAAACATTGCTGCACAGTGAATTTTTTATTTGTTGCATATTACAGCTTCTTTTTCATGGCTGGGGTCAGAGCGTAGGGTTGGCCATTATACAGCACCCCTGGAGCAGACAGGGTTAAAGGCCTTGCTCAAGCGCCCAACAATGGCAACCTGGCGTAGCAGGGGTTCAAACGGCCAACCTTCCGACCAGGAACTCAGACCCTTACCACACTAATCCACCACTGCCCTCACCCCTATGTTATGTGGCAAGCAACTAAATTTAAATGAAAAACAAAGCAAAGAATATAAGGGAAAACAAAAGAAACAATTATCAGTAGTTGCACACCCCTAAACCTTGTGCTTGTGATTTTTTTTGGGTGTGTGGGTAAGAGTCTTCAGCATCAGTCAGTTTGACAAATGAAAAGGGGTCTTGTGTGTGAAGCCCTGTTCAAGAGTCCACAGGTTTCTGATAAATTTAGATCAGTTCCCAAACCTCAGTGTTTGTGTTCTGAAGCCGTTCCTTTCCTGAGCTTTGGATCAGTACTGTGCTGACCAGTGGCGGCTGCTAGCTTTTGAAACAGGGGAAGCTCATATTAGGCCTTCATCATAAAATTCATTATGTTATAGC
>JAOVVA010000035.1:9989888-10000421 GCA_028565275.1 Leiocassis micropogon
TTACCCCAAGATTGCGGGCGGTGGCTGAAGGAGTGATTTGGTTGTTGTCCAGGGATATCACAAGGTCTTGACCTGTGATATCCCTGGTATACACCATCATATGCTTGGAATATAAAGAAATTCAATTACATTTTATGAGCAATATTTCAGATTAGTACAGCTAACACACTGTTGAAATGTTGCAGTTGTAAATAAGCTACTGCAATTGTTGCTAACAAGCTAATAAACTGCTATTTCTGAACAAGAGCTGAAGCATGTTGGTTAATTGAAAATTAGAAATGGTACGCATAATTGAAACTTTTTAGCATCTTCAACAGAATAATAACCTATAAAATGAAACCTCCAGAACTTTCATTTATGCATATATGTAGTGTCCATAACACTAATGGACAGGTATAAAAAGCTCTGAAACATCACATGACTTTAAAAACTCCATCAAGAACAAAATTACCTAGCAAAATTATTATTATAGAGAGGAATATTTCTGCTTCCTAGAGTATGAAGAAAGAATTTAGTTCTAATTTTGAAAGAATAGGGTATTTACTGATGACCGCCATTATGTTCAGTGTTTGTGTGGGAAAAAAAATTTGGTATGTCGGTATGTGAGAAGCTTCCTTTTACAAACCAATGCACATTGTTGCTGTAAAAAGACTAGATTGAGTGTTTAATTAAAAATGACTCTAGCCAAACAATAATTCTATGTCTATGTCTCTCTCTCTCTCTTGTTAGCACTGATTAATTAGCCCATGCATGTACATAATGAACCACGCTTTAATTAGACAACTCCTGGAAAGATATAGATCAGAGTCATTGCCTCAGGGCTTTTTTTCCTTTAGGTGCCAGCAAAGTTTTCTCAACAAAAAAAAAAAAAGATAAGGTTGGCAATTTCAACACGAGCAGGAAGTCTCGGCTTACTCAGCCAGAAGCGGCTTGTCAGCACACACCTCAAAGCAGGCAGTCAAAGGAAAACCTCCCTAGTGTCCTGATTGAGGGCACACACACACACGCACAAATCCAAGGACGCTTCATGTAATTTCAAGTAGTTTGGAGGGCAGGGGCTGAATCCAGTGAAGTGGAAGAATGCCTTGTGTATTAAAAAACTGCATGTAATAAAACATAAATCACAACATCTTCCACTCTTTGGAGGAGAAAGTAGCTAGTGCCAGGTCCAAAAGTTGCTAGAAGTTGCCAGATCGTGATATAGACTATTAACATATTTAGTAAAATGTGTTACTGGAATATTCAGAACTTAAACCATCATACAGAACAAAAAAACATTTGATTAATTGGAAACAGTGCCAATCAGTAATCATTGGGAGTAGTGGTGGTTGATGACTGGTTGTTAAACAAAGGTGTTCAATGATTGGTTGATGGAAACAGTGGTGATCACTGATTGGTCTTTGAGAGCAATGGTGATCATTGATTGGTTGTTTGAAAACAGTGATGTGAACAGAGACAATCAATCAAAAACAATAAAGGAAAAAAACTTCTTTTTATGGTAATGTGAGTGCTATACATCCTAATATATATATTAGGATGCATACAGTATAAACAACAAACCAAAATCAGAATCTCAAATTGCATGTGAACAATGCACGTAAAATAAATGAATGTTAAGTATTACATTAATTTTATCCTCTCTATATAAAGCACAAACAATCTCAGACAAAAAGTCAGAAACTGCACTGTTACATGTCCCAGGGTGAGACCCTCAAGGGATCATCTTTGTAGTGCATTTCATCTTTCCCAGCATTCTCAGTCTTTGTTTAAATTGTTAATGCACTCTGTACTGAAAGGGGAGGGATTAGGGATGATCCAAAAGAGTAATATTTGATATGTCACACCTGAGACCATGTTTCTGTTCTTGATTTACACTTTTGTCTCTCTCCATTGAGCAGGGTGTATGTAGGCAGAGAGTGTGTGTTGACTCGAAGTGGCAGAATTATAGCACATTTAAAGAGGCTGATGGGTTTACAGACTAACATCTGTAGCACAATGCATGCCACAGGTGTACAGTACACTGGCTCAGATGTCCAGTGGTTAACAATGGTCCATTACCTGACGTAAAGTTTTATTCAACACTAGATGACCTGCCATGGGGTTTAATGAGCTGTGTGGGAAAGAAGCTTTTTGGCAGTACATTTATTGTTTGAGTGGTTTAACTCGCTGTGTAAATTCCATCCTGGATAATCCCAAAACAAGACAAAGCTGGAAGAAACACATTGGTTATTATACCTATGGTTTTCCTATCATTCCTAGAGTTCCACAAGGAATCACAATAAACCAGGATAACATTCATTTTACAGTTCTTGAGTAAATGTTATGTGGTTAGTTCTCCATGCTGATCAGAGTTTGGAGGATGTGGGGACAAAAAGGACTCTATAGCCCCTACATATGAACAGATAGTTTTTCTGACCTGGAGCCTATCCCAGGAGGCTTAGGGCACAAGGTAGCGTACACCCTGGCCAATCCATCGCAGCTTTCTATAGCTAAATTTCTTTCAATTCTATGTCTTATTTTATTTCATAATGAATTTTTTATTGGAACCTTTTTATTTTAAGGTCACGGGCAGACGTTCATGCATTTCACTGCATATCGTACTGGGTATGTGACAAATAAAATTTGAATTTGAATTTGAACAGTAGCTAAATTTGGAATATAAAAACAGGCATTCAGGCAGGTTCAATTTCGGAAGTTATATCACATGTCCTGTGGGCTCAATTAATTATATTTCTCTAGGGTTGCCAACTTTTCTTCTACTCAAAAAGTTTTCTCCTATTGTAGCCCATTGATGTAGTTGATTCAAGTGATTGTTTTTCTATAAAAACAAGTTGGTCTGACAATACCCTAACAATTCAAACACACAAACATTACTTTAAAAAAAAAAAATATATATATATATATATATATATATTCTTCCAAAACTAGTCAAAGTTAAAACAGTGATCTGCATAAAACAGGACAACACATCGTTCTATTTTGCTTAAAGGTCAATAACACCAGATGCTTATCAGAATTTTAATTATTCTTTTACATTTTTAAAAAACTAGCAAAGATTTGACTTTTAAAGACTCAAAAAAAGGAGTCCATGGAAACAAGAGATTGATTTTCAGCATGTGAATCTGAGGGAAGCGTGTCTCTCCAGGTCCAGTAGAAATAGTTTGGATGGCTTTATAGGTGTCCGTCCAGTCCTTTTGGAATTCAATGTTTAGAGCACAGACCTGACCAAACGTCACTCCTTGAGCTGCCGCATAGTCACCCAGAGTCTCAAGGACTTCAGTCCCCTTCAACACCACACCACACAGACAAAGATGATAAATTTCACAGAATATCTAGTTTAATAATTTAAAAATTAATATTTAAATAAGACTATATACCAGCAGATTCTGTAAAAATCCAATGATGGGTCCATTCTTTGTGGTCATGTGCGTGGATCCCAGGATGTCTGGAAGTAAGAGTAAAAGCAGCGGTGATGAAGCTGGTACTGCTTAGAAGCCATAAACAGTAATGATAGAGACAAAAGTGAAAACAATTGAGAGAATGGAGCGAGGTAAAAAAATGGCAGACATTTCTCATTCTTTTAACATGAATCGTTGAAGCAACAGCACAAATCTAAAGAACAAGATCATAGAACATGCTAGTGTTAAACTTTGTAAAGCACCTAGACAATGTTTCTTGGATTTACGAACAAATTGGACTTACGAACAAGCTCTTAGAACAGAACATGTTTGTATGTATGGCTAGGTGACTATTGATTTTGATTATTGATTATTTGACTAGCAGAGTACAGACTTCTGACCATTTTTAACTCAGCCTCTCGAAGCTGCTGTGAAATGTTCATGGTTTGGTAAGATTATTAACATAATTTCAGACATACTGACACTACACTTCAACAGATCAATAAATGAGCTATACACTCACAAGAACTTAAAGCTGGAATATAGCTTTGTTTCTCTTATTTACCCCTTTCATTTCTTTCAATAGTGCTGTCCTTTTTCTATTGATCACTCTCTGTGGGTCTTTTACCCTGCCAGTTCAGTGCTATTCTCCTCATAAATGCTAAACAAAATAAAACATCAAGTTTCTCAGAAAGATTGGGTACTTTGAAGCTAAACTCAGAACAACAAATTTAAGAGAACAGAAAAACTATTCCCCTTTGAGCATCGTGAGACTTAAAAACCAAGTGAAGTTCAGTAGCACACGAGTGACCAGACATGCCACAGCTTTGTATGTTCGTTATCAAAGTGTGTATCAAAATCCCAGGTGGTTTATTACTTCTGTCCTTTGAACGTCTTCAACACAGGGTTGAGGATGGGTGCTGGTAAATTATTCATGCACTTCTTGCTTGGATTGTTAAACAGTTTCAGCAGTTCAAATGAAACTTTTTTTTTAATCTAATATTAAATGCTGCAATGAAATGTAACTGCACAAAGGTCATAATTCAATGCAAGGCAATGCTGAAAGACTGTTTTCAATTTCTAAGATTTTTACACATGCAGTTTTTCTGAAGATGAACACGTCTCTAGCCCTGACAAGAGATTGATTTCATTTTGCATTGGCATTACCTTGCCTCAACCTGGATTTTTAATATTGAAAGTTTAAATGAATCCTAGATAATATTCAGTGACAGAAATAATATTACAGCCTTGTGTCACATAAAGAACTCGATAGATTCGTAGCAGGGAGATGGGAGAAGCTGTTCACAGGATAAAAAAAGAGGATGGAGACTTGACACAGATGAGCGCTATGGAATTATGATGCGAAGAAACAAAGGCACATGAAGACCTTTTTAAAGTTTGTCAAATTGTAATAATGGGTTTCTCTGGGCTGATGAGGAAAGATCATCTGAAATTCAGGCTTGGCACAAAGCATTATTGTCCTTTTACTATATGAAAACTCTTTATTTAAATACCATTTTTAAAGAAAGCCTGCACTTGCATATTGCCTTAACCTCCTTTATGACAAATGTTCTGGTGCTTCAGATTTATTAAATTACTGATAAGTTATAATATAATAAGTTATTTTTGGCTCTGTAGATGATTTAAATGCCTTTCAAGCATCTAAAACATAATCCAGGTCTTGGTGATGATATAAGAAAGTATTTAGATTAGATTAGATTAGATTAGATTTGATTAGATTAGACTTGATGGTAATCAAGCACTAGTGAAACACTGGAATAAAGCATTAGTGTAGCAGGGGATTATATAGAGAAATAAAGGTAGCTCATACTAGCATAATTGTGTTCTGTTATTCTGCCCAATCAAAAGGCCCAGGTTGACTTGAACACCCCTCATACAGTATTTATGGCAGAGTTATTGAAAAAAAATTATTACAGTGTTGATAAAGTGATGAGAAGGTTTGTTTAGATAAAGATGTAAACAAACTAAGAAAGATGGGTTCTCATGCATCCTGACCAATCGCATTCAACTCTTCTTAACATTTATTAATGTGCTGTGATTGCAATATGAAGGTAATTAGCTGTTATTCCTAAGATTAAATTATTGAAGTAAATCATAGTGACCAATTATATAACTAGCAATTAGTTGGTAGTTGATGACAATTTGCATACAGCAATACAGCATGAATTCAAACATAAAAATTTGAATTCAGAATTTAGAATGTCCACCAAGAGTCACATGATCATAACTGAGCCAATGGTTCTTCCAAATCAATGGATTTAAAAGGCAACAACTGTAATAGGACAAGATTTTTTTTTTACTTGTTTTTAAAATATTACCAGCACCACAATGGAAGCATTTTTTGTTTGCTGTTTGTTTTATTTTTAATGATCTACAAATGAGTTTGCCTTCTTGGTAAGCTGGCAAATTTTGGACATGTCATTTTACCGAGTTCATTATTTGAACATATTACATTATTTACTACTTATTTTTTGCTTTTATGCTTTAACATACACACACAAGGTATTTGTTTCCTTACCTGTGCATAGACCTGTTAGAATGCTTTTTTTTTCATTGAAACATTCAAAACAAGTCTATATAAGGATGAAACGTACTACATGAGATAAACTAAATGAAAAGAGAGAGAGATTTTATTTAATATTAATCTTTATTTAATTCAATCCATCAAAGGGCACACACATACAGTACATTCACTCAAATACACACACTACAGGCAATTTGGGAACGCCAATTAGCCTAATCTGCATGTCTTCGAACTGTGGGAGGAAACCGAAGCACCCAGAGGAAACCCACCCAGGTGCAAGGCGATAGTGCTAACCACTAAAGTCACCGTGCTGCCTTAATAACATTATATAAATCTAATTCATAAAAATATTTTTTTACAGCGTTTAATATCCCACTTGCGCTTTTTTCCACTTGCAGTTCAAGGCTTCCTTTTGTTTTTCTTCAAAAAGTGTGTCATGAATGAACATCATGGTCAGACCACATTACTGCCCAGGCTAAATAGGCAGTACAGTAATCAAACTGGAGCTGTAAATCCCTGGTCTGTCTCATGCCTGAGCTCTGATTGGCTGCTGGTGAGTGATGGCAACAGTCCTGAGGATTTTTATCACACAGAGGAATGCTCAGGCAGCCTGATAAAAGTTTCATAAAGTCCATTTTCTATCCCCAGTGATCAACCAAAGCCTTTTCCACTACTGCAGCTGATGGCCAAAGTGATTCAGCTGAGATTTTAAATGCTGTTTTTATTAGTGAATATGACAAGAGCTGAAAACCTGTCCATTGTGTGGATTTAAAAAAAAAGGAATAATAGCAAATGCCAACAAAATGGAATTTTACAGAGCTATTTTTCCCCATACAAAGCTCCAAATAAGCAGAGATTTAATAACATAAAAAAATACAGAATTATCAGTGTACTAGTGAATGTTTGTACCTTCATTGCTAACTAGAGCATTTGTCCCCCGCTTAGAGTGTTTGAGTGTTAAGTAAATTTTTTGTCTTCATGGGTTATGTGTATGGTTAAAAGTTTCAGCATTCTAAAAATGGTTCTCCTATGGTTTTTGTTTTATTTTCCGGAAAGGGTTCTTAAGAGCACCTCTGTGAGAACAAACCATCGTCCATCTTCTGTTCTTATCCTTTATCTCTTGTATGCTCATGGAGGCCTGGAGCCTATTCCAAAGAACTTGGGGCACAAGACAGGTTACATCCTGAATAGGGTGCAAGCGGATTAGAGGGCAAAACCATACAATCGATCACATACTACACATAATGTGGAAATGCCAATCAGTCTACAGCATATGTGCTCCAGACTGCGGGAGAAAACCTGAGTACCTGGAAGAAACCCACAAGCCCAGAGCGAGCAAGCAAATCACACTCACACACACAAACACAGACTGGAGATGGGATTTGAACCCCCAGTCCTTGAGGTGTGAGATGACGGTGCTGACCACTAAGGCAGCACAAACCAAAGAGTCTTTTTTGTTTTATGATTGCTTTTTTCCCCCAGACGGCACGGTGGCTTAGTGATTAGCACTGTCGCCTTGCACCTCCAGGGTTGAGGGATCGATCCCTGCTTCGGGACACGGGGAAGGGAAGTTTGTGGTTTCCTACTGGAACTACTGCCCCAAGACCCAATTTTGGATAGGCGGTTGAAGATGCATGGATGGATGGATGTTTAGCTGGTTTCTTTATTTATTCATGTTTTGCGCTAATTTTATTAACCATGTGCTTTTAACCTATATATACTATGATTCTGGTTCCTGGAAAAGCATCGGCTGTTATACTCTAACCCTGTTTTAAACATGCAAAGGGAATAAATCAAAGTGCCATTTGTTTAATTCAAACAACTGTTTGTGATTAGCAGCAAAATCTGGTAGCACCAGAACCTTAGCAACAGAGACCCATTCACATCAAGCTGATATTATATGCACAGGCTCTGTGCACACAAAAACCCTTCCATCTGCATTTAATAGCTCTTACGATGTAAATGAATATCTTGCCAATCTGAAAACCTGCCATCACTCCACTCGTGAACATCATGAGCTACAATAGAGGAGATGTTTTATCTGAAATTGCGCGCGCACACACACACACACACACACAAAGTGGAGACATCCTGTTAGAGCTGAACAAATATCCTCATTGTGTGAGTTTAATTAGGCTGCACAAAAAGGATGAGAGTGCAGGAAAGAAGCAGACAGACAGAGAAATTGTAGCCTAATGTTGGACTGCACAATTAACCAATTAACATCCCTTCTATTAAGAAAATACATTTAGTGTCAAGTTTAATATGCTTAAAGATGAGTCTTATGGGAGGTGGCACGGTGGTGTAGTGGTTAGCACTGTCGCCTTGCACCGCCAGGGTCCGGGCTCGATTCCTGTCTCTGTTTGTATGTTCTCCCTATGCTTGGTGGGTTTCCTCCAGGTACTCTGGTTTCCTCCCACAGTCCAAAGATATGCAGGTCAGGCTAATTGGTAGTGTGTGATTGAGTGTGTGTGCCCTGTGATGGATTGGCACCCTGCCCTGTGCCCTAGGCCTCCTGGGATAGGTTCCAGGTCCCTGTAACCCTAAATACAGGATAAAGTGGTATAGAAGATAAGTTAGTAAGTCTCATGGGTGTTTCTTAAAACACTGACTACCTGCATTATGAATTAATAATGAA
This sequence comes from Leiocassis micropogon, assembly GCA_028565275.1. Classification (NCBI taxonomy): domain Eukaryota; kingdom Metazoa; phylum Chordata; class Actinopteri; order Siluriformes; family Bagridae; genus Leiocassis; species Leiocassis micropogon. Next base: position 9,998,470 of record JAOVVA010000035.1, read on the forward strand.
CAATATTTCAACTGAACCATTTTCCAGAGTGCAATTGGACAGGTTGTCATGTACTGTAAGTGGAAGGTTTTACTTTTATTTTTATGTGGATGTGCCGTTGGATATGAAACTTATGAGACAAGCTTATGAAAGATCAAATTCTTCAATTTATTTGTGAGCAGTGTTGTCACAGTGTTTGTTCATTCATTTATCCTTGGTAACTGCTGGGTCAGGGTTGCACTGGTTTAAATCAGGCTAATAGTTTGTTTATATACCAGTGCGCAGGCACACTAACCCTCATGTCACCTATAGAGGGTTTTTAAAACTTAAGACTCCTGAAGGGGCCTACTGTATTAGTAGACGTCATGAAAATAAAACATTATTAATTACTTAAAGTCATATGTTAAAGTCATACAGTATTTATTTATCCTGAGAATGTCTACAGTATGTAACTGTTTTAGCAAAAGTGGACCAAAATAAAATGACACCATACAATATTTTCAAATATCTATCCAAGGGTGAATAAAAACTTTGGGTCAGGGGTGGCTCAATGGTTAAGGCATTGGACTATGGATCAGAAGGTTCTGAGTTCAAATGTCAGCACCACAAAGTTGCCACAGGTGGACCCTTGGGGGGTTAAGTAGGCATTTAAAATTAAAGAGTCCATATTTCTGAGACAAATTGTACATATACTTTATTACGTAGGAAAATGAAAGCAAATCTAAATTTCAACATAAGCACCAGTGCCGTCAACCAGTTTCCTCAAACGACCGGGGACGGAGCGCACAGGCTTTTGAAGGAAGTCGTTTGGTATATCGCTGAGAACCTCTTGCATCTCCGTGCCTCCAAGTCCTCCAGTGTGCAAGGCTTTGTCCTGTTTTCCAAATGAAAAAAAAAAAATTACATAGAGTAAGATCTGGACTTCTTGGAAGCCATTCATAAGGGCTGCATCGTCTCAGCCAACGTCCTGGAAAATGATGGTCTAACCACATGTGCGCAGTAAGAGCAAAATGGGATGATGCACCAATGGGTGTGGTGCTCCAGTGAAGTTCTTCAGTAAAGTGGAACAGAACTGAGACTGAGGGGGGTTCAAACATAAAATGAGGCAATCTGGCAAAGTGTGAACTGTAGCTGTGTTGTTTGTAGAGCAGAAAGGCAGGTTAATCAGATACAGGTGGAGCGGATTAGAATGGCATCCAATGGAACAAACCACCTGGCAGGGGTTCAATGCAACTCAAAGAAAGAAGGTGAGTAAACAATAAAAAACAGAAATGGATCATGACAGTTTGGGGTGTTAAGTTTTTATGGCTTTAATCGGTCCTGAAGAATTGATCTCTGGTTCGTATTATCCTGCAGTCCTATCTGTGCATAATGTGATTTTGCCAAATAGAAATTTGTTCATCTGTTGGAATATGTTATGCTAACCGGACTTACGCTAAAACAAATTAAACAAAAAACATTGCACATAGGAAAGAAAAATATGTGTTGTAGGCCACAGTCACTTCAGGTTTAAATCCAAATGCGGATAATGGTATTATGTTACACCCCTAATCCATAAAGAACCATTTGCTTCACTATAAAACAGGATTACAACACAAAATAAAAACCTAATTCCCCCTTTAGATGAGCAAATCGACACTCCAGCCCTCATCTTAAAAATCACAGATGGCACCAGTGACCTTTGTTGTCCTTTGAGTCTCTGCCACTCGCCTGTGTTCTCCCCACTGATTGCATTACATTCCCTTCATCTGTATTTTCTAATATCGGTTTATAGGCCGGTTAGCCAGCTAATGGTGTGTGGATTTCTCACGCAAGACAGCTGTCTACAGAATGCCATATATATATATATATATATATTGTAGCATTTTATCGCCGGAAAGGATGGTGGAGAGACAGGTGAGCTTGCTTGCTGCCCAATGCAATGGCTGGGAGTACTTTATTGACTCACACAGTCTAACAAACAGCATGAACAG
>JAOVVA010000035.1:10000521-10020809 GCA_028565275.1 Leiocassis micropogon
GCATTCCTTTACAATGTAGAAAGAAATAAAAATCAGGAACCATCATGGAGTTAGAAAGTGATCCCAAACTTTTGAACGGTAGTGTATATACAGTATATATATATATATATATATATATACAATTTTATTTAATTTTTTGTTTTTATAAGTATTTTTTTTTTATATAAGTTATGATGTCAATATATTCTAGGCAGGCGGAAGAATTTTGTGGCTAAATCAGCCACAGCAGTATTCAGTAGTGTTAGAAAACATCTAAAGCAAAGGGAAACTGGCCATCAACTTACAGTGTGAACAGCTTGACAGCAAAATGATGCTTTAATTGGGTTTTTAGCGGGTCACTGGCAGTAACTTGGAATAATAATTAAAAAGTGTTGAGTGTTGAGTACTTTAAGTTTGTTAAGGTTCGTGTGAAACATTATGAGTGCTGAATTTTTTTTTGTAGTTTACACAATTATCAGCGTCCCTCCACTGAAACAGACCACAGATCTATGAATTATTCCAATATTTACAATTATATACAATATTTTCAGTGTGTAAGTGAATGTATAAAATGTCTAAAGTCTGGTATATTGTATTTGTGTTGGGGTGAGGGAGAAATAAGTCGGCCTCATCAGTTTCATTGAATCAGTCCGGGAGCACGATGATAGAAATGTCTGTCCTGTAAAGCTGTCCTAATGGTGAATAATATTAATTTCGGTAAATCCTTAACAAGACAGAGTTCACAGTCCAATACAGCTCTGAGACATAATGGTGTCCATTCAAGCGTGTAGTAAACACTGTGTTGCATTGTTCTCCCCGACGTCTTCCCAGGGCTGCCTTGAAACAAGGTCAGCTGACCCTTCTGTGTCACCGCGATTCCCCTCACGATTTGGAAGCGCAGTTTTGCGAACCAACACACCAAACCTGTGTGTTTGATTTTTTTATGCTTTACATTGTATAATTGTGACAAAGCTGTATTAGACTCACTTTGTCAGACTTACAAACAAATCCAACTTACAAATGTGCTCCCTAAATGGGACTTTTTCAGTTAAGTAGCACAACTCTTCAGCTAGATAGACTAGAACTAATTTGTGACATCACCTGTTTTGTGTAAAGAACTATTGTATAATATATGTCAAATCCACATTGGAGACGGGGGGCATAGCAGACAAAGCTGGGCATATCAAATGTAACAGCTTCTTGCACACGAAGTGATCATTCATCTCCTGACCTAAAGTAATATTATTAACTTAATTTAAATAGTGCCTTATCATAGTACAGTAATTAAATATTGTTCTTGTAAATATAAACCAGTGCTAGTGATGGCTCAATGCATCTAAAAGATATTCAACAAAAATGTTTCGTTATAGACCAGTGTTCCTCAGCCGTGGTGTTTTGAGTCCTCCAGGACTGGAGGACCAGCTGCCCTGCACAGTTTAGTGTTTCCACAGCTACCAAAACCCCATGATTTAACTAATCATCTAATTAACAGACTTTCCCTGCAAAGTAGACTGCACATTTTATTCAGCCATGTTAAATATGATTTCAAACTGCAGGGAACCTCAGTTCAAAGGGACCTGTGAATAGTGTAAGGAACAATTGAACAATGGTTCATCACTTCGCCAGAAGCAGAAATGCAAAATTTCCCATCAGTCATTGTGCCTTGCTGGAGCTCAAAAGGGATTTATGAAGAATTAGTAATTAAGATAATGTTTTCATTTTATTTTTACAGACCTATTTAATCAATAAATCCTTACATTAATCAAATAATTTATTCGTGAGTTGTACACATTTCATTAGTATATGATGTGTAATGGTATCAGTTATTGTTTAAATAAATGTTTAATTTTATTAGTGTGAAATTATCACAGTAGCAACAACCGATATCCGAGGTGCGTACATTCCCAGGGTAACACTTCGAGGAACTGGTTCACTTAACCGAATGTGCAGGGCAGGTGATATAAGTGAAAGTTTCTCATTTGTTGTTGTTGTACTTGTTTTACGGTGGTTAGCATCCAGTAAGTTGCATTACTGCTGTCAAACTGTCCATGAAAATAGATGTATATACCAACAGACACCCAAACAATTTTACTGAACAAAATGTAAGTAAGGGTTAAAGTTCATATATTTATATATATATTTTTTATTCTAATTAAAAATCAAACAATATCCAACCACATATGTACAAGATTGTCATAAGATTCAGCTGCAATAAAAATGACTAACACGTCTTTTTCAATATAAATATTGGTTGTTGTTGTTTTTCCGTAAAAACAAGGCTTCTAATCTGAAATGCCAATGAATTCTCCAAAAGACCGGATCTCTGTCCCTCCCAGCTCCTTTACTCTTCCCCTGAAGCAGATGTTGTTTTAAAAAAGTTTCTGTAATTATTTTAATTAATGAGAGCCAGAATGAGGTTGGAGATCCTCTTGAGGACCAGCTGAAAGGACTGAAGTCAGTTTAAAAACTGTTTCCATGAAATATTACGAGAACTGTTTGTAGAAAGTGTATTTAAAAATTCTACTTCAATAAGGAATACTAAAGAATATTTTATAACGCAATATGTTCTTGTAGATGAGAAAGAAAAAGTGGTGATTATCTTCCTCCATTAGCCTTCAGAGAAATACTGAAGAGATTACTGCATACAGGAAAAAAAAAGTATTCGAGCAGATGGGAATGAATAATAGAATAATATGTGTAAATTCAATATTGTGTGCTGGCAATGTTTCATATTAAAGTTCCTGTAAGTCCTGTTTTTTAAATAAATGAACCAAATACACCAAATAGTGACTGCAAGAGCCAATTACTGTTTACTCGAAACCTGAGTAAAACGCTGCCTCAAGGCTCAAGATAATTAATGACAACTAATTAATGTTTTTTCATAGTTAATTGTAAAGAATCCTCTATGAGGCCAAATGGTAGATGCTCATATTTAGTAGCATGATATAAATTAGTTTATGTTCTTAGAGGGTGATGAGCGGATAACTATAACAAACGATTTGCCAAGTTCATCCTCATTTGTGCATGTTTTACTGCATATTATGATAAATGTTGTTAAAAAAAAGCTGTTTTAATGCTTGACAAAATAAATTATGCCCAGGATTACATACTAAAATCGCATATTATGTGAAATTAAAATCTGCTCAAGTACAATTAGAAGCAACTTAACTTTAGACATTAGACTTTATGGGAGCTAACGTACGTATGGTACGGTATGATGCTCTTAAACCACTGACCGTGAACTGTCATGCCAACTCATTACCACACATATTGGTCTGTTTATTACAAGGTTATGTCATTCTCGTCTTATCTGTCTGACTTACTGATGTCTTATTAACATTTGTATTGATTTACTGACATTTAATTGCCATCTAATTTATTGACATTTATGTACTGATTTGGTTATTTATTTAGTTCATTCAGTAAGTCTTGACATTTCATCTATACAGTACGTATAATAAAACTGTAAAGTGTCTGTTTTTTGAAGATATTCGCAAGAATTTATTTGGGGGACGTAAGATGAGTAATAGGACACATCAAGATGTTTTTTTTTTTTTATTTTGGTCTGTTTGTGCATGCATCATACTGTATATAAACTATTGAACAAATGAGGTTTTCAGCTGTATTTGGAGCTTGAAGTAACATATAGGCTTAGTTTTATTGGCCCACGGGAAGAGAAGATGTGATGATTTGAAATTTTAAAGGTAAAACGCCCTTATTTTAAAAAAAATAATAATAACCATTACCAAAAGAGGGCGCTGGACGTATTCTAAACTTGCTAATAACTGATACAGAATAAGAAATCATAAAAAATAAAAAAAAAATTAAATCACTAGTTCATCTCAAAATTCAACAGTTTATATGAGTGTATAATCGAAATCTACACTGAAAGGCGATCTTGTGCCTTAACTAAATTTTCTCTATGGGAAGGAATAAATACAATGAGATCCAATATTGATCCAATATCTATAAAATTTGCTTTGTCATTTGTATAATATTGCTGTTTGGAAAGTTTTGTTTCTCTTATTCAACTAGGCCTGGAAGGCAAATTTTCATGGAATTTGCTGTGTGACTTGAATTTTCACACCCTTATTATTTAACTTGATTGCAAATATGGATTTTAAATACCTATTTCAGTTTGAGATTTGGCTTTTTTTGGGGTATTCTACGTGAATAAAGTCATGGGGACAGCTAGTTTCTTCATATTTTGCTCCCAAAGATCCAGACATTCTTGTGATTTTAATGTAGTCTTGACGAATAATTCTCCAGGCTTCCTGAATGACTTTTTTAGCTCTCACTTTTAGTCCAGGCCCTCTAAATAACTTGTTTCAGAAGAATTTTTTTATTTTATTTGTTTGTTAAGCCACACACAGTGACCTATGAATCATTTAAGCATAACAAATATAAGGCATGAACCAGCAAGAAACAGGTGCAGATGATGACAGACGATCAGGCCGGAGTGCTGAGTAGTTGAAACAGACGAGAGGGGAAATGAGGTCGCTGCTGAGGTTGTTATGTAAACAAGCAATTTTTTAATTTAATCTTTAGGCACTCTGTAGACTGTCGCTGTAAAACATTTGTTCCCATTTTTTTTATTTAATCTACATCATTAAATGTAATTTTATATAATGAAATGAGGGATGGCTGAAGAATTTTGGTCAGTACTGTACTTGCTGATATTTATTTACTGATTAGCTTATAAAGTACCGACTGACATATTTAATGATTTATTTACTCACTCATGAGGTGACATTTATTTAATTATTTTACTGACATTAACTAACTGACTTAAATTTTGCTTACCGACTTATTTACGGGATTACATGATGACATATTACTTACGTATTAAATAATGTACTGATTTACTGACCTTACTCAATCAGAGTTACTCATGCACTACCTTCCTTCCTTTGCTCCAACATTTCTTACAAACTGCATAACATAATTACCCTTTCTTCCTTCCTTCTCTCCTTCTTTTAAGTAAAGAGATCCTCAGGGGTAATTCAATCCCAGTCCTCTTTCTTTACTTTTTTTTTCTTCTTTTCTAATCTATCCGTCATTGGCGACATCTTGCTGTTTTCCTTTTTTTCCAATACAGTAAAAGTCAGTTAAAGATAAATAGCCAGGCTGAGTTTTTACACCGTATGAAACCATCACGATGTGACTGAGTTTCTCACATCTGTTTTGTGGATCAAACTGAACAAACCTGCTGAGATATGATAACATCATCCCAGATAGCAGATCTTCACACATCATGCCGTGACGCTCCCCTGCTGGCTGTGTCTATATGAAGTCATTTACAGCACAGCATGTGCTTCAGATTTCAGTGCTTTGTAACAGTAATGAGCCTTATTTGAAGGCTTGTTATCTTATCACTCAAAAAAAAAGGAGTAGATTGAAGAGTTTAAACACTGGAATTACACTGTGTGTTAGATGTTCAGTTTTTATTATTATTATTCATATAAAGGAGATGAATTAATGAACATGTTCACAATAATGTAATCACTCCTACTATTATAATAACATTTAGACGTAAATTGGTCATGAGTGTTATTTTCCAGTAACAAAAAGTCTAATCCTTACTTATTACAGTATAGACAATATATTATATTTACACTATTTGCCTGGTTTGCAATTAATTTACTCTGTACTGTCTCCTACAGCAACATATCCATTAGAACATTAATAATCATTACATTAGAGATAATAATCATAAAAGCCATATTAATTATTTTGACACTGTGTGCTTGTTCTAGCTTTTTTAATTGGGCTATTTTATAATATTACAAAATCGTACATACAGTATCTTTAATTTAGTACTCTGTTCTGGCTTTAAGAAAAGTACTTAAAGAAAAGCGAGCAAATGTTTTACTGCAATCGGCTGAAAAGTGCAGAAAGATACAATTTAAAAATTGGTTGCTTAGGTAAACCTAAGGTTGTAACAACATGAGCAGCGACCTTATTTCCCCTCTCATCTGTTCCAGCCACTCAGCATTTAGCATCACCAGTATACTAATCACCGGACTGATCATCTGTCATTATCTGCAGTGTTTCTCACTGGTTCATGCCTTATATTTGTAATGCTTGAACAATTCATAGGTTACTATGTGGCTTAACAAACAAAATACATTTCTCTGAAACTGCTCAGGTACAGGGACTGGACACAAAATGAAAGCCAAAATGTTCCTCAGAAAGCTGCAAAATATTTTTTAAAAATTAAGTGTGGCTCAGGACTTTTCAACATAATATTAAATACAATACAGATGCAGACTTTAATTAAACAGTAAATTAAGCAGTAATTCCAAATAAAATGCTTTGTGCCGAACCTCCTGATGTGATTCAGCTGTGGACAAACTAACAAGAATTAAGTGAAAGTGTGAATACGTTGTGAAAATATTCCCAATGTTATTTAGGAACTAGAATGATATAAATGCACAAGGGAATACTCTAAATAAAGCTTTAATAAGTTTAGTGGGAAGGTCGGAAAATACAGAGAGACTAACGTGAGTTGTTAAAACAGGTGTAGGTCCATAGAGACAAAAATGACATCCAAAAGAATCGGTATAAACAGATTAAAGGGCATCTGACTGCACATGGTATTTGGCCATGTTCAGTAAGGTTCCAAACCGGAGGGAACGAAACTGATCATTTTAAGGGGAACAGCGAATTTTGTAAGGAACAAGGGTTCATCACTTCGGTGGACAAGCAAAAGTACATCCCAGTCACTGCGACTCACTGGAGCGCAAAAAAGCATGATGCTCGCACCAGACCTGGCATTCATTTCATGTGACATTCTGCAAACCTTTTCCAATAAAATGTCAGTATTTTTAAGCTTAAGAAAAAAATCCATCCATGTTGCAATGTGATTACTGAACACTAGGGGCATACCCTGGGGCACTGCCGAAAGGCTCCTGCCATGGGGATCATTTCTTTATTCAGAAGAAAAGATGAATGGGCTTTATTCTTTCTATTTAATTTGTTATTATTGTTGATGGCTTTTTAATAGAACTAGTGTGAAACCGTTCTGACCTTGGGTTCTGTAATGCATTTTAAATTGTTTGTTAGTTTAATAGGTTTCTTTTTGGGTGTCCTCCAAATGTGTAATACTGAGAGACTACCGGCAGATTTTAAGGTGGAATGTTTTCTTGCTTGTTACATAATTCAGGAGTTAATGCTGTGAATCAGTCAATAATTTACATTTTACTATGTTAATTTAAACGATTTCTTTGTATTAAAAGTTGTATGAAATATGCTATTTGGTTATCGGATTGCGAAGCTCTTACCAAAAATGTATATTAGTTTCAAACCAGAGTATACCAGCACTACACCTATGGACATAATGCTTGATTATGTAGTGCATCTGGAAAGTACTGTATTCACAGCGCTGCATTTTTTCCACATATTGCTACGTTTCAGCCTCATTTTCAAATGGATTAAATTTTTTCTAAATTCTGCATACAACACTCCCAACACAAAAGAAGTTTGTTGGAAATCTTTGCAAATTTAAACTGAAGAAAACTTAAGAAAACATAAGTATTCACAGCCTTTGCCATGACACTCAAAAATTAAGCTCAGGTGCTGATCATCCTTGAGATGTTGCTACAACTCGATTGGAGTCCACCTGTGTAAATTCAGTTGATTGGACATTATTTCTAAAGAAACACACCTGCCTATATAAGGTCCCACAGTTAACAGTACATGTCAGAGCCATGAAGTTCAGGAAGTTGTTTGTAGACCTCCGAGACAGGATTGTATCGAGGCACAAATTAGGGGAAGAGTACAGAAAAGTTTCTGCAGCAGTGAAGGTCCGGGTGAGCACATCATCCATAAAGAGAAGAAGTTAGAAACCCCCAGGACTCTTTCTAGACCAGGCCGTCTGGCTAAAGTGAGCAATCGGGGGAGGAGGTCCTTAGTCAAGGAGGTGACCAAGAACCCGATGGTTACTCTGAAAGAGCTCCTGTGTTTCTCTTTGGAGAGAGAACCTTCCAGAAGAACAACCATTTCTGCAGCACTCCACCAATCAGGCCTGCATGGTAGAGTGGCCAGATGGAAGCCACTCCTCAGGAAAAAAAGGCACATGACAGGCACATGGGGTTTGCCAAAAGGCAAATACTACAAGAGTATAATACTACAAGATGATTTTTCTCCTGGAAGGTTCTCCTCTCTCCCCCACTAAGGCCCTTCTCCTCTAGTCGCTTACTTTGGCCAGGCAGGCCGCTCTAGAAGTGTGTCCTGGTGGTTGCAATGTTAAAAACATTGTAACAGTGGATTAGTTTAATTAATTTTTGTTTGTTTCAAGGATGAGAAAGCCTACAACTTTTGAAGCAATTAAGTCTAAAAGATATAGTTTGCTACTGAACATGTATGGTTTTAAAATAACCAGTGGTTTAAAGTTTGACATTATCGAAAGGATATTTAATCACTGAGAAAATTCCAGTCCGAAAATTCAAGTCCAGAAAGGTTGGTTGTGTTTGGAGATGTATATACTGTCAGTCACTTTATAGACACTCCATAGGCAACTGTAGACCCTGGAGCCAGAGCTTTGAAAAACGCTGTGAATGTTTGTCCCTGCTGACCATTTAAACCTAATTTTAAAAGAAAAAAGCTGTCTTGCCTAATATACCTTTTTAAATGATCAATTCTTAGCTTCAATGTTAAGTTGAGTTCATGCCTTCCACAGAGGAAAATAAGATGCCTAATTTTATACAAGCCTTTGTTTACTGTAATATATTGGAAAATTTTACTTTGGTATGCCTGGGGCACTTATCCATGTTCAAAACTGAATCGTTTGACTTATTTATATTCAACCCTCTATCTTTCCCGAAGCCATTTATTTGCTATGAGCTCTATAAACCCTTTAATTGTCAGTGTTTGCTGAGAACATCTTTAATTCAGATTTTGACATGAAAGATATTCTGTTAAAGTCTGTTATAGGTCACCAAAAAAAGTACTTTCTGTCCATTCAAATGCAGAGCAAAAGTTTGTGCTTAGTTTGACAGTGTTATCACAGATTTTGTCCACCACCGTTAGCTTTAAGCATGCTTTACAATGCTTTTCATTGCAATGTTATGTACAATAAGCATAATTTTTATTGTTTTTTTTTTTTTCTTCGTGCTCAGTCACTTTTAAACACCTCAAGGATAAAGAAGAAACTGGTTCAGCTGGCTCAAGGGCATCCTTTATTCCCGCCAAGCACTTCACACCACTCTGAACATTTCATTCCTGTCAGTTCTTCGTCCCCATTATTGAGTAAAAACCTTCCCTAAGTATAATTTTCAGGACAAGAGGTTGGAAGAGGTGAACACATGCCGTATTCTCATTCAGCTCAAATGAGTGCTTGTGTGTGAGCATCCCGCTGCTAAAGCATTGGCCTCCTGCATTCACAGTGTATCTACAGTCATCCTCCATTATCCAAACACTGAGACTTTTAGACCTGCACCTTGACCAATGTGTCTGCTTTAGATGAAGAATGGTTAATTGAAAGAAGCAAGACTGCTATATCTAAACCTTTTTTTTTTTACAAGTTATTTAACTATAATATTTTTATAACATACACTGTGTGTGTGTGTGTGTGTGTGTGTGTGTGTGTGTGTGTGTGTGTGTGTGCGTGTGTGTGTGTGTTTAACCATAACTTAACACCACATAACACTAACACATTTACATTGATTTTTAATAATATACCAGTAAATTGGTGACCGGATGATCGACACCCAAAGCTCATTTATGCCAGTGGAGAGCAAAGGCTAGTCCGTCTGGTCCAATCCCACAGAAAAGCCAATTAGAACAACTTGCTGAGGAAAAAAAAGGTCAATACTAGTGATGGCCGGAAGGTACCAGAGCGCCCAGCACATCATGGGGCAATGCAGGCAAAAAGCCTTTTTTGCAAAAAATTCCAAATCCCAGTCACATCAAGCACCCATTGGATGCGCCGCCCAAACAAACCATCTGGACATATGGAAAATGCAAATTCTTATAGCTTTTCCATAGCTTCATTTGTCAGTTAGTGATACAGTTGATGTGGCCTAAAAGAAAACTATTCCATATCCCCAGCACTATAAGCAGGCTTTGATTAGTCATTCTGTATCTGTAGGGAAAATGTACAGTATGGTAAAACCTCAGTCTTTAGCATGATAACTTCCACCCAAACACACTGCAAACATGATTAAGACCCACTTACACCGGAAGTCTGATAGAGCACTTAAAGTATTAAATCATTCTCTTCTGAAGTCCAACCTCAATGGAACTGGAGTGGTGGGGGATCAGAGACACACTGAGTAGCTGCTTGGAAGGATTGGCTACTGTATAGCATTAGATCTAATATTTCAACCTGATTTCATGTGAATTTTGGACAAATTTAAATGAGCAAAAGACCTAGGTTTCTATTTTAATACAAAACTCACACTAACCCTTAAACTGCCAAATTAAACATTTTTTGTACAGTTTGATTGTACAGTTTGATTGTAAGTATGAATCCATGTTTGTAATTATTAATCCTTAATATATTTATGCCCAAAATCTTTACAAATTATTACAAAGTATTTTTTATTACATTAACTGTCAGTCATGGGTGAAGGTACAGTCATACAGACATGAGCCCATAACTAAGACCGTAGCAGGTCTTAGTATTAGGCACAACCTCAGACAAGCAACAACATATACTTTTTTTTTTTTTTTACTGTGCCATTATTTATTTAATAAAAACGAAGCCAATAAAAATACATTTAAAAAAAAACATTTGGGGGTTAGACCAAGTACTCCTTTACTGCTTTTACAAGAAGCAAGACAGTAAGTTAAGAGGGTAATTTGTAGCCACGTTCTGCTAATCATCTGCCCTTGATTAATTGGTGATCATTAGGTGTGAAGACCTCTATGAAAGCAGATGTTTTGGCCCATTGTTGGTCTGGAGATATCAGGTTTGTGTTAGCACAATGCCAAGAGGGGAAGTTATAAGCAATGGTCTCAGAGAAGCAATTGTTGCTGCACATCGATCTGGGAAGGGTTATAAAACTATTTCCAGACAATTTGAGTTCAACATTGTACAACGAGAAAGTGAAAAGCATTAGACACAGCTGCCAATCTAGAAGAAAAAAAAATAGAAGAAGACTAAAGTATGGTTTTGTTGGAAGGGTTGCCAGGGGAAAGTATTTTCTGTCTACAATGAACCCAGGAGCACAATTGAGGTTAGCAAAACTGCATCTGAACATCCACTGGAATGGCCTTCTGAAATAATGGCCTATAGACAGATGAGTCCAAATTGGAGTTATTTCATCCTAACGTTCAATGCAAAAACCCAATCAGCATTTCAGCAGTAACACATCATAAATACTGTCAAGCACCTTAAGGACCCTAGGAGAACTGTGTATAAGTTGCATGTCATCCGTCTGAGGTTGTATTCGCCTAAAACTAAGACCTGCTACGATCAAATGATTGTTTTTACACTAAATTACTTAGAATTAAAAGAGGAGGTACTAACCATTACACATGTCAGTACAGTTTGCAGTACTAAGGAGTCTTTCCAAAACTTACATTCAAAACCAGTCACGAAAGCACTTTCAGCAAGAACACTATCTATTAATATTAAGTTTATGTCCTCTTAAACAATATTTGCCTCCTTAGCAATAGTTTTAAGTTGTTCTGAATTGCCTCTGACCTATTTGTACTGTTATTTACAACTAACATGAGCTACAAAGTAGACTAGCTTTTAACACAAGGCTGAACCCCAAATCCTTCTCTATCTCTTGATCAATGGCGCTACTTGGTGTGTGGAACAAGGGATTGATTCTTCTCACCTTTTGGCTCCATAGTACTGGAATGAATTTAAAATTATGTTCACCCCTGTTAATTACACCAACTGTTGGTCGCTAGCTCTGCCAGTCATGGTTACTTAAAAGAACAATTAAATCAAAATCTGTTGGTAATAAATGACGTTTGTGGATATCACACAAGCAATATCACACTCAAAGTTGTGCTGTTGTACTGAATATCAGCACAGCTGTTATATTTTCAGTACTCAGGCTGTGCCCATGTGCATACAACTTTATATGCTACATTACACAATATGTCAGCTTGGTGTATCTATGGGTCTTTCTTCAGGCCTAGAATGATGTATGTACAGTAAGGAAGAGAAGATTTTATAATACAATATATTTATGAATCATTTGCTATTGCAGACCTAGCATATACATTATACATTATGCAAATGCTGTTTTCCATAAATATCAAATAACCATTAAAGTCAACTGCCAGCTAATACTTGGCTACTTTTATGATCACAGGTTGTATGCGATACATGCTACGCTTGCCTGATTTGCACGCTGAGTCAGTTGACATTTGAAATCAAGCTCTGTAAAGCTGCACAGATGTTTTCTGGTATGTGGTTGGTCTGAAGGTTTTATTCCAGCTAATTATCTAGCTGTCATATCAGTGAAGCTGGCTTGCTAACGATGAATATCGCTGTTAATAACTTCCTGGTTAACATACATACTTAATTTATTTTGCTTTAACAAACCTATATACCTTGCCTAAAAATGAACTCAAGAAGCTACAGTAGCTAGCTAGTTTCGGATGTTGTTACTAAGGATTCACCTGTAATTGATATGTTTAGCCAGATGATGTTGCTCTTGATTCAACACCTCAGCTGATTGATGTCCATGATGTCCTGAATGTTGTAAGAGTATTAATAAAACATGCCCACAAGCGAGAGCATTGTGAGCATCAAAAGATCAATATGTCTTTTATTTCTTTCTAATATAAATGCATGGAGATCCTGTAAATGATGTATATGTACAGTACATATGTCTAGCCACTGCACACTAGGCCACAGGCTTATTCTAGTTTATCTAAATAGCACTCAGTTTTTTTTAGTACTCGAAAAGAAAAGAAATTCACTATACAGTGGTTTAACCAATAAAGTCTTTTCTTTTCTTCTTTTCTCTTCTTCTTCTCATAATAATAAATGCATGACATTTTAACTGTCAATGAGTCTACATTATTCAAATTTGTTAATGACTTCAAAAAAGAATAAAATGTTTTGTGTTGGTTTAGAAAAGAGGAACTTCCCTGTACACATAAATCTGACAATGAGTCTTTAAAAGTTGAAGCTCTGTATGCTTAACAAGTTATTACCTTTTTTAAAGGTGATGCTTAGTTCTGTTCAAGATGTAAATGAAGGATTTGGCAAGCTTCTTTGCAAACAGAATGAGAGATGTGATAATTAATTTAATTTGGGGTGGGAGGAAGGCATGAGAGAGAATCAGAAGGAACCTTACAGAATTTTTCAAAGCTTTGTGAAACACTGAGACATTACAATTATCTTCTGTAAAGCACTCTGAAAAAAAAAAAAACAGAACCCTATTGTTTCCCTTTCAGAAATGTTCCCAAGTAGAAGCTCTTTAAAGAGTAAAAACAATTTATGTATCTAGGTTTAGATAAAACACTACCTTGATGTGTGTGTGTATATATATATATATATATCTTTCCAGGATGTTTTAACTGGATGTTTACTTAAGTACATTAAAATGCCTGGAATGTTCTAGGCATGCATAGAGAGAAGTGCCATTGCAGTTCAAACTACAGCCAGGGTCAAGGTCAAATTTAAAAACATGGGTCAAACAACTGTGAAGACAGAATCCAAAGGGCAATTAGCCAAGGTCACAGCCATGAGTAATGGTAGGATGACACCAAGCAAATATTTGACAATAAAACTCTGAACCTTGTGTACCTACGGTAAGTAGTGTGTTGTGAACTGAAAACATGCGCATGTTTAGAAGTCATGTGACTTCGAGTACATGTGAAATTTAGAGTCTTTAGAGAGCTGCGAATTTCTCCCCCATAGTGTGTGTGCATTAATTCTCTATCTAAAATATCCCTCAGTTTTTCATGCCTCAAAGTCCCTTTATTTCACTCCACCTCCAAATGTGCTGTTTCAGTGTCTATGTAAAGGATCTGTTGCTGAGCCACACCACTTTAGGGAACAGTAGGGCTAAGGGAAAAGCCAGGGGGAGGGAATCTTCTTATAGGGGGTCACAATAGGGGGAAAATCAAACCAGCTTGTGTAAGCTCTGGTCAATAAAAATGGCTTTTTCAATGAAAAAGGTCAAAAAGCATTTTTTAAATATATGCAAACCAGAGAACCATCTCAATGTTTAAAAGTGAATAAAAAGTTAAACCAAAAAAATGGTAAGTGGTAGGAGTTGGTGTTTCTGTTGTAAAGAAGAATAAGGAGACTAATATTAAAATATTTATTTGTAGTTGACGAGTTGACATAAAAAATGGGCATAGTAAATATTATGTACATTTAAATGAAAATATTGGCAAGTTTAATTTTAAAGAACAGGTTTTCAATGGGCCTATTAGAGACATTTATATCACAGAATTTATGGAAGGGGTTTCCAGAGTCAGCTCTTTTTAACTATCAGTAAATTGGGAAAGGTCTTCCAGGCTTTCAGGTACATGACAGTCTGCATTTTCTACTTTGTTAAACGTTGATAAATAGCTGTAGTATGAACCAAACAAATCCATATTTTTGCAAAACAGCACACCACCAGGTGTTCTATTCCTTCCCCATTAGTGTCAAAATGACATTGTAATTATTTACTAGTAAATGAGAAGCTAAAAGATGACCGTGTGGTGATCCATGATTCTCTGTAACAGTTTATTCCCTGTAAATAAGACTGCTGTGCTTTTCCCCAGGGGCCTGATCTCATACTGTGTAGTTGACATTAGAAGTTCTGTCACCAGTTGTTCTGTACACACAAGGGTTCTGACTGCCTTTCAGCAAGAAGACAATGACTATTCCGCCTCCATGGACAGGTGATGTATGAGACGCTATGGCACAAAAAGATAAATAGGGTCTTTTTTTCTATGCAGTGTTCTAGGCAGACAGACCTATATTATCCTGTGAGCATCCTGGGTGCCTGTAAGCATAAGAAGTGTTGATGTTTAATATTAAGATTTTTATTTTTGGTGTGAAGAGTTGATTGCAAAGTTATTTAAATGCAAGTTCTCAAACAGGAAGGGAAAAAACAATCAGGACTGAATACTCTGTTCAATGTTTAATTGTGATGGGTCAGAATGTTGTGCTTAATTGTCAGTAGCAGCAATTCAGACAGAATTTCTGGTTAATGTGCTCCTTTAAATACACTATTTTGATAATAACAATAAAAAGGGAAAAAAGCTAGTCTGGTAAGGAAAATGCCAGATTATAACATCTATAATATTTGTCAAGATATGCAAATTAGCTGGTTTTGCTGCTTTGCACAACAGAAAATGTAGCACACAAAATCTGACATTTCATTGTTCAGTTGTAAACTGTAAGTTTATACATGGGCTTATTGAATTTTGAATTGTATAAGAGGTAAAAAAAAAAAAATCCATTAAGTTATAAGAGAAAAAAACACACCGCCATGTGGTTGATTTTTTTTTCTCCTGTAATAACACACTCCACCCCTTTTTGTTTTTTTTATAACAGAATGTCCAGCAAATACAATATATAGGTAGTTCCCAACTTATGAACATTCATGTTATGAATTTCATGCAGATATCATTCCATATTTAATTATCAGAGTCAATACAGGAAGTGGGAATTAGCAGCATATTATTTGTTAATAAACACAGAGAATAGGGACACTGGGAACACTGGCAAACTACTGTGTGCAGAAATATACACAACTGCAAACACCTTGTGTTTGTTGCTATGTCTAAACCCCCAACTCATTGATCCACTACATAATGTAGCAGTGTCTACACTCCCTAGCTCAGTGACTAAACCCTAAGTCAATGAGTACATCCTCCAAATCAGTGACACCACCCCTTGGGTCAGAGACCACACAAACAAGATCAGTGACTAGACCTCCTCCCTGCTCAGCAACTCCTGGACCCAACTCGGTGACTAGGGACTAGTGACCAGGTTAGCTAATACACCACCAGTTGAGCAGCAACACTCCCCCAGGTCAGCGACTACACCCCAAATGTAATTAATACAGCCCTACACACAACTACACACAAATGACTAAACCCCCCAAGCTCAGTGACTACACCCCACGCTCTGGGGCTACTTTCCCCCAACTCAATGACTACACCATTTCGCCCAGCGGCTACCATTCCTAGCTCAGTGACTACACCCCAGCGGCTACCTTCCCACAGCGCAGCCAATGTTTTCTCAGCTTAATGAATTCACCCCCAGCTCAGTGGTTACCTTCTCCCAGCTCAGTGGTTCCGCTCTCCTATCTCAGCAACTACCTCTATCCACCTCAGCAGCTACACTCCTCCCAACTTAGTGGCTATATACCTTCAACCCTCAGTGTATCGAAGGTCAATGACCACACACACAGGTCAGTTGATACACCCCCAGGTCAGTGACTACACACGCACAGGTTGTCGACTTGACTCTCTGGTAGTGACTACTTATGTAGCGGGAATTTTTTTCATGCCCAAATGGTCATTATATAATAAAATATAAAATTATTACTTGCAGCATACTGTATAAAAATAGACAAACTAGGTTTTGCACTGTATCTGCAGTTGTCTGTACCTGCACTGTACGTACAGACAATCCTCCCAGCTTGTGTCTTTGCAATTTTAATATATTTATTCATATATTTATCTCTTTTCTCTGCTGGTTTTATAGTTCTAGTCGCCCCCCAAATAAACCAGACAACTGCTAGTTTTAAGTAGTTTAAGTTTGAAAATCATGTATGTTCTCAGCTTTATTGGGAAATCACAACAAAGCCCTAAAAAGATTAGTCTCTTTGATCTCAATTAACAAGCCTGTATTTGTGATATAGAGCCTTTTGAGTGAGACACTATGTGTAAATTGTGTTAACTACCAAAATAGCACACTCTATACTTTTAGCACATTAGCAGCCTTCCTCTGCCTGGAAAGTCGATGTTGTGATGAGCTTTCAAAATGGATCAAATTCTACATCAGCATCTGCACACCAAAGACTACATCCCCCAGCTCAGGGACTACCTTCCTGCAACTCCGTGGCTATACACACCCCTTGAGCTAAGCGGCTACACTTCCCCAGATCAGCGGCTACCTTCTCTCAGTTCAGAGACCACAACCCTGCTTAGCATCTCCAGTCCCCCAGCATGGCTGATGTTTGTCCAGCTTAACGACTACACCACTGTAGCTCAGCGGCTACACTCCCCCACGTAGTGACTATGCTCCCCCCCAGCTCAGGGACTACACCCACAGATTGATACATCCTCAGGTCTGTGACTACACCCTCGCAGTTTGACACTGCACTATAAGTTTTAAAGTCATATAGTATGTTCTCAGCTTTAATGGGAAATCACAACAAAGCTCTAAATAGATTAGTCTCTTGGCTCTCAATCAACAAGCCTATATTTGTGATATAGAGCCTTTTGAGTGAGACACCATGTGTAAATGGTGTTAACTACCAAAATAGCACACTCTACACATTTAGGACATTAGCAGTCTGCCTTTGCCTGGCAAGTCCATGTGTTGTGATAAAAACTGTCAAAACGGATCAAAATATCCATTTAGAAGCAGTGTGAAAAAGTGTCTTTCAGTCTGTATTCCCATTAACGACAGGTGTACCCTTTTATCATTAAAAAAAAAAGTGAGATTTAAAATGTCTTTGACATTTACTAAATATCAGACCGAAGTATGCTGTATTCACTCTGATATTTTCTTTAATGAAAAGTCAGCCACGTGTTATCGGCTTTTAAAATATATTGCTTCCAGTAAATGAGTTGCCTTTTGACTTCATTTTTTTTTAATAATGGATAATAATAAGAACTCATAAGCTTAAGTATGTTCTTTCATCGCCCATCACAGTCAAGTCTGACAAATTATTGGCTGCCAGATGATGAATTATGAGCTCAACATGCACAGATGACTGATAAAAATTACACATAAAGCGTTTATAGCAGTCTATGCTCTGCCAATGAACTCTTTGCTCTGAAAATACAGCACAAACATAAAACTCACACTGAAGTTTACTTTAAAGGGCTTTCAGAAAATCTATTTTTGGCTATGATGATGATGAAAATGGTATATGAATGAGCTGCCATAAATTTGGAATGGAAAGATTATAGTGATTTCAGTATGTGTGAATTCGAGCTTTTAAGTTAAAAATGTGGTAAAGTAGCAGAGCGCTCAGAGTTTTAACATAGTCCCCCATCGGAGTCATATGCTAATCATTTCGCAATGGTATATTTAATGTGGATCAGTGAAGTGATTTTTTTTAACCACCCTATCTTCTGGCTTGTGATATCATTTTGTCAAAAGCGCAATATTATTGTGTGCAGAAAAAACATCTCTGATTAAAGGGGAAGGAACAAAGTGTGAAAATGCATTGTTTATCAAGTATGAAGAGAAGATACAGTACAGGAAGATCTGTGTAGGGTGAATAAAGTACTGATAGTCTGCTGACTATAGCTGTGTTTACATGGACCCTAATATTTCATTAATAATCATCATAATAGCCCAATTCGAGAAAAAAAAGCATCATGTCATCATGACACTTCAGTTGGAACAGTCTGATCTGATCCTGGCCGATCAGAAGGAATTTACGACAGGCATGAGAGGGGCGGTGTAAACCTTATTATAATTCATTGAAGAGGTAAATATAAGCAATACATATAAACACTTGATCCAATTGTTTCCCTCTTGTCAGACTAAATGTACAGTAATCTTTCTGCATGTTTGCCCCACATGGGGGTAACATTAGTTTATCTCTCCTATCAGTCTTTACTTTAGATTTTCACCCACTAAGTCTCTGACTGAGGGATTTGATTAATCATTTCACACTTCGTAAAGCATTTAACCAATCATAGACTGAATTCCTCTGACCAATCACAATACCGAAGTAACATAATACATAATACCTAAAGTTGGAAAACATTACTACTTTTCCTTTTTCTATTGTATTTCCTGTCGATTAAATGCTTCACAGTGGGCAGAACCACTTTGCACTTCTTGTCAAATACAGTAAGTTATCTGCTGATGAAATCATTTGAACATGTAAACACACATCAACATCCATGTCAACAGTTATGTTGCAATCTTTAATCAGGATGATTTAAATCTGATTAACAGGGCAGTGGATCAAACGGTTAAGGCTCTGGGTTACTGCTCAGAAGGTCGAGGGTTCAAGGCCCAGCATCGCCAAGCTGCCACTGTTAAGCCTTTCAGCAAGCCACATACCTCTAGCTGCTCCAGGGACCCTGTATGCTGACTCTGACCTCCCTGACTGAAAAATGCAAAAAAAAATAATAATAATTTCATTGTGCTGTAAGGTACCTGTCACCAACAATTGAATATAAATTAAAGAAACATTGTCAATGTAAACATACAGTGGCTTGCAAAAGTATTCGGCCCCCTTGAACTTTTCCACATTTTGTCACATTACAAATACGCACACCCTACTTTTCAGTTATTTATTTGTAAAAAAATGTTTGGAATCATGTATGATTTTCGTTCCACTTCTCACGTGTACACCACTTTGTATTGGTCTTTCACGTGGAATTCCAATGAAATTGATTCATGTTTGTGGCTATAATGTGACAAAATGTGGAAAAGTTCAAGGGGGCCGAATACTTTTGCAAGCCACTGTAGCTAGTGAGGTAATCACTTATTGAAATCCCGCAAGTTGTTAAATTGTTAAATCCTCCAAGTTGTTATACCACACAGGCATATCATATATAAGAAGTTGACTAAATTCCTTAAAGCAGTAGCTAACCAAGGCAATTTTGTCTGGTACTGTTCCTTGGGTCTTTTGGCAAAAAAACTACATTTTTAAAATTTAGTGATTCTGGGCATGTTCTTTCCATGTCCATGCGTTTCCTTCTGCTTCCCTAAAACATGCTGACTAGTGAATTGGCTATGCTCCTAGGGATAGAGGTTCCAGATTTACTGACCAAAATCTATATGACAACTTCTTCATGAATTTATGGCACATGTTTTATGCCGGATGACCTTTCTTTTTCAACAATATTTTTACTGATTTTAAACAGGGATATAACAGGGTAAACATGTAATGTTTTAATACAGGTTTTATAACCCTCTTATAAACCCTATAGCACCCACCCCGCCCCTCCCTGACTCCAAGCCAGCTTTACATGTATAAGAAAGGCTAGACGCCAGGCATTGAAAAAAAAGGAGAAAAAACGAAAAAAAAAAAAAAAGAATATGGAGCTGGAAGTTTTTTGGTTCTACGTGAAAAAAAAAGGAATAAAAAGGGAAAAGAAAATAAACAAACAAACAATTAAATAAGATGGGAATCAAACTATAAATGTATATGAAAAAAGCGAAGGAAGGGCCCCCACACCTGTTGAAATTT
>JAOVVA010000035.1:10039251-10051427 GCA_028565275.1 Leiocassis micropogon
TGATGAATAGCAAGTCAAAAGTGACCATTCTTTAGATATTTGTACTTACTCAACTGCTTCATGTCCAAAGGCATTTGAACATGAAACCGCCACAAGGTTGTGACAAAACGACTACATGTTGTGGAGGTTGACCTAACTATTGTGCAAAGTTTAATTCTGTTGTGAGAAATGCACCAAAGCAACTGAGAAAAACTGTAAATGTGCTTTGAAGTATTTAACAGTGTAGGTAAACCTGTTGATTTTGCCAAAAAAAGTGAAGATGAAATCAACTCAACTTGGTGCGCCAGTGTAATTACTGGCATTTGTTATTTCATATCCATAAAACCATATGAGAATTTTATCCATGTAGTTTCTCTGACTCACTGCTTTAATGAACACTTTCTGCGGTTTTATGGTGATGCTTTATTATTCGCACATTCGCTACTAAAAACCCATTCTGTCTTAATGATAAAAATAATTCTCTTGTGCACTTGCCTGGAGCATATTTAAAATTTTACAGTCCTATTTTAAAATGTTCATGTTCATATTTTTTGCCTTGAGCTTGCTCAGGCAGCAGTAGTGGAGCTGTCCTTGTGTGCTATCAATGATCTGGTCTCATGTTGGCCTTCATATTGGCATGATGAATTTGAGTTATAACACTCCACTGCTCATGCATTGTGACAAGCTAATTAATGTGTCATCTAGCCTCAGTGCAGAGGTGAACATAAATAGTTTTATAGAAGTGGCTGTATGAGTAAAGGTTCAGATTGGTGTATCTCGAGGATTAATTCTGATGTGTTTAATGATTGTGGTGATAATTGCTATATGGTGATGTATTTTCCTTATTCCTTATTAAAATGTTAACACATGGCTGGTGCTCTGATGTCACGTTGTTAGTGGAGGTGCAGTGGAGTTTATAAGGAGAAGAAACAACACCAATCTCAATCATGACTGATAATGGACAGCATCATATTAATGGGAAATCCACTGTAGGAATAGTGGACATGTCAAAAACTGGATTCAAAGTTGTACTGCACTGCACATTCCACACTCCACATTGCAATGCACAATGGAGTTTTGTTGCGTTGGGGACATGACCTGCAACCATCCCAGTTATGGAAGATATCGAACATGATGCCACTAACTATTTATTTAATCCACCTTTTCATTCAACAGATTTAACCTTGGCAGCACAGTGGTGTAGTAGTTAGCACTGTTGCCTTGCACCTCCCAGGTCAGGCTCAAGTCCCGTCTCTGTGTGCATGTTCTCAGTGTGCTAGGTGGGTTTCCTCCGGGTACTCCGGTTTTCTCCCACAGTCCAAAGATCTGCAGATTAGGTCAATTGGCGTTCCTAAATTGCCCATAGTGTGTGAACGAATGTATGTGTGTACAGTATGTGTGTGTGCCCTGCGATGGATTATCATCCTGTCCAGGGTGTACCCCAGCCTCGTGCCTTAAGTCTCCTGGCTTCTAACAACTCTGAATACAGGATAAAGCGGTATAGACGATGAGTGAGTGAGTGAGTGAGATTCAACCTTCAAGCTACAGAAAGTTCTGCTGAACCAGTGTTTTTAAACAAAAATAAAATAAAGGCAACCAGGGATTGAATTACACCGTGGGGGAGCCTTATTTTCTGGAGTGATTTGATGAGCATCAGGACATAACGCACCCCTAATCACACCCTGGGGGTGTGCAGACTGGTTATACAGTATATTGTTCTTAATAATTTCATACAAAACAGAAGAATGAAGTTTGCCTGTGAATCTGCACAATACTATATACACAGTACTATGAATTAACTGCTGCTTATTAAAATTCCTAGAGACAAATGGTTGGAAAATGCAATGTAAGGATAAATAGAGGGGAATGGTCAGACTGGTTGTTATGGCAAGGCTATGGTAACTCAACTAACCACTATTCACACCCAGAAAAGCATCTGCAAACCTTGAAGTGGATGTGCAACAGCACAAGACCATATCAAGTTTCAAAGAAACAGGAATTTAAGCAATCTATATTTGGCAACATCATTTGAATCTCACAACAGCATGTTTAACTAATAATGCATTGATTATATCCCCATTATAGTGTAATTCTTACAATTAGACCACTTTTTCACCAGATGGTGCAAATGGTGCTGAAAGATACCCACGACTGTAACACTATCACATTATCATGAGGGCTCTTTGGGCATATTTGGGACCAGAACCATAACAATGTTTTCATGAATAGGATGAGCTAATTATCCCCACTGAGTCTGTTGAACATTTTGACCATTTAATTATCAGGGATGTGGCTAATGTGCAGAAATTTCAAGCATCACTGATCAGACATTCTGTTCATGATCAGAGCTCTGACCCCTTTTTCATCTCTCGCCCCTGTCCGGTACCTCGCTGGGCTGCTGGCGTAGCATCGCATGGCTGTAGTCATTTAAAACTAACTCTTTTGTGTGCAGCTTTACTACACCTGTTTCTCTTTCTCTTTTACTCTCACACACACATGCACACATTGCTGAGACTCTATTATCCAACTCCCTTTTTATACCAGCTTATGCACAGAACAAGATATTGCTTTTTCCAGACTGTATGTGGGAGCATAGATAATGACTATGGCCTGGTAATTTCATCATATTCAACATTTCATCAGGAGAACATTTCGAGCCAGGCGAATAGAGTTTTAAATAATAACTCGGGTCCAGTGTGCTCGATTCAGTTTGCGACTGTGCCGTAATGGCAACGTGATTGTGGCAGCAAAATTACACCACTTTACCACCTCCTCTAACTGGCAATGCTTAACAAAAGAGAGAAACAGAATCACATCCACAGATTTCGTAGTGAATTTGTTTACCTCCGTTCGACTGCGCTATTTCATTCTTTTTTCCCTGATTAGTTCCTAAGGACGCAAGTGAAAATACAGAAGGGAAATCATGGCTACAGGGAGCTTGAGAGAGGAATAGACAAGAGAGAGCTGAAAAGGGAAACCAGAAAGTTACTTCTGGCTGTGATAGAGATGTCGGACTTTATTTTACCCCAGGCCACATCAGACGTAAGGTTTGAAGGGTTTTTAACACACTTATTCTCTCTTACTTGCTCATTCTTTATACAGCTTATCATGTACATGGATGCAGCAGGCCTAAAATCTATCCCAGGGGACTTGGGGCACTAGGTGGGGTACACCCTGGATGGGGTGGGTGCCAATCCATCACAGGGCACATAAACTTACGTAACAGACAATTTTAGAAATGCCAGTGCATAATACCGCCTTGAAGACTACATTTTAAACTACATCACAAGTTCGACTACTTCGACCACTCATTCGTTTCAATCAGTGGATGTGAGTTTATTAAAAGATACAGTATGCTTGGGATTTTGCTCTGGAGGATGGCAAGCACTTCGACGGCTGTATTTGTCGAGATCCAGAAAAAGGGGAAAAAAATAGGCACCTCACTTTAGCTGCTTTAGCAGGTACCGCTAGGACTGCTATGAAATCTCCACTAATAAAAGTTAAGTACAGTAGCAAAGCAAATATATTATATTATTTTACATAATAAATTTGTATCGTTTAATTTCACTTTCTCAGCATGTAAAGTCAGTCTTTACATGCTGAGAAAGTGAAATTATTTTCCATATAGGTCAATTTAACAAATATTTTTCTTTGTTGATCATTTTAATCTATATATAAAAATTATTTATACCTCTAAAATAACAAATTTTAAGCTTGATATGTGTGGTATATTCAATTGGGAGATTTGGTTTATTTTAAGCTTGTCTTTTCAGAAAGAGACAACGTTATCTGCCAATAGAATAAGAAAACAAAATAAGTATTATCTAGGAACATGCTTCTCAATTAAAACATTTTTTTTTATTCTTGGATTATATTATAGCCGTCCGTAGCTGGGAGTCTATAGAGCAGATTGGCTCTATCCAGGACACATCAATCACTCAATACATTTACATGCACAGTTAAGTCAAACTACGGTTATAGATTGACTAGGCTATTTAATTCCTTGTCCCGTTACGCAAACACAGGAGGGGAATCGATTTATTGACTAAAGTATGTCCGACTCCACTACGATAGGTGGCGATATGCCCCCTTTCAGCATGTTGGTATTGTATTCCTGGTTGACCTATTACATCAGAGACCAAAACAATCTTTAAAAAAGCTGTACATTTCGTACATGTTGTACACTTTACTTTTCGTATTTTACATTTTACAAAGATTTTACAAAACTTTCAGTCGTGTTTTGGGGGATTTTGGCTTGCTGTAACGTCACCTTGTGCTGATGATGTCATTGTCTGTGTGCTAGTCTCCTTGATTTGACGTCAGCTTTGTTTATGAGGATATTTTGTACAATAGTGGACTCACGTAGAGTAAACCAGTGACTGTGTAAACGTTGCTTACTGGACTTTTTACATGCGTGTACATACAGTACATGCACAGTTACTCGCACATTACGTTAAAGAACAGAGGTGCCTGAATGTACTACGTAGTTTGCAGTTTGAAACAAGACCCAGTCGGACTTCTACATGGCGGAACCGGTAATGTTTTGTGTTTTGCTTCTGATTGGCCCCCTTTTGATTATGGAGGCTCCTCCCTAATCAGTTTTATTGTGAGTACAAGATTTCTTAATTTGTAAGGGACTATAGTCAAAGCTACAGACAAGGAATATAAATCTAAATAGACAGCTAAATAAGTAGGAGAGACAGGTCTTAAATTAGAGTGGGACAGTAAAAAGACAGACACAGAGAGAGGGGGGAAAAGCTAGAGATGTGAGGATGTGAGACAGGTCTTCTCATGAGAGTGTTTCTGAGCAGATAAAGACGCTGTGTTCTCCGAGCTCAGTGCACCATGAACACATCCAGCGTTAAAGGGCAGCAGCGCCTCAGATCTGTCCTCCTTCCCAGATGTGAATCAGCAGCTGTTCCGCCCACGGGCTCTGTGACCGACAGCCGTTTTATGGTTTATTTACACAGAGTTAATCAATTCGCTGTCATAAATAGTTCAGCTGTCATTTTGACTTATTGTTAAAATTGTTTTAAGGAACCTTCAGTTACCTACTGATTTGGTTTATTTGCAACTCTGTTTTTGAAATAATATAATATGACATCTTATTGATGAAGTCTTTTTGTCCCAGAACAATAAGAATAATGGGTAATAGAAAGACACAGAACGCCTCGTCAGCTGCGGAACAATTTCCGATAAGCGTCCCTGCACATTGCCTTAAGACAATTTCTAATTAGGTTCACTGAGAGTTTAATTCTTGTATAGGAAATCCAGAGAAAGGCGGTAGATTAGAGCAGAAGCCCGTTATAATGAATGTGTGAATATCAGCATTGGCTATTGTTGAAGCTCTGCTGGAGGAAGAAAAGATTTTCCTCCTGAGGCGGAAACACCAACCTGAGAGACAGAGACAGAGAGGCTTATGCACGACTAGTTAATGCATAGACAATGTTGTGTGATGATCAAGCATTTAAAAATAGCATACTGTAAGTAAGGAATAAATCATGGGGGTGTGCTGGGTTAGAAAAATAATAAACAATGGCATGGCATGGCAAGACATCATTACGGCCAGATCAGAAAATATAAAGTACCTTGCAAGTGGTGCCTCTAAAAATATGAAATCATACTCGAATCACCCGACATTTAACCAGGGTTATGTTCATTGTCTTTCGGCTGGTCCTGTCGAGGGGTCGCCACAGCGGACCACCCAATCCACACACCTTGGCACAGGTTTTACGCCAGACCCCATTCCTGACTCAACCCAACCATTTTTTTTTTTAATCTGTGCGTGGGTTCGGGACCAGTGGCTAGGGTTTGAACATTAGATGGAAATTGAACCCAGGCCTTTCGTAGGGCAGTTGAGTAGCCTACTGTACCACTTAGCCACAACATTTAAAAAAATAAATTTAAACATGTGCATCAGTGAGAAGGCCACTGACCTTCTTTAGATGTATTCAAGTCATCTTTCAGTTCTTACCAAAAACAGCCTGTTCACAGCCTGGTCACAGCCTGCTCAGAGAACAGATTTGTTTGCACACTACAGGTCGGTGAGGACAGCCAATCAGATTGCAGCCATTAAAATGTGTCATTTTATACCCATCTTCAATTGAATACAACTGTATTTAGTTGCAATTACGCAAAATTGTGCAAATATGTCTATATTACCTAGGAATAGCAAGGTCAGTTATTTGTCACATACTGTACAACAAGCTACAATATGCAAGTTTTGTTTATTGTAGCAAATTATGTCATAACACAGAATGACCTGGCAGCACCATGTGTTTTAATTATGATCTGGTTAATGCTTATAAGCTCTGTTACACTAGCATGTTTGCTCATATATTCAGTATGCAAAGCCAAGTCTCATCTATGTGGAGTTATCTAACCCATTATTGGTTTCTTGATGGCTAACTGGGTTTTGCCTGGAGATTTCCACAATGGACTTTATGCTGTGAATCAGCAGCATAAAGCTTTATCCATGGATTAGCAGCAATACCGTGAAGTAATTTTTTTCTGTATGACTTTATCAGTCTCTCACGTTGTTTTAGTCCTTTCTTCTTTACAACATTGTCTCAGTTTATTGAGGTTTTTGGGAATTCACTTATGCACAGCTCTCTTCAGGTCTTACCACAGCATTTTAACTGGTCAAGGTCTGGACTTTGAATATGCCATTCCAAAACCATGATCTTTTTTTTTTCATCCATTCTGATGTAGATTTACTGGTGCGCTTCAGATCACGGTCTTGTTGCATGACCCAGTTTCAACCAAGTTTAAGCTGTCAAATGGATGACCTTATATTTGCCTTTAGAATAATCTGATATACAGAGAAGCTCATGGTCGACCCAACGACTACAAGTTGCCCAGCGCCTGTGGCTTTGAAAACAAGCTCAAATGATGACCTTCTTAAAATCTGTGGAAGCCTTAAGGGGGTACTTAATATTTCCCACATGTTTTTGTGTTTTTTAGGATTTTTTCCACTTTTTGCTTAATTTTTGTTAATGTATAATAAAATAAAAAATGGTACAATGTAAAGTTATAGGTTGCTGATCATTAAAGGTTATATTTGCTTATTACTAAGACTTGCTATGATCAAATGGTTTTGTTATTTGTTTGTTTGTTTGTTTTTGCATCAAAACAGATAAAAAAGAGGACACTAACTTTTACACGACTGTATATAGGTTGTTGACGTTACATGGAACTTTTACTGTTCCACAGGACAAAAATGACCATAATTAGTATTTTCATCAGTTAGAATGCTATAAACAGTTAAACATTTCTTTGGTTTACATGGACCCATTGTTATAAAAACACAGACCTTAAAATTGTCCTATGGTGTGACTGTCTCAAGCATGGTCCAATAAATATAAAACTTTTATAACTTACAAAGAACAGCATAAAAATGTAATGTCTTGCTAATCTGTAATGACAGGCTAACTAGGAATTGCAAGCTGACACAAAAGGCTGAAATGTCCTTTGGTGTGACAGCAAATGTCCACTGGTATGACACCTGTACTGTCACACTGGAGAACAAAAATGTCAGTCAAGAGGACAAGATCTCATTCAAAAAGCATGTTAAATAATTAAGTAAAATTTGATTAAGCTCTTATTTTCAGTGAATTTAAATACGAAAATTGTTGTCACACCTGGGCCACCTCAGCCCTGGGGAATATCAGAGGTGCACAGCCTTGTGCAGAACAGTTGAGACCAGCGGCACTCAGCAGGAGGCACATTGTACACAGAGACATCAGAGTGGGCGCATAAGCAGACAGCAGACGGCTTCCTCCTAGGCGAACGGGACTCAAAAGCACTCCAGTCTGGGGAGACAGGAGATTTCACTCTTCCACTTCCAGCCCACAGGTGAGTTCCGAGGGCCTGCTTCCTTGTTAAGTGCACTCGCTGTTGGCGTCCCCTACGCAGTGTGCACAGTGTGTGTGTGTGTGTGAGAAGCGCCTGCACTGGGTGGCCCGCCGTCACAGCAAGGTGTATATGGTTTATAGTCATTACAAACACAGATTTTTTCTGTTCTTTAGTTTGACATAATGTCCTACTGTGTAAAGACATGAAAGAACCAAACATTTTTCCTATCTTCAAATATTTTTTTTTAACAGCACTCAGTGTCTCTCTCTCTCTCTCTCTCTCTCTTTCTCTCTGACAAACACACACACACACATTTATTTTTTTTGATATTTGATATTTTGAATATGATCTGTTTTTTGAGTACAGTGGTACCTTGGCATACTTACTTCCCACCTTAAGAATTTTTGAAGAACTGAAATTTTGCAAGAAATTTACCTCGGCATACAAATCATTTTTAGCAGACGAGCGACTGAACCCAGTCAAACTGAACGCCAACTGTGTTACGCGTACATCCGCGATCCATTACAAACTTGTTTGCATTTTAAGCAAGGTTTACTAAAGACATGGCACCATGGGTCCCAATGATGGTAACAAGAAAAAAAACGGTGCCACTTTCAGTTTTGGAAATTGGTAATATTGGTGATATTTTTGGGTGGCTGGAACTGCATTTACATTATTTCCCATATGGAAAATGCAGAGGTATTACTGTACTTGCCTTTGCCTATGATATCCTATTTGCTGATAAACTGAGGTTGTGCCTTATTCTGTTATTGATTCATTTGGTTGATGTAAACTGTCTGTGCTATAATGAAAAATCAGTTTTCCAACCTTTTAAGATGACCACAATGTCACAATTATAAAACAGAGAAGTGCTGACTGATATAAATTTGTATCGCTTGAAGGACACTAAACTGGTTTTGAAAAATAAATAAATAAATAAATAAATAAATAAATAAATCGTCTGCCCACTAAGCTTCTGTCAATCACTGCAAATGCTGCGATCAGCGAAGCGTGCCGAGACTGGTAGGCATTCTTCCTCCAGACTTAATTAGTAAATGGATGCGCTACGTAGAAAGGGGATGAACAGAGACGGGAAGAAATGAAGTATGGAAGTTAAGCGATAAGAGCAATTACATATACGGGGAAAAGGGGCTGAGGAAAGAGATATGACTTTGAGAGGAAGGAGTCAGAGGGGGGGAGGGAAAATAATTTTTTGGTCAAGGTCTCTGTTCTACGTGATTCCCAACTCTCTGAGCTTCTACAAACTGTATGTCCACTTGGAGAATAAGGTGCGAATGTTTTACAATGATTAACACATCTATTATTGATCCACATGTCAGAGCGCAAACAATAAGTTGGGAGAAATGAATCAGCAAACCTCTTCAAACCACTAAAGTCCGAGGCAGAGCCTTTAAGGGCGACTTTATTTAAAAATGATGCTGGGTTGCTTATGCACTTTTATCTTCATTCGTATTTCATATTTCTGAAAGCAGTACCACCGCTGTGAACACCAGCCGTACTTTGAAAACTTTCCTCGAGTGATGGTGCAATGGGTTTTCCTCATGAAGTTCTTTGCATAAATAAATGAACAGATGGCTGTGTGCTATGAAAATCTCAGCAGACGTCATGAGGGCTTTCAATTTTCAAATCTTCATCAGATCACTGACGAAATCCCTCTGAAGTTCACGCCATTCATCTGGGTGCAGAAGATGCCCGGGTGAAAATGACATTTACATCTATTATAAATGCATCTGCTACTGTATATATCTAATGCTTAAAGTTTTGGTGGAAATATTTACTGATAGCTTTGTATGTTGTCTTGAACTTTTCTTTAAATAGACGAAGCTCTGATGTTAGTTCCAGCTGCACGAAAACTCATAGATTAATATTCATTATGCGGATTTTAATATGCCATTATGTCTATACTAATGGCTAATTCGTATGGACATGCACAGAGGTGGGTAGAGTAGCCAAAAAAATTACTTAAGTAAGAGTAGCTGTACTTCAAAATAATATTACTCAAGTAGAAGTAAAAAGTAGTCATCCAAAATATTACTCAAGTAAGAGTAAAAAAGTATTTGGTGAAAAGAGTAACTGTTTCAATCGTAATGTCTGATTTTTTATTTTTAGAAATTATAATAATTATATATTAAAAATTAAAATAATAAAAATTATAGTATAAAATTATTGTAAAAGAACAGCTTCATACTGCAATGTCTGCCAAAACAGACACACACTTCAGCATATATATATTAACTAATATATATTTATTATAATACTAATTATAATACTAATATATAATTATTATAATTTCAATTTTAAAAAAATGACATTTTATATATCTGTTCTAAATATGTGAATATATATGCTGAATACGTGTGTGTCCGTTTTGACAGATAGAGAAGACACCACAGCATGAAACTGTTCTTTTACAAGCGAAGCATGCTTTGTATATGATGCCAGGGATGCATCATATTTTATGGGATGCATAAAAATGTACAACACGTGTGTTGGCGATTAATTCTGTACTGAAATATACTTATATATTCATAGACTGTTAAAGTAACATTATATGTACAATTAAAGTTAACATACAATCACACAAACATGAAAAAAGCATTCTATACTCACCGCAAGTTTGTACACTAACTAATGAATTTATAGAACATCAGCTGAAGACCTGATTGGTTAAACGGAGTCATGTGATCATTGTTTCTGCGTCTGATTGGTGAAAAAGTAAGAGTAGCTTTTCTTCTTCATCAAATCTACTCAAGTAAAAGTAAAAAGTATGGTGCAGTAAAACTACTCACAGAAGTACTTTTTCTTCAAAACGTTACTTAAGTAAATGTTACGGAGTAAATGTAACTCGTTACCACCCACCTCTGGACATGCATGGTACACAATTAACACAATTTATTATGAATAAATAAGCTTTTTGATATAGTGTCTGTACAGAGACATTTATTTAGTATTTTACAGCAGGAGTAAATCTGTAAATCGTCACATCTTTGTATGTTAACGATAAAACCAGAAACAACTAGAATGAACTATTAAATTATTGTTTATCTTTGTGGGTGGATTTATAGCCCCCGGGCTCGCAGCTGCTAAATCCTTGCATTTAAATGAGCATTTCGAACACTGAATATTTGAGTTATGAGAGTATTTGTTCATAAAAATATTGAAACTTACTCCTCATAACAGCTTGAGCACAAATTACCTTCGGGGTCATGATGAAAACAACTCTGATTCAAAAACCCCCTTAATTCAGTCATCAGTAGTGCACTGAACGCTCCAACACTTTAAATGACTTCATTTAAAAAAAAATAAAAAATAAAGTTTTTTATGAAATGATCCGAAATCCTATTCAGGCTTTAGAAATGATATAAACCAAGGCAGGCTGTCGTAAAAATACAGCGTCGAAGAACATGCATGTGAACTGCTTATCGTAAGCCCCTGAGTAAAAGGCTTCAATTATTCCATAAAGTCTTGCGTATCATATCAGCTTCAGCATCTTGTTCAGTGCTTTTGATCAGCCCCTATTCACTGACTGGAGCACAAACCCTTTCTACACATTTGCTTTTTGCATGCGTCAGCCTCCACTTTTAAATGAAAGCGCTCGGAAAAGGGATAAATATTCACTGATTTTCACAGCGCAGAGCAACGCTGGTGGATCGGGGGCCTTTAGTGTTTGGGAGCACCTGGCACAGCATCCACTTTAACACTCCTGAAAAGCTGAACAAGATGGCTGATTACCTCTGAGTGAGCATAGTGAGGCCGGATAAAGAGATTTAGCATAGGGTGAAACTCAACTGAGAACAGCTGCTGGGAGTGTTTTTCTAACTGCTAATATATATATATAGTTTTTTCATCATTGGAAATGCACATTAGACATAGCTTGTTTGAGCAAATACTTGTTATGGTTAAGCAGTGCTATTTCTGAATGATGGTGATTTTTTAAAACATCCATAAGAAATAGATATTTGCGCAACATCCCGAACTATAACTAAAAAAAGGCGTCATGCATATAAAACTTGATAAGCCTCGTGATCCTTGTCAGAAAATCACTCATTCGTGGCAACACACACAGATGCAAAGAACTTTTAATGTCATTTTACGTCTTTGAAATATTCTTCCCAGTTTTCTGTTTATTTCAATAAAAAATAAAAAAAATTATATGAATTTTAAGCTGGGAAATTACCATTGTGTCTTTACAACATGGATGTTGATATAAACACGAAAAGATTTTTTATTTGTAATATTGATTACTTAGTTGTCTGATTAAGTTAGTGGAAAGAAATCCCTTCGGGTCAGGATGCGTAAATTTCCTGCTCTACAGGAAATTT
>JAOVVA010000035.1:10064918-10082114 GCA_028565275.1 Leiocassis micropogon
CCTTGACAGGGTGAACAATTAACAACCCCTCCCGCAAAGCATGATGGTAAATTAGTCCAAACCCCGCCCACGCCACAATATATATATATATAGTGCCATTGGAATACTACGATATCAATACCATGTAAAAGTTGGTATTGAAAGCAGACAAAAAGCAAAACAACTGTGTTCTGGGGGTAAAACATTACAACTTTATTTAATGTTGTCTTAAATTTGAGCTCTTAAGCCACAAAAAAGCACATAATTTCAGTCTGAAATAAATAAAATTTCAAATGAATTGAATTGGATTGTATTTAAATTTTAAACTGAACTTGACTAAATTCAAATGAAATAACTAACATTGACTCAGAAACTTTGCATGCAGGGAATATATATATACAGTATACATAATACGTTTATATATAAACATTGAGATGCATTTGGAAAGACATGATGACTGGAGTCGTGATCATTAGGACACAGCTTGAAGTGTATTCAATAAATACATGATTGTTGTTGTATTTTTAATGTTCCCCGGCAATATTGCTTCCATTTCCTTGTGTATATTTTACAAAAGAAGTATTGTTTTGTTTTATAATAGTAACTTTTTTTAAATTCAGTAAACAGCAGGTGGCAGCACAACCCAAGTTGTGATTACAGTATCTTCCACTGGCCATGAAGGATAAAACTGGAGTCTTTCATACTCATAGCCTTCAATTTAAGAAACTTATCGAATTGATAGTTTCCTCATTACATGAGCCAAGGATATGTCCTTTTGATGAGCATACCTCCTAAACGTTTGGAGGAGAGGGGAATTTTATTTTATTTTTTTAAAAGCTAAAACTGACAGGACTTCAGTTAAATAGAATTAAAGTACTGTATGACTCAGGCTCAGTGGGTTTTAAAATCTGCACCCACCTTTCCCTCCTGTCAGCCTTTTGAAGACATTTCTATATCAGCGTTTCAAATGGATCTGTGTGCTGGCAGCCACTTCATTGATGTCACGCCACTCTCTCTCTCTACATTATCTCGTATAAACCATAAGACACATAAAAGCACAGAGGGTTTCTGCCCACACCCAAATCCTGTAATGCTCATTTTAATGTACTGTATGAGTCATTCGACATAAGGCAGGATATGAAAAATACAGGCCATAAAAAGAAATAAGAAAAATTATTTAAACATAACTTTTCTAGAAACAATATTAAACATGACAAAAATGTGGATGTTAATAGATTTATGGTCTGGATACTGATTTAGGTTGGACAGGTGTGGTTGGTTTAATGTAACTAAGGATTAGGTATTGTTGGGCTTAAGGTCTGGGTGTAGAGGGGTGTAAGTTAAACTGTCTTGGAGTAAACAAGTTTAGTGTCTGGGTCGAGTTGGGTTTGTTGTTTAGGTGGAGTTGGGTTTTGGGGCCTGGGTGGAGTTGAAGTTGTTTTTGGGGTCTGTGTGGAGTTGGATTGTGGTGTGGGTAAAATTGGGTTTGTCTGGTGCAGTTGGGTTTAGGTTCTGGTTGAAGCTGTGTTTGGGGTCTGGGTGGAGTTGCGTTTGGGGTCTGGATGGAGTTGGGTGGTCTGGGTGGAGATGGGTTTGGGGTGTGGATGGAGTTATGTTTAGGGTCTGGGTGGAGTTCCCTTTTGTCTGGGTGCATTTAGGTTTGGGGTCTGTGTGGAGTGAGGTTTAGGGTCTGGATGGAATTGTTTGTTGTCTGGGTGCATTTGGGTTTGGGGTCAGGGTGGAGTTGGGTTTAAGGTCTGGGTGGAGATGGGTTTGTTGTCTGGGTGGAGTTGGGTTTAGGGTCTGGATGAAGTTGCTTGTTGTCTGAATGGAATTGTTTGTTGTCCGAGTGCATTTGGGTTTGGGGTCAGGGTGGAGTTGGGTTTAGGATTTGGGTGGAGATGGGTTTGGGGTCTGGATGGAGTTGTGTTTGGTGTCTGTGTGGAGTTGGGTTTGGGGTCAGGGTGGAGTTGTTTGTTATCTGGGTGCATTTGGGTTTGGGGTCTGCATAAAGTTGAAGAAGCTAGGTTTGGGGTCTGAGTAAAGCTGGGTTTGGGGTCTGGGTGGAGTTGGGTTTAAGGTCTGGGTGAAGTTGCTTTTGGGGTCTGAGTGGAGTTGGGCTTGTTGTCTGGGCAGACCCGTCAAAACAAATTCACTCTTTGGGTCTAGACTTTCATAGTTTGTTTGTAGAGATTCATGGTTTATGGCACTGATGTAGTGCAGACACATCTGGATATAATTGAGTAAATATTACTATAGTCTTGCTTTTACCAACAAAAACACATTAAATAATGTGAAAAATAATGGCATTTAATTGTGATTAAGCTTTCAACTAAAAAATCACAGTGTTTAAATATTAAAGGGCAAATGTGATTCCATTAAGGAAAAAAAATTCTTACAAAGCTGCCTTTGATGTTCTGTTCTTTAAGCTATTACAAGTTCCTGGTTAAAACCAGAGATTTTATCTAATGCTTGTTTCAACTCTCAGGTAAAGCATTTAATATCTTAAAATGTCTATTTGGTTGTAGGTTGTGGGTGTAATTAGGATGTAGGGTCTGGTTTTGAAGAATTAAGGACAGGCTTGGGAATTTTAATCCACACCCAATTCATGCCTTCTAGTCTTATAAGAGGCAAAGGTCTAGGTCTGTTTAAAATTTATCAGGTGTTGCGATTCAAGTCTGGCTGTAGACAAGCTGTAGATTCATATATCAGCATGTGGTCAAAGAGTAGATACTGTCAGGGTTCATTGGAGTTTAAAGTTTGCATTGGAGATAAGTCTGGGTATGATTATTGGGTAAATACTCCTACAGTCTTGTTTCTATTAGCTAAATGGCATTAAGCCAAAATAATGCACTTTAAGGTTAGTGATTTTGATTTGATGCTGTATCTCCTTGGCTATTATAAGCTCCTGGTTAAACCCCACAACTTTATCTAACAATTGCCTCGACTCTCAGATGATTTTAAAACAAATATATTTAATAGCTTATGGCTTATCCTTAATACTAGACCTTTTATCTGTTAAAGTAATGCCAGAATATCAGTATTGATCATAATACTAATATTAATAACTTATTTATATTCTCTTTCCTGGTTTTCCTGTACAGGGTCGCAGGAAGCCTGGAGACTATGCCAGGGGAGCCAGTCTATTTACAGGGCACAAGCACTTGCACACACACACACATTAGCCTAATCTGCATGTCTTGAGACAGCAGGAGGAAACCGGAATCCCCAGAGGAAATCCACCAACCATAGGGAGAATATGCAAGCTTCACACACACAGACCAGAGACAAGACTCGAACCCAGACCCTGGAGGTGCACTGAGGCTACAGTGCTAACCACTACACCACCAATGATATTTTTTTGAAAATGGGATTATTTATTTATTTATTTATTTATTTATTTATTTATTTTATACAGGAGTGGCACAGTGGGTAGTTTTGCCACCTCATAGCTCCAGGGTCTGTTGTTCAATCTTGAGCTCAGGTTAAGTTTTTCAAGTTTCCCCAAGTTCAGATTTCCTCTGCAGTCGCTAGGAAAAAAAAAGATTACTAATGTTGGAAGTTATTGAACAGCAGTAAGCGTAAGGTATGGATTTTTGTTTGAAAGCATATTGTCCTAGATGAAAAGTGGTGCATGAAGGAGAAATATCAAATATAATCATCCCTCAGCCAGAAAACTCTTTTGTTCTCATAAATCTCACTTTCTGCTTTAGAATATGCTGAATGTTCATTTCGTTGTTATTATTGACCTTGTTATCAGGTATTAAAACATAAATATGGGGTTTCATGAGAAAATTATTTATGATAATAATCCAAAAGCCATTGATTTTTTTTTTTTTATTCAGCAAGCTGTCTTGTATTTTGGCATTGGTGTGAGCTTTGTCAGTAAAATGTGCCAGGAATTTCTGCTGAATTCAGGTGTATGTACTGGATATAGAGCTGGCAACCTATAGGATTGAACTGTTTAATGAAGAGTTGATACTAAGGTTAAGTGATGATTAAATGATAAACACTGAACCCAACCTTCGACATAACTTAAATACCTAAATTACTGTAGTATTTATATTTATACTGTATATTTGTATTTTTAAACGTATTACTGCAGGCTCTGTATACTGTTTTTATTAGTGTAGGATTCCTTTTTTTCCCCATATTCTCATGGCAACTTTGTCATATTCTTTATTATATAATGTAGACTGGATGTTTTCAAACAGAATGCCTTGAAGTGGTTTCAGGCTGCAGCTGTTGTATTTTTTCTCTCCTACACATGAACCCTGTGACTTTGCTAACATTAAACTGCCATCTACACTAACATGAGGCAGTACAATCAACCTGTGTCTAGAAATAAGTTCTCATTTCTCGATATGGGATCTCAATATGCTGATGACTCAATCTCAAAGCTGCTGAGCTTCTCCACGGATCTGAGCAGACATCTTTTTATGGATGCTGCTCATCAGCCGAAACGAATCCCAGCAAGACTCGGCGATATCCCTGGAGATGCCGTGTCAAGATCTTCTAATCTTTAAAAAAAAAAAAAAAAAAAAAACACACACACACATCTGGTAATGTAAGAAACCTTAGTGAATTTCTGAACAACCAATTATCCATTGCACATATTCTAGCCTGAAATGATTCTTCATGTTACTTCTTTGAAGAACCCAAAGTTTCCTCTGCACAAGGGTCATTCGGGTACTCGCATAGTTTCTTGTCGTCTCAAGGTTGGACTACAGTAAAGGGTTTCCTGATGAACTCGTAAAACTAATCCAGATTGCACACAAGCTTTTTCATCTCTAACGTCTAGATACTGAATATTTTCCCATTGCTACATTCCATCCCACCTTCCTGTACCACGTCAACATTATACTGCATTTATAACACTGGAGCTTGTGTACATATCCAAAATTTAACCCAAGCTATCATAAAACTGCACTCTTAACTATATTCCATTTAAAGCACTTGCATGGCTTGGCTTAACCTGCCATTCCTAAAGACACAAAGAAAGGACTTCCATTATAGGTATTTTATGCAGTATCTCCAAATCCCTGCGGTGTCCAGTAGTGGGCAATGTACAGAAAATCTTGTACTTAGAGTAGTAGAGTAAAAGTAGAGATGTCTAAGATAAAATATTACTCAAGTAAATGTAAAAGAACTCGGTTTACATTTCTACTTGAGGAAATGTACAAAAAGTTCTCACCATCACATATACATAAATACTGAGCTTGTATCTTTCTCTCTCTCTCTCTCTCTCTCTCTCTCTCTCGCTCTCTCAAAACTGTGAACACGTTGTTCTTATCATCACAATCATTTCTGCTTCTGATTTTAAACACCTGCTACATTATATTGCATTTTACAGAGGGAAGGTAAATCACGCAATTACATATAACCGTGAGCAGTTGGTGATATTACCACTTGAAATACCTGACAACAACGCCATGCACTAATGCTGTGAAGTAAAAGTACAGATATTGGTTGTAGGATGTTTTAGAGTAAAAATAATCAGTATCCAGTAATAAAACTACTCAAGTTCATATATATGAAACCTGTACATAAATACAGTATAGTAAGTATAATAAAGTAAGTGCACTTAGTTACCTTCCACCTCAGGTTGTGTCACTTATGTCACATTAGTTGTGTGGATATACTGTAAATTGAGTATTTGTGATGTTATTACATCAGAATCCAGTTTGTAGATAGGGAATAAAAACAGATACACACAATAAACTTTAGTCTACCTTCTAAGACAAAAAGAAACTACACAATCAAAACTGACCCATAGTTGGTAGTACAGTAACTGTGTGTCTCTTTAGTAATAGGGGCAGTGGTGGCTCAGAGGGGGGGGGGCGGTTCTAGCCCACCATGCTGAAGGCCCGGGTTGTGTTCCGACTCAATGGCCAAATCCCAGCCACTGGATGTAGTGCCAGTCCCAAGCCAAAATGGTAAAATGGGCGGGTTGCGTCAAGAAGCGCGTCCAGCATTAAACCTGGCCCAAGTTGTGTGCGGATTGGATGGTCCACTGTGGCGACACCTCTAGACAGGAGCGCAGCCAAAAGACTAACAACAATAGGCCCCTTTAGTAATAATAATTTCATCAAGAGACTCCCGCATAGTAACTTCAATTTCATGGGCACTCTATTTTGTTCTCTTTGTTATTTTTCTGTCTTTTCCAATGAATCAGCCAAAAACAAAAAAAATCCTTAATTGCTTAGTTGTTTCTGCAGCAGAAGTCCTAGCCTTCAGCAAAGCACAAAAACAGTGTCCTCAAATGGCATAGATACTGTACAGGAGCAGATGAGTAGCAGAAAAACTAGAGCACCTTGTCCTCCTTGTCTCTTTTGTCTCCAGCCATGTTTGTAATCTGTACAAACTCATTCAGGTCACGCTTAGTCCTTGATCTGATAGCGGTGTTAGGAGACTCACACACTACTTTGTACTCTGTCACCTTGGTACACAGTGAGGATTTTATAAAATGTACAATTTGTTAAGTGCATGTGTTTTGTATCATTTGTTCTTAATATCCTTATAATCAGTAGATGTAATGTAGTAGATGTCTCGGGAGTCAGAGAGAAACGCAACTCTTAACACATACGGTACATTTTCCCATCGGTGTGATAATTGTTTTTAGGAACAGGTAGAGTAATACTGTAGATATTTATGCTGGGAGTTCAGTGTGAGAACATTGTTGTCTCCCTGGGGAACAAACTAATGAGACAGAGCTCAGGAATCTGCTGTCCAGAGACTGGAAATAAACTGTCCACTTCCGCATTTTGTCCTGACAGTCCGGAACGGAAATTCATTAATGTATAACCCTTTCCATGAATAAAGGTGAATATCGTTATAGAGGGCTGGAAGCACTTAAACCCTTAGAACCTCCAGAAAGCAAATGGTGAGTCTCCATGTTCCTGTGATTAGGTTTCATTCAGTTTCTCAAACCAGATTTCTTGCATTCACTAGTATTTTAGCTTTCATAAAAGGTGACCTCATACCTCATGTTTTCTGGAGACTACTGGCAAATTTGTGGACAAGGATTACATTTTTACGTATGACCAGCCATAATGGTTTCCATATCAATAAGAGTTGATCAACAGAACCAACCACACACAGTTTTTCCTTTCAGTCATAAACCACATCAATATACTGTTTAAACATGATAAGAACTAATTAAAAAGAAGCCAGCCTTGAAATAAGACCCTCCGGTTAGCTGTAAAAACAAGTATTAATCCACAATCTATTTTTTTCATGCATGTTTTTTTACCAAAAAAAAAAAAAATAACACATTCAATGTCCATTGTCTTGCTAAAAGAGGTATCACAAAGGAGATTGATGTAAACTAGCTTTTAAACCAGTGACAGTATATACGTAGTTCAAAGTTTGTTCTGTTACATCAACAGGTTTTTTGACTTTCTATAGTAAGAAACCAGTCAAATGTGTTAACAGAGAAGCAATCAGAATGTGGCTGGACATGTGGAATCATATTAGATATTCTGTTGGGCGTATTCATGTTACCCACTCTAAAATATACAGAGAACACAATACATTATAAACAGTATTATGTAGGTTGCCCTTGTGCCCCCAGGGCAGCTGGTATCTGGCACCAGGACTCTAGCAGTGGATCCTTTAGGAGCTCTGAGTTGCCTCTGTGGATCGCATTTGTTTGTCTGCCACATCCCATGAGTGCTCACTCAGATTGGGATCTGGGGAGTTTGGAGGCCTGGTTGGCAGCCTCGTGCCCTTAGCCTGCTGGGCTCTGTGTGTGCACCGGGTGTTGTACCATGTGCTGCAGTGACTTATCTGTGGAATCGGACTTGACGGGCTGGCCTTTGGTCCCCGAGAGCATGGGTGAGCCTTTGCATGCCCATGATCCTGTCACCGGTTTACTGGTATGTAATTGATAATCAATGTTAATGTATTACAGTTATTTTTATGTGTGACTGGTGAATTCAGTCCAGGCCACTCTGTAAGAGAGTTTCATCACATCAGTGATAAATGTGTCACTGGTAATTGTATGTCATTTATTTAATTTTAATCTGCACACCAGAGTATGTACACTTTCTATCAGCGAATGCCTTTTATGTGTTGTTGAGACCCTTTACAGCAACTAAAGGGTCACTGTGTTTTGGCCATTACAGGCATCGGAATAGCTGTTTTCATAATTACATGCAAAACGAGGCTAATCATCCATTTTATAGTAACACATAAATAAAAAAAACATTGCAGCCATTAGGACTAATCTGTAGAAGAAAGACAATGGGTCTGTTTTTCACTGTTGTTCAATAAAACAACAAAAAGTATGAACTTGTGCGGTTCGGTACCGACCTCAGTTGTGCTGCATTATTTCATGCTTATCAAAATGTATAACCCTGGTTACTAATGATTGAAAAACTGCATTGAGAAAATCAGCAGGAGAAATTGAGCATCCTTTGCATAAGGTTTTAGTGCCTCTGGAATACTAATGACTCAATATGGACAATATTTATCTCCAAAGTTAGTGTATTTTCCGCCTAAAACTTTCACTAAGAAATAAAGTGCACTAACTGTATAATATTCCTTGTGGTGTGGAGTACCTTTAATGCTTTTCTTTAAAAGGTAATTAAGGTCCAATTCTGTAACTTTAATCTTTTTAAGGGTACACTATAGCTACATTTCCTGCTGAAAGATGCATGTTAAACTTGTTAAAAAGTTAAGGGAACTTTCCTTAGCACGGAGAGTGTAATAATGAAGACATCGGTTACGTGTTCATAAGCACGTTTCCTCCTAATACCAGATTTAGGTTATGCTTTAGTTTTTGGGCCTGTCAAATAGACACAGAGTTAGAAACAAAAGTCAGAAACAATTATTTTCAGAACTTTTTGTCAATTCCAAGGATTTTCTATTGATCACACAGGTTTGTTGATGGTGAAGTGATTGGTTGCTGTACTCCCAGCGAGCCCTCATGACTGTGTTTAATTCCGGCTCTCCCCTTTTAGTTAAGCTGTCATAGTTAGTCCTGTCGGAGTCCCTGATTGCACTCTGCACTAAATATACATTCACTTTATACATTATGTGACTGTGACGCAGCGCTCCTGAGTTGCCAGTGATCCAGACCCCTCTGCCCTCCAGCCCTCTCTGACTCATCCTGGTGCCCCACTTCTGGATAGAGTTCTCACCGAACAGAGGCCCCGTCTGGCCTGCTTGGGATACATGTGGTGACTGGGGACGGTTCGTCTTGACCATGAAGATGGTCTTGACCTCGGCTAATGCATACTGCCGTTCTCTGATGACTTGTGACTGCAGAAATTCCCACAAACAGTTTTGTACCCGAGCCTCCAATAACGAAAGTAGACTCCATATTAACTTTAAAACCTCTCCTGGTGTACTGAACTTCCAACTTCCTAACACAGTATGACTGCAGTTCAGTTCTTGCTATCGGATATCAACCAATTGAGAATGGGGCTCCCTGTTGAGTCTGGTTCCTCCCAAGGTTTTTCCAGATTGTTATCCCAGGGAGTTTTTTCTTGCCACTGTCGCCCATCAGAGACAAACTGATAATTATGATTTATGCATATTTCCTATTTCATTAAAAAAAAAATTCTGTAAAGCTGATTTGCAACAATGACCGTTGTTAAATGCGCTACATAAATTAACCTTTTTTTTTTGTATTCATACATTTTTTCTTTTTTTTTTTTTTATTTACCTTCATACAGTAGGTCATTCAATTAGCACATGTTCATAGAGTAACTTTTCCTCTGTACCATGATACTACTCAACATAGTCTCCATCACAAGCAATGCCGC
Source organism: Leiocassis micropogon (assembly GCA_028565275.1). Lineage (NCBI taxonomy): Eukaryota > Metazoa > Chordata > Actinopteri > Siluriformes > Bagridae > Leiocassis > Leiocassis micropogon. The sequence continues at coordinate 10,074,668 of JAOVVA010000035.1, forward strand.
ATTGTAACCAGCTTTCGAATGCGTGGTTTGTCTTCATCCCTGGTTTTGAATTGAATGCTTTTATTGTCATTGTATTGTACAAAATACAACAAGATTTGGAGAGCCGCTCCAGCAGACATACAGTATGAGACACACTCACACAATTAGAAACATAAAACATACAGCATAAAGCTATACACAAAGAAAGGTGATCTATAAAAGCGAGGAAATGAAATAAGTTAGTTAAAAGTGCCACAGTGTCGATCGTACTGTAATTAGATGTGTGACGATTGATTTATTTTTAAACCTTTGAAAAATTTCCATCAGATACAGGAATTTGGTACTGTATATGCAAACCTTTGACTGATTGGAATTCTGATAATGTGTATAAAGGCTGTATAAGTGACATGCCAAACTGATTGACTTGTACTGTATGCTAACAGGAATTGTTAAATATCTTTACATTAACTCCTGTCTTCAGCTGGAACAAGTGAAGTCACCATCTTCCTTTGATGACATTTGCGTGAAAGAAATGTTGCATGGAGATCAGAATTCTGAAGTGATAATCTCCGGCAGCTGCCTCAGCCGTACAACAGACGAACAGCGTTCCCCCATCGCACTGCGTGGGATGACGGCTTCGCGAGGTCAAAAACAGCCACTCATCCAAAGCTCTTTAGCAAACACACTTTGTGCAAAGTGAGAAAAATAGTTACACTACCGCTCTGTTAACATTTGAACCTCTCTGGACTAAGACGTGAGTCATTGCCTAGCAACTCTCCTCATGGCCACAAGCATCCTATTTTTCTAAAGACATGGCATTTTTTGCTTCACGATGTCCTTGGTTACTTTTCAGCAGAAAGAAAAAACAAACATGACAATTAGTGCTGCAGTTTTTTTTTTTTTTTTTTTTTTTGTATGATATGCATGTGTGTGTTAGTGTTCGTATGCACAGTATATTACAGCATGGATTATCACATGTACTGTATCTGATTAATGTGACATCCTAGCGCTCCTAGTTCCTAGCAATATGTTAAGTCAGCATGACTCACTGTACTTTTACCGACACTAAACGCTTTCACTATTTAATATTTTATCAGCCAAATATTCCTGGAAATGATGCGGATGTCATTGGTTTGTTCACACGCCAAAACCACGTGCTGCATTCTGTACACTCATTCACAGCTGAAGGTTTTGATGAAATTTACATCTGTGCATCTGTAAACAGTATTTATGGGGTTGTGTACAGTATGTTCATATCCTGTAAGCCAGAATCATTTTTCTTATCAATTACCTCTGAAAAATAAGGTATCATGGTGTGGGTTTCTATTTAATTTGTTCGATTTGTGTGCAAAGCCTCATAATTGGCGTGTACTCCTACTCTGTGCAGCGTCGCTAGAATTTCTTCTCAGAAATCTGATTCAACTCTTCTTTTTTTTTTTTTTTTACTTTATTTTTGCTTCATCAAACATTTGTATGAGCTGGATCAAGTAAAATTGTGACCACAGTATTCTTTAATAAGCATTTTCTTTCCCTTATTTGCTTAGACATGCGATAAACAGATCCGTTTTCACAGAGAGGTTTTCATCAAATGATCAGATTACAAATAAATTATTTTAATTATTATCATGGTTTTCATTTATTCATCAATTTTCTGTACTGTTTATCCTGTGTAGAGTTACAGGGAACTCAGGGTGGAGGCAGGGGACACCCTGGAAGTGGTGCCAACCTATCACATGGCACTAGGGGATACACAGACACACTCACTCACTCACTCAATGCTCCTTAGTTGGACTATAGAGGTTCCTAGATGGATGGATGGATGGATATAGCTGGTACCACTGTACCACCTACCACCAGCTCCTACTTTCAAATTATGCAAAACACCAGAGGTGAGTATTAAATAGAACACAAGTTGTACTTACATTAATTTTCTGTCAAATTCAACACTGATCCATTATTTTAATCCCTTACTGAACTGATACTGGTGCCAACTTTACACATACCAACTTCTACAGTTTTTGTAAAAAAAAAAATTGTAACTGGTATCAATCTATAGCTAAAAATAGAAATATCTCAAAAAATGCTTCAAGGTGATGCTGATAATACTTCATGCTATGTTTATGCAAAATGCATGTTTTTTTTCATTGCGGTGTGAATTATAAATTATAAATGACTGAGTTTAAAATGATTTATGTTGTTTATTTTTTAATGGTTGCTGAATACTGTAATTAGGGACATCATAACGGTAATGTAATTATGCGCTTCAGTAGAACCTTTTTAAACCTCAAGGTCTTTGAACACCAAAAAATAAAAATAAAAAATTGCAAAAGAAAGAGCAGTCGTGAAGATCCTTGAGATGTAATATTCAGCACTGTCATTTTCATTGAATGAACCAAATGGTAAGCTTAAGCAAAACCTTTAAAGAATATGTAGCCATGTCACAGCCGTGGGATTTCTCGATGAATTGTTAGAAATTGGCCATGTGGTACTGAAGAGAGCTTTGCCAAACCAAAAAAAAAAAAAAACAACAATAATAGTTTCAATTCCCAGCCAATGTGTTAGGACTAACGGGTGAGTGTGTGCCAGTTTTGGTGCGAAAGCTTTTTTGCAGCCTCGTCATGTGAAAGAGAACATCGATCATCGCTGCTCCCCAAAGCACGACAGCGCTCCCCGATCCCATTCTCTCCTGTGGTACACCTCTCATCTGTCTCTGCTGCAGCCTGTGATTGGGATCATTTGCTTGGCCTACATATACTATTTATGTGAGTGTTTGTGAGTCTCTGAACGGTAGCAGGGAAAGAGCATATTCCAGTAGCTAGAGTCAGAAGAAGGGTTATGCATTATTTATTAGCAGCCAAATAAATGAGACTTTGCCCTATTTCACACAAAAAATAAATAATTTCTCAATCAGCTCAGCCTCATTTTGCTTAACGAACTGCATTGCAGAGAAGCAAGCAGAACATGATCGCCATTATTGCTGATAAAAAAAAATCCATATTTAATTAAAATGTCATTTTGAAGTACAAACAAAATATGGACTACATTATCACACGTTCATGTTCTGCAATCAGAGGACGAAGTTTAAGGTGAACAGAAAATAAATAACCAAGTAGACAGTCAAACATGTTGCTAATATTGCATTAAAGTCGATCCTTAAATCCTTATCCTATAATTATTTTTTCAGTAAAAAAAAAAAAAGATATGTTGGTTACATGTAATACGGTATTCACTGAAATTCAGTTTATTCAGAAAAAAAAAACTTGTGTGCCGCGTGAGCTTTGGATCTTGTTTTAATTTAGACATAATGTAAAACTCAGTGCGAGCAGCTTCAAATCGTATCATTGTCATGCATTATTGCAATTTCATATACAGGATGAAATAATTCATTCATTCATTTATCTTTTAAATCACTTATCCTGTGTACAGGGTCATGGGGGCCTTGAGCCTATCCCAGGAGACTTAGGGCACGAGGTGGGTATACCCTGGACAAGGTGCCCATCCATCACAGGGCACACACAAACACACACCACAGCAATTTGGGAATGTCAGTTAGCCTAAGCTGTATGTATTTGAACTGTTGGAGGAAACCGGTGGAAACCAACAAAGCACTGGGACAACATGCAAAAACAAACAAGGCACCCAAGGCGGGACTTGAACCCGATCCCTGGACGTGCGAGGCAGCCTTGCTAACCACTACACCATGCCACTCCAATGAAAAACAATATTCGCTCATTGTATAAACCGTATTCAAGGTCGCGGAGGACGTGGCATCTATCCCAGGAGACCTGGGGCACAAGGCGGGGTACACCTTGGACAAGGTGCCAATCCATCGCAGGGCACACACACACACACTACAATTTGGGAACGCCAATAAGCCTAATCTGTAGGTCTTTGGACTGTGGGAGGAAACCGGAGTACCCGGAGGAAACCCACCAAGCACAGGGAGAACTTCATGCACACAGAGACCGGAATCAAACCTGGCCGAGAAACGAACCCAGACCCTGGAGGTCCAAAGCGACAGTGCTAACCACTTCACCATGCCCCTACAATAAAATAAAAAATTGAGTATACAAAAAGTCCTTAAAAAAAAAAAAACTAAAGTAAACATAACCCAAGTCATTCCATTAAATATAAAATTTCAGTAGGCCTACATGGTATTCATGCTCATGTGTGTATTTCACTTTGACTCCGCCCTTATCCCGGACGAGGCCACGCCCATTTTAAGTTTCGTAATTTTGCGTTGTTTTTGCAGTGACGCAGCGCTCTAAGACCACAACAAATGGACTCAAAATATGAAATAAATAAATGAATGAATGAATAAATAAATAAATAAATAAATAGATAGATATCCTTACAGTTAACGGATGGCCAAGTTTATAATTTAACGCCGTTCGCTCCACCCCTCATTCAATATGGCGCGCTGATTGGCTGGTCAAGCTGTCAAATTTCCTGACTGGCACGAAAAAAAAGCAACATCTAACGGAATCGCGGGCTCGTGGAGGCGGGGTTTGGGTTCGGGGGGGGGGGCTCTTTGTGTGGGCGGAAGTGACGTCAGAGAAACGAAGGTAAACTGTTGAGGTGATCCATGGCAACAGAGTCAGTGCAGCAGCAGCAGCAGCAGAAGCCGCGCGCGCAGCCTGTCTCACTCACACACACACACACACACAGAGCCGCCTCTAATGCACTGACTGCGTTCATTCGCTTTCTTTTTATTTATTTATTTTTATTTAAATATTTGGGGTTTTTTTTATTTGTGAGAGACGGGGAGATTAATATTTCGGATTGTGTATTTTGGCTTTCGGATGTAGCGGCTCTCCTTCGGTGCTACTGTAGCTGTGACTTCATCTGTGACCAGAGAGAGAGAGAGAGAGAGAGAGATTAGAGGAACCGCCGCATTGTGCTCATTATATACAATAAGGTGTAAAGCGCTTGGAAAGGCAGTGCCCGGTTTATATTAGTAAAAACAAAACAAAAACAAAACAAAAAAACAAACATGAGTGGTATTCAGGAAGCCTGTCGCTGCGTGTGAATTCATCTGGTCGGATGTAAAGGGGGAGGAAAAAATACGAGGCTGACTTGAGCATCACATCTTCACGTCTTTCACTGTCATTGATTTAAAGGCACTGAGAGCGTGTGAAGGACTGGGTGAAGATGGCGACTGGAGCGGGATGGCAGCAATACTACAATCCTGCTGGAAAATACAGCGCTTCAGGAGCAGGCATGGCCATGGAGTACACCCAGGACCTGCACCTGAAGATGAGCAAGAAGATCGCACAGCTCACCAAGGTAGAGAGTGTGTGTGTGTGTGTGAGAGAGAGAGAGAGTTTGTGTGTGTGTGAGAGAGAGAGTGTGTGTGTGTGTGTGAGTGAGAGAGAGAGAAAGTGTGTGTGTGTGTGTGTGTGTGTGAGAGAGAGTGTGTGTATGTGTGTGTGTGTGAGAGAGAGCGAGTGTGTGTGTGAGAGAGAGCGAGTGTGTGTGTGAGAGAGAGCGAGTGTGTGTGTGAGAGAGAGCGAGTGTGTGAGAGAGAGACTGTGAGAGAGAGAGAGAGAGAGAGTGTGTGAGAGAGAGAGACTGTGAGAGAGAGAGAGTGTGTGTGTGTGTGAGAGAGTGTGTATGCATGTGAGAGAGAGAGTGTGTGTGTATGAGAGAGAGAGTGTGTATGCATGTTAAAGAGAGTGTGTGTCGCTGAGAGAGAGAGAGAGAGTGTGTGTATGCAGGTATGTGAGAGAGTGAGTGTTTGTGTGTGTGTGTGAGAGAGAGAGAGTATATTTTCTCTATTTTTATATATGTAATTTTTATCTATCTACTCCTGTTATAATTTGTGACTTATTTCTAATCTTTTGGCAATACGAATGTAAACACTTGTCATGCCAATAACGCACCGTTGAATTTTGAATCTTGAGATGCAAGATTGTACACAGTGTGTATACATGTGAGTGTGTGAGTGTATACAAGATTGTATACACAGTGTGATTGTATACACAGTGTGATTGTATACACAGTGTGTATACATGTGAGTGTGTGTGTGTGCGTGTATGTCTGTGTTAGTTAGAGAAAGAGAGAAAGAAGTGACCACATCATATCACACACACGCACACACACTCACGCATATGCACACACACACACACACACACACACACACACACACACTCACGCATATGCACACACACACACACACACACTCACGTATATGCACACACACACACTCACGCATATGCACACACACACACACACACACACACACACACTCACTCACGCATATGCACACACATGCACAGATTGCTTTTGTTTTTATTACTACTATTATTATTATTGTGATTCTTAATGATACTATTATTATTATTATTATTATTATTAATTATACTATTATTATTATTATTATTATTAGTAGTAGTAGTAGTAATACTATTATTATCATAATGATAATAATAATTCTTATTATTATTACTATTATTAACCTGGCTTTCCTGTTTCTTTTTTTCTTTAATAATGTTCATAGGTGTCACTTTATCTTTGACTGCATTTATTTTATATACATTTATTACTTATTACTCTATTCTGTTTTTATTTTGTCTTTTTTTTATCCGTCTACTACTGTTATTTTCCTATGATTCATTTCTGAGCTTTGGCAATACAAATGTAAATACTTGTCATGCCAATAAAGCAACTTTGAATCTCTCTCTCTCGAGAGAGAGAGTGAGAGTGAGCGTAAACATGAGAGAGAGTGTATGTATGTGAAAGAGAGGATGTGTGTGCGTGTGTGTATAAGAGAGAGATACAGTATACGGTTAGAGGTGCACTGAAGTAAGTGGTGATGCTGTCCATCATTTGCATGCACAGATACTTGTATTCCATTTCAACCCTGCCTCCAATCAAACTGAATCAATTTCAATCACCTCCTTTGATTCATCATTATTCAGATGCATACGTGTGTATAAGCTGCATCATGTCTCTTGGACCAGTCACAATACTCTTTTATTCAGCCACGCTTAAAGAACACAGCTATTTCTGCTCAAGGCTGGCTTGTCAAACTCACGATCTCTGGATGATAGTGCTTACAATTTCCTTCTCACGCTTTCTACTTTGTCCTCCAGAAGTCCTTGTACTAAAGGAAACAAATGAAAGCATGCCAAAGTTCTCAGGCGTACAACTTCTTTGTTAGTGATCGGGTCCATAACCTCTGTACCAAGGTGTTCCACTATGACTGTTGTTTGGTTTTTCGCCAGGATGAGTCGCTTTTTCTTTACCATCCTGTAGATTAACCTGGCAACAAACCATCACTGCCACTTTGGCTCTAGTTAGGAGTGCTTACTAAACATGAGACCAGTTTCAGAGGTCCACAGAAAACATGACTAAACGATGTGGATCATCGTGGAACTGTAAAGAAACTACTAGCTACACTCAAACACACAGCCACGTACGCAAGTAAACAAAGTGGTAACATTAAAAAAAAAAAAAAAAAAAAAAT
>JAOVVA010000035.1:10100034-10123541 GCA_028565275.1 Leiocassis micropogon
TGCTATAACATAATGAATTTTATGATGAAGGCCTAATATGAGCTTCCCCTGTTTCAAAAGCTAGCAGCCGCCACTGCGCCACATGTAGGATTATAGAGGGACGGCATTGTTTTTTGTTTTTTTTTTCATCTCAATTAAATAAAAAAAATAAATAAATCTATTTTGGAGTTACTGTCACAAAATATTATTGAATATAATACGAATTGATTCTCCCCCCAATCTTTACTAATATATATATATATATACGTATAATATGAATTGGCCACATTGTACAGTATATGTCAGTATTATTAGGGGCAAATTGTAGGTTTTGTTGAGTTGTGCAATGTGCAGTACTTGTTGTTTACCCCTGTAGTCATAGTAGACATCATCCTTGTATTGATTTCAGTGTGTACACAGTTTTTCATATATAATAAATATAAGCTGCCAGACGTTTTACTCGCCTTCTGTGTCATAAAGCATATTATGATCATAAATCTCAAAGCTAATGTTTAATACAGTTTTTATTTTTTTCTTTCAGTCGAGGCTTTATATTACATTGCATTCCAATCTGTCCCGGTTCCTCTCGGTATATTTTGCCGCTCCACGTCACCTTGTTTTCTGCATTCATTTTCTAGATAGTTGACCATCCTAACGATAAGATGCAGCAGACAAATGCGCCAAGCGTCGACTGTCCAAATGAAGATCCATTGTTCCCTAAAGCGAGGACGGGAGCGATGTGAAGTGCTCCGGGCCACATTACCGAGCCGTAATACGTCTCTGATCCATGACCTCACTGGAATTATGTGCGTGTCCATTTCGGAAGCAAGAAGAAATAGCGTTCTGTCTCTTCTGTAATGGTTCCGTCTTCTCGTCCATTCTCTTTGAGCAGATTCGCCCTGTCTAGAGTATGAAGTGATTTCAATTACACCGGACACTTGAATAGAGATCGGGTCCTATTTCTTATTTTCTTATTGTGAAAAGTCATGAGAGGGTTTTTGTAATCTTATTTCTGTTGCATCATGAACATAAAAAAGATCTTTTTTTTTTTTTTGCCGCTATTAAAGCACATTTGCTCTCCGAAGCACTGAGCCTCAGAGGCATTTCAGGCCAAGGTTGATAACACCCTGAGTAGGTCGCGAAAAGGCTTAGTCATTCCCTCTTTGTGATCCCAAAGCCGTTGTCCTCTCACAATGTTACAGAAGCCTGAACTCATTCGAGCACAACCTCATTGATATTCCTGTTAAACGTCCAAGACGGAGAGAAATATCGAGAAGCGAACCTCATTTTTAGCTCATTGATAATCAGAATAAATAAGCACCTCTTGTGAACGACGCAGTTCAGAGTTTCAGCTCACTCACTGGCTGAGCTCGGGCTCATTCGAACCAAAGAATTACAACCACACACTAAGATATTCTTCAGCTATACTGTACATGATTCTTTTGTGTGGCAATTCATGTATCGTCACACTGAATTTCTTTATTCATATACTGTATGTCTGTATTTGAAGTGGAAAAATGTTGCCATTCCTCTCTCTGTAAACATGTGGGTGGCACACACCAAACTATTCACACATTTGCTGAGTGTCTCATGTCTCGGTAAATATATATATATACTCAGATCAGCCCTGCTGGCATCAACAACCATGCCATCACGTTCACTTAAGTCACTTAAATCACCGTCCTTCCCCATTCTGATGCTCGGCTTGAACTTGTGCAGATCATCTTGACCGCATGTTGACCGAGGTGTGATTGGCTAATTGGGTATTTGCATTAACGAGCAGTTGAACAGGTGTACCTAATTAAGTGGCCGGTGGGTGTATAATATATGTATATTATTAACGATTTATTAATAATAATTTTTCAAGAGTGAAGTGTTTTAATTGCATTTTTTTCCACAAACTAATGGAACTCAAATAATTTTAGGATTCTGTTAGACTCTAGATTATGATATACCTAATAATAAATGATAATACTTATTCAATTATTTGTCACATTTACTTTACAGCACAGTAAAATGATTTTTTCGCATAACCCAGTGAGGAAGCTGGGGTCAGAGAAGTGATGGGAAGTTTGAATCATTTTAGTGACTCGGTTAAACGAATCTTTTTTTGAGTCATTTAGTTCATTTCGTTCTTTTGATCAGAAATAAAATAAAATGTTACATTTTCAATAAACACACCACCAACACATCTACATACACAAATTCCGGCTATAGTTCCAGTAATGAAAATATTACAATGCAGCTAACGACATATGATAAACTTGAATGTGTAGCTCACCTCTTATATCTTCTGGTCCGAATCGTTCGTTCTTTTGAATCTATTGCACCGCATAGCGTCGCGTCTATGGGAGTCACGTGACAAAAGAACGAATCAAAGATTCAAAGGTAACTACTCATTTCTGTTTCCTGTACATAACCTACAGAGGTCTTGTGATGATTTGCGCATGCGCGCCCAGTAGAAAACGAACGAATCGCTCTCCGAGACGACTCGTTCTTCTGAGTCACGTTAAAGATTTGTTCAAAAAGAACGAATCATTCATGAACGACCCATCACTAGGTCGGAGCCCCTGGACCAGATAGGGTTCAGAGCCGTGCTAAAGGGCTCAACAGTGGCAAATTGGCAGTGCTGGGGCTCGAACCCCCGACCTTCCAATCAGTAACCCACAACCTTAACCTTTTGATCCACCATTGCCCGTAATCAGTCGCATCAAAATGTTTCCTAGGTACACTGTGTCACAAAGTAATTATGTCCTCTGCTATAACATATCATAACCATTTTTTGACAGAAGGTATTAAAATCCATCGTAATTCACGACTGCATCAGTATTGAAGAAAAAATGTTTGATGCGAATGATGATTAGAATCCAGCCGTGCCGATATTTACGGATTAGAAGAAGTATGTACACATTTAGACCCCTTGTCAAAAAGCGATACTGCGGACGCTTTTTCTGTCAAAAAGAATAAAACTATTGTGGAGGAAATGCGAGGTCACTGGAAGGGAAAGGACATGGCATGGAGTTTCATGTGGTATACTGTAAAAGCAGTATTTATCAAAAGGCTTTCGAAATGGATTGGTTTAGATGGATGGACAGAGGGACTGATGGAAAATCCCCCAGAACTGCTGTACATTACTGTCTTCATAAAGCCCTTCATGAGTCCCAATCAAATTTTAATAGCATTATTCTCGGTTCATGTTCGGCATGTGGTGTGCAGTAGGTAGGACCAGGCTGCCAGTGCCGTGTACGGTCGACACGCTCAGCCTGCCGTCTGCTCCCAGCAGGCCTTTTCCACATAAAAGGCCTGCTGTTTCCGCTATTTTTGGAATTCAGAAAAGTTTTTAACAGTTCAAGAACTTTGTGCCCCAGAGGAACCAAGAGTGACACAGCTTTTCTGGTTCATTATTCCTTATCTCCTGTGCCATTCCTTTTCCATAGATGATGCTCTTTGAAAGAGAACTGAAGGGGAAGTCATTCTGAGCTTATTTAAGCAGAGACATGATGAATTAACTGGAATTAAAACAAAAAAACAAGACCAGACATCCTGTAGCTTCTGCCTCATTGCAGGTCTAATCATCTGCTATAATTCTTCATAAGTACTCTCAACCTTGCATACATAACATTTGTTCATCTGCCTTTTTTCCCCCCTCTTTAGTTTTGATAGAAGTGTTAAGCTCATTATCTTCAGCGTACTGTACAGACGCTGAAGAGCTCTTCACGCCAAACTTTTCAGAAAGTTTCTCAGCCACCAGAGAAAAGAGTCTGTCGAGGCTAAACCTCCTGAATAAAAGCACGTCTCAACCATATCTCGTGGCCGTATCCCAGAGAGACTACTAGTCAACCCTCTTTCTAGCTTTGTGGGACTCAGGGTTAAACACTGACCTAGACAATCGTTCAGGAAAGGCAACACATGAAGACGGGTGGCCTCCTAGCTGGGTTTAGCTGATATGCTTGTCAAATTTTTTAATCTTTAAGTTTAAGTAAGTAATAACCAGAGGTGGAAAGTAACAAATTACATTTACTCGCCTTACTGTAATTGAGGAGGTTTTTTTTTTTGTGTGCACTTTTACTTTTTAAAGTAGTTATCGGTAAAATCTGTAATTTTACTTTTACTTAAGTATGTTTTGTTTGAAGTATTGTACTTCGCTACATGCATGTTAAATCATATTCGCTACTGAGTAAAAAAGAAATGAATGGAAATGAAAAATAATACAAATAATGCAACGGGAAAGGAATTTTTTTCTTTACTTTTACTGTATGTTTTGTATTATAATTTTGTGACGCTTTAAGAAGTCGATAAAGGTTTTATGCTGATCGTCTTGGCTCTAAGCTCTTTTTTTCCCTCGGCTATCCGGCGGCGCAAACCGTCACACCATATTTAAGCGCCCACTTTGATTTCCAGCAAAAGAAAGGCAACAGCTTTATTATGCGAAGGTGTTCCTTCAGTTAAAAACAACTAGTCTGAGATTTATATCCGCTTGTCTTTTTTTACCTACACTAGAATCCCCCATCTCACCCCCGCTGTTAAAAAATGTAACGCGGTAACTTTTACTCTGAGTCAGCTTTTAATGAGCTGCTTTTTACTTTTACTTCAGTAGATTTTTATAAAGGGTAACTTTACTTGTACTTCAGTAAAATTTAACTGAAGTAACAGTACTTGCATTTGAGTCCGAAAGTTTATTACTCTTTTCACCTCGGTAATAACTCACTGGATTTGGACGGTGCACACTTTTGATGATGCGCCCATGCAGAAAAACGAACACATGACCTTTTTTTTTTTTTTTTCAGTACACTTCGAAGTCCAAAAGCAGTAAATACAGTACAGCTCGCAAACACTCTTGTGCGGCGTTCTTAAATGAATGCACAATCCATTCCGGTAAACATCTGTACCCGAGTATTGTCTCATGTCCCGCTGATGTGCATCTGAGAAAGAAATGTCTTTGTGCTGTTTCAAAGTTAGACTTAATATGACATCCCAGCATGAAATACTCCTCAAAAGACGCCTTGCAGGAACCGTTGGAGGATCGCAGTGCTAATTTAACCACTCCATTAGCTTTAGAGCGCTATGTGTCAACTACTGAGTTGTGGTTGAGTGGAAATAAGGAGCCATGTTTAAGCCTGCGACTGGAAGCTGCGCGGTGCTTTGCCTAGCGCCAGGCTGTTTCCCAGTAGACCACAGGAGGGGGAAATGGGGAAATTGCAGTGGGTTATATCTGTATTCATGGGATTTTAAAGTACAAGAGAAAGAGACCTGCATTTAGACAGGCCATGTGACGAAGCTGTATAAGGATCAAACTGCCTTGCTTTGGATGAAGTCTTTATAATGTACAGCAATCTAAAGTATTACTTCAACCATCCAGGTAATTATGTAAACCTGCTGTTGCTATTCAGAAGCATTCAAGGTGAACATTTGAGTCTTTGAGTTTGTTTACGTCACAGACTCGTGCCGTGTGGTGCACTATATCGAGTAGATGATCGTGCAAATTTAGTTTACCGTGCATGGATAATTGAACACGGTGTGTTTGTGGGTTTCTCGCATGGTTGCGTGTGGTGGCAGTCGCGCAGCTGCAGTCCACATCCCCTGTCCTAGATCAGCACTCGCACACAATTTCACAGCCGAATGACCAGGGACAAACGATAAAGCTCCTCATCCATCATATCTGCGCCGTCTGAGATCAGACCCCTGTGTATATATGTGTGTGTGTGTGTGTGTGTGTGTGTGTGGTGTTTGCCTGTGAGGGTCTTTTGGTCGCTACTCTGAGTCTGCAAACTCATGCAACACAGGAACAGGTGCACCCGACCTTCCACTGACTCAGAAACAAGACGGACGGATGAGTCGTTCACGCCGAGGGGTCGTGCACATCTGGTCCAGGCATTTCGAAAGAAACGCACCGCGTGCATCCAAAGCTCTTGCCTGAAGTGCCGAAATGGAAACGCAGCGTGAGGATGCATAAACCCGAACAGACCCGCAGGTCGTTCGGAGGCTGGGAGTGAAGCTGGGGACTTGGCGAGAGCTGCGAGTGTGATGACGTGATGAAGGTTATGCCTTATTTTTGCCCAGTGCTCCATGTGAGAGCTTGGGGCTGATGAGTCATGTGTCCTGATTCTCCACTGCAGTGCACTTCCTCTGAGTAGAAGGATTTTTTTATTGGCTCGCTGACCCACACAGAGACTTAAAAATGGTTATATGTGATGATGATGATGATGATCATCATCATCATCTGTTTGCGACCTGCTCTGTACATAAGCTCTTCACTGAGATCTGATGCAATTCCCTTGTATCTTCAACTGAAACACTCATTTTGTTTAAGGAACAATCTACACGTACAAGGCAATTCAATTCTGAAAGATTCTGAAAGAACATGCGACGCTACAACCATCCCATAGCAATCTATTATTACAGTTTACACCTCATCGCTGTTGAATTCTTCATTCTCAGAAGGTGTACAGCACTTCATATAATGCACTGCAAAAAATATTAGCATCTTAGCAAATTTAATATTCTTTAATCTAGCCAAACCTATCTATAATTTCTTAAAATAAGATTATTACAAACTAAATATAAGGTCATTAAGCTCACTGCTAGTCAAATGTTACTAAAACTAAGAGCGAAAAATGTCTTATTTTATTGGCGGATCATCTCGCTAGTTTTTAGGAATTTATTTCTGGAAAGAAGTAAAATTCTCTGTCAACAGAACAAGAACAACAGAAATAAGCTTAATTATTGTATGTTACAGATATATATAGATAGATATAGATAGTTATAGATAGGTTTTGTCTAGATTTAAGAACATTTCACTTGATATAATTTTTTGCAGTGCTGTTTGACTGCCAGGCAAATATACATTTATTTCTTCGTTAAAAAGTGTTTTGAGAAGTGTTTGGAGAATGAGTCTCCAGTATCAGTACTTTGTAAAGGTCGGAAGGAAAAATCATTCCCGTAGGTTTTCCACCAACGCTCACTTTTCGATCACAAGTCCGAACACTTCTAAGTTTTTACCTAATGACAATGTGCTGTTGAAAAATGTTAATGGTCTAAAATGAACAAATTCATTACAACTATACAAAGGCTTTCACACATACTTTTGCAAATACTTGAGATATTTTTGCTCATATTTATATATAGAAGAATATCATTTATTTTTATTCTCCTTCCTCAAATACTGACACTTTCTGGACTGAAATATGGAGCAGAAGATTGGCAAGAAAAAAATAAGATTAGTACTTTGTATGAGACATACTGTAGCATTTAAACAATCGACAACACAAGTTACAAAGTGTTTCAGTGTTTCTTTTGCATTTTAGTGTTTCTTTGCTGTATTTACTGCTTCTGGGCTTCTTAGACTTTTACTGAAGTGCACTGAAAAAAAAAGGTCCTAATTTAATGTGTTGTGTGTGTTTTTCAGCACGGAAGCATCATCAGAAGTGTGCAGCGATATCTGTAATATTTCAAGTCCTTTCATATCCGATGTATACTTTTAGTAGTTTTTAAATCTGTAAGACCTGCTTAAGACAAATTAGACAGTAAACATTATTATCGAATGAATCAAAAATCTCAATGTCCAAAAATCTAATCAAATTGAGTCTCTAAATCACAGCTGTAGAGAAGGTTTGAGCTGCTATAGCCGTTATAATATAAGTGACATTATATGACCTATAACTCATTTGTTTCCACAACATTAATTGCAAGACAAAGACGAAGATTGGGGGAGGAAAAAAAAAATTATTTTCCAGACGCTTAAAACTCCTCTGCAAATTGGCTGTTTTTTTGTTTTTTTTTAATAATGAAGAACAAACGTGGAGGCCAAAATTTAAAACTGGAAGCCAAGGGTGGTCCATTAATATCAGCTGAAATCCTCAAAATTGTCAGTTACACTATATACTATGAGCTCAGAAAAGATTTATTCATGATACAGTATGAGCCTTCATTTTTATTTCATTTTGTTTTATCTAGTGACCTTTCCTTCCTAATTTGGTCTCACCAATTTTCAACCAACCAGACAGCACCAGGAAGTACGAAGGCTAACAAATGGTTTATTCAAGATACATGAAGGTCATCCTCTTGACCCACAGCTCATCATAGGAAAACAGGAAAGTACTAACTAATCACTAACTGTGATTGACAAGTAAAAGGAGACCATGACCCTCCCATCCAACAGCATGGCCAGTTTAACTCTTACAAATGGGAATCCTTGGGATTCAAAATCACAACTTTACAGTACATGTGACTTGTTCCTCAGCTTAAGCCAGTACATGTCCAGGCCCGTCTGAAGTTTGCTAGAGAGCATTTGGATGATCCAGAAGAAGTCATATGGTCAGATGAAACCAAAATGGAACTTCATGTTTGGAGGAGAAAGAATGCTGAGTTGCATCCAAAGAACACCATACCTACTGTAAAGATTGGGGTGGAAACATCATGCTTTGGGGCTGTTTTTCTACAAAGGGACCAGGACAACCCGGGCATGAAGGAGTGACTTCGTAAGAAGCATTTCAAGGTCCTAGAGTGGCCTACCCAGTGTCCAGATCTCAACCCCATAGAAAATCTTTGGAGGGACAAAGTCAGTGTTGCCCAGCGACAGCCCCAAAACATCACTGCTCTAGAGGAGATCTACATGGAGGGATGGGCCAAAATACCAGCAACAGTGTGTGAAAACCTTGTGATGACTTAAAGAAAACGTTTGACCTCTTTTTCAAAGAAAAAAGGAATTTAATTGAGATGAAATTTTGTTATTGACCAAATACTTATTTTCCACCATAATTTGCAAATAAATTCCTTAAAAATCCTACAATATGATTTTCTGGATTTTTTTTTCTTATTTTGTCTCTCATAGTTGAGGTATACCTATGATGAAAATTACAGGGGTCTCTCATCTTTTTAAGAGGGAGAACTTGCAGAATTGGTGGCTGACTAAATACTCTTTTGCCCCACTGTATTCCTTCCTCTGCATTCTCCTAGGCTTCTCACATACACACACTCTTGCATGTGCACCCCTGTCATGCTTATAACTAAAATGAATAGGGCATGAGGTGGGGCACATGTTGGACAAGGTGACAATCTCAGACACACAATGGGCAAGTTGGGAACGCCAATTAAAGCACAGGGAAAACATGCGAACTCCACGCACACAGACCCGAGGTGTGAGGCAGATGTTAGGAAAATGCAATCTTTCTGCGTTAAATCACTCCAATTTTTATCATGAGCCAGCATGTGTTGGTAAAGTTTATTAAGTTTATAATCGTCATCTACCCAGAAGCTTGGTTTCAACTATAAGTTCGAGAGACGTCAGCAAACTTATCTAATCAACCTGTGAGTTAACGATTGCACAGAGACTAATATGAGCCTCATCAACTGATTTCTGCAAACGTTTAATTATAGGCTTCTGGAATACTCAAACCCAATTAGAGCTCTCTGTGGGAGTTAAAAACAGAAACACTAAATTGCAGTAGAAAGAAAAATCCAGGCTGTAACCTCACTTTTTTTCCTTTTTTTTTTTAACCCAGGCAGCTGGTGATGGTTGCCACAGTAACTTGTTTTTCGTTATTGCAAGGGTCAGAACCTGCAATCAGAAAAGCAGCAAACTTGTAAACTTCTCGGATTTTTGCATGCTGCCGTGTGTAATCAGAGTCCACCCACACAGTCCTAAATATATACTCTATAGAATATATACAGGACCTGACATGGATCACATTGAACTGTGAACAGCTGGTGAAAAAAAAAAAAAAAAAGCAAAAAAGTTTTGAAAAAAATTCTCTTGAGTTTGGAGTTTCTTGAGTAACTGGTTTATTCTGATCTGCATTGCCATGGTTATAAGCTGAGGTTTCGAAGTTGATCAAGATGATTGTAAGCAGATGATAACGTTTGGATGTTGGGTCACCACTCCCATTACCAGCTGGATGTACAACCTTAAATATATATCCACTACTTTGCCAAAGGTATGTGGACCACAACATCCATATGTCCTTCCTGATCTTCCTATTCCATACATTATCCACTTTGCTCTTATAAGAACCTCCATTCTTCTGATGAGGATGTCGGGTGAGGTGGCGTTGTGGTTGTGGTCAGGGATGTGGCCAGGCCAGTCGAGCTCTTCCACTCCAACCATACCAAACCAAATCTTCTTGGACCTTGTTTGGTTTGGCTGTTTTGTCTGCAGACACAATCGACTGCAGGCTAGCTTCTCCATGTTTGTTTTGGAATGTCCAACAAAAAATTGTGAATGGGTTATTTTTTTTTTCAGTCCATTTGTCTCTTCCCGACATACATGTAAGCTAGCTTTGCCTTCAGGCACCAATCATGGTAGGGGACGTCGAGCATGTCCTTCCTTTTTCTTCTTTTTTTTTCTTCACCACAAGGCAGATGAAGGAAAGCTCTAGCTAACTGTCTCCGACATAAGTGAGCTCACAGACACCAATGATTAGCTATTGTCAATGTGATTGACAGGAGAGAAAGGGAAGGTCATTACTCACACATCTCTTGCTCTTTCTAACGCAGCTAACAATACATCAACAATCCATCACCCTACAATATAAATTGCAGAAAGATGGAATGCTTTTCTGTTGGCAACCTGTCTTCAAACCATGGAGGGGTTTTTATATTTTCTAATGTGTGTCCATAATCCCTTTCTGCATTCCCTGTTTGCATGGTTTTCTAAGAAAATACTGCTGGACCAAAAGCTGACCTGGAGCATGATCTGACCCCTTTTTCAAAACTAGGACACATCACCAGGTTTCCTCAACAGGCTGATAGTCGGGCAACGTTGGCCATTCTTTCCCCTTTATTGAGCTCCTATCAGTGGCGGCTTCATGGCTTCAGGGAGCGCTTTCTCATTAGCGTTAAACAGTAGTGACAGCAACCCCAGCACGACAGCGGGCCAGTCTGTGATCTGTGCTACAATCCTGACTCACATTTCAAACCTGCCGTCTAACCATCAAGCTCTTTAAATCCATTAAAAGCAAAAGCAGACCTTGCCAACGTTCAGCAAGATATCAAAACGAATATCCTTATGTAGTTAGTTACCATGGTGATGGAACAAGGTCACAAGGCTGTGCTGAGAAAAGCTGGTTTGACTCAGTGCAGCATCAGGGGAGTTTTCGAGTTTGCACTATGGTGTGGGATGTTGCCCACTAACAGAGGATCCAGATTTGGTGTGCTGAGACGTGGTCGGGTTTTTGTGAACAGCTAAAGCAGCATTACTCTGGGATTTCCTGAGTGGGATGAAAGCTTGGAACTTGAACCACATCAAAAAAAGGAAGATTCCTTTGCTATTTGCTTGTCTGTCAGTGCTTGTTTTTTTTTGTTTGGTCTTCTCAAAAAGTTATGGACTTTACACATTCTCTGTTATGTTGGACCACACAGTGGCATTCTTCCAGGGCTAAGCACCATGACGAGTACTAGATGCTTTTTCCATTGGCCACACATCATGTTGCAAAAGTTTCAGGTTCATGGAACCTCCTCTTGCCATTGCATGTCCTCCAGCTTCTGGATGATTGGCTATGCGAGGTGTAAATGAGTGTGTACATGCGTGTGCTTGGGTCCCCTGTGAATGACTGGCATCCCTGTCCAAGTGTAGGTCCTAATAGTTCATGGGATAGATGCCAAATCCTGACCAGGATGGAATACCTTTTCAATGAAAATTCAAAAAGTCGTTATTTGTCATATACGCAGTACATTACAGCATAGTGAAATTCTTTTCTTCACATATCTCTGCTTGTTAGGAAGCTCTGATCAGAGCGCAGTGAGCCATGATACAGCACACCTGAATCAGAGAGGTTAATGACTTTGCTCAAGGGTGCTTTGAACCCCCAACCTACTGATCAGAGCCTTAACTGCTAAACCAGCATCAGCGTGAACAATAGGGACTCTAATATTCCACTAATAATTGGAACAGCCCAATCAGAATAAAAACGCATCATGTGAACACCTTAATCGGAACCATCTGATCCGATCTGACCCGATTGGAATGAATTGTCAAAGGTAATAAAAGGTGTGGTGTAAACTTTTAATAATCCATTCATCAGGGAAATATTAGCCATGGAAACACTTGACCTGATTGTTTCTCCTGATGTCAAAGTATGAAAAAAAAAAAAATTTCTTCTTCTGTTATATTTCTGGCAGGTTAAACGCTTCACAGTGTGTAGAACCAAAAAGTTATGTTCTGAGTAAATGCTAATCAGAACATTTTAAGTCTGAGTAAAGAAATGTTGCCAATGTAAAGTAGCTATCGGCTTTACAGGCTAAAAACAATGCCTCTTTAAAATGTATCCTTATTTTGACTCGCTCACTCATCCATTATCCTCTATACTGGGTTGCGGGTGGGCCTGGAGCCTATCTCAGGAGACTTAGCGCACGAGGCGGGATACACCCTATGGGCGCCTTAGCCCTAGCACTCACTACGGGCAATTTGATAACGGCAATTAGCCTAATCTGCAGGTCTTTGGACTGTCGGAGGAAACCAGAGTGCTAAACCCTCCAAGCACGGGGAGAACATGCAAACTCCATGCACATAGAGACAGGAATCGAGCCTGGCCGGGAATTGAACCCGGGTCCCTTGAGGTGCAAGACAACAGTGCAAACCACTACATTTTGAACTATAGGTTAAAATGAAGTTGTAATTTTGTTAAAAAATCCTTTCCTATTAACTCATTTTGTTTCTGCTAGAATCGTATGGGCAAGAAAAAAAAAGCGCAGTTAGATAAAGGAATAATCGAAGCACTTGGTCTTCTTCATAGTGATCTGGAGTTATTTCACACTGAGTCACTTTTACTATAAACAGTGCATCTGTTCAGTCTGTTCACTGAGACCAGAACTGGAGCTAGAAGATTTACTCGAATGATTTAGAATGATTTACAAATGTATTGCACAGACACCAGTAGGGATCACGGTTTGGATCGCAATTCTGTTAATGTTTTTATAAATATCCCAATTCGATATATATATATACTGTATATATATCAATTTTAAACAAGCATAGCAAATAATTCACTCCAACCGCAGGACGCTGTGCTGCCTGCCAATGTGTGAACAGTTTAGAGCATGTTTACTGTAGGATTATAGAGGAACCGCAACATTTGACCACCTCAAATGCAAAAAAATATATATATATTTTGGCGATACATGAATTGCCACACAAAGGAATCAAGGATTCTAGACACCAGGGTCATTATTGTTTACAATAAAGCTTTCATTTCTGCCTTGTGTTTTGTTTTTGTTTTTTTTGTCCTATAATCTAATGTTTTTGCTTAATTGCTTTATTCGGTAAATTGGAATCAATTAGAGTTGGCTAAGCTCTCCCAGGTGACACCGCGAACCCAAATTCACCGAGCTGGTTTCACCGCTAGCGAGAGACGGGTTTGCTCTGCGTGCATGCTCAGAATAATTCATCCCCCAGCCCCCTTTCCAGGATTATATAATGATCTCGGATATTTGCGTGCAGGCGACACGACAAACAGACAGAAAAGGTCTTGTGTCACACCTGTGGCTCTACTCCGGGACGTGGCCTTTCTGCTTTGCTGAATAGCAGATTGTCCTGAGCTTTAAAAGCTACTGCAGCAAACACGTTTGACCCTCTCTCGTCTCCTTCGGCGGCTCGTCTTCACCCACATGTCTTTCCCGACATTTTCTATAAAAAGACCAGGCACAGCGGTGAGGTTTGTTTTGTCAAAGCCGGACATCACTTCAGCTAACATGTGGTGTGGTCACACTATTTAAATGTCACACCCTTTTTAACGAATTGTTTCAGTATCGAGTTGGATCTGGGATCGATTGAGCATCACTAAGGGGTGTATGAGGAGTATTCTTCGGCCTCAGATGTCCTTCTGAAATCTGAATGAGAGATTAATTGTGAAAGGATGTTCTCCTGCGACTAGTTGCTAGGTGACGGCTCATCTCATGCCTTCTTTCCTAAGGTTTTTTTTTTTTTTTAAATTATGACGCCGTCCTAAAATGTCCATTCAAGTGTGAACGGGACTCGCCGTATGTCTCACCTTGCTTGTCCTTGTCATTAATGATTCTGTGATTTCATTATCTCTCATTTTCTTTAAAATATAGTTCAGATTTTTCAGAGCCAAAGGCTATATATTGGTGTAATCCTTTTTTTTTGTATTTGCATTTCTTTTCTAACTCGCCAATGTGCCTAAGAATAGATTGTACAATGTTGAAATGAAAACTGAAATATGTAGGATGAGAAAAGCCGCTCCTGTCAGAAGGCGGAAGGGGTCGGATACTATCCCTGCCGTCTTTTGAGGTCTTCGTGTGTCCCTTTGATTTGTTATGCAGCACAAAGATGGGGCTGATATTTAATTAAGTTGGCGTACATCCCAGTCCCGGGTGCATGCACGCGCTCATGCTGAAACCATAGTAATGGATCGCTTAGCTTAGCCCTACCTAACCCGCTCCGCTTTGTAGTGTTATCTGCAGCCCTCCGGGGGTAAGAGACGAGGCTTTCATTTGTTTGTGAAGTGACTTTGCTTTTAAAGATGACGGTACTATTTGCAAAGTAAACGACGGCTACAGTCAGACTTCTTTTCCCCGCCCTGTAATTTTCAGTGAGAGGAAAGCATGTTTGGCATTTCGGCAGTAGCCTAAAGAATGGTTCACATTTAACCTTGTGAGAAATAGAACTTTATTTTAGTTCTATTTTAGTGCAGAACTGTTCTATAAGACTGCCTTCGCACTTCGCCATTACCATTATCATACCATTACCATTACCATCGTTATCATAACCATTAGCACACTTAGTACATGTACACTATTAACCATTAGCATTAGCACTATTAACCATTAGCACACATTGTACATGTACACTATTAGGTCTGTAGCTATCGAATATTGTAGTAAGCGAGTATTCTACCAAAAATTTAATCGAGTAATCGGAAAAAATTTACTTTTGCTTAATTAAACAATGTAATGTAAAATATATAAGAGAAACAAAGATTAACTGGTTTACTTTAAAGAAAAATCTACTTAAATTTTTTTTTAATGCATACAGCATTTTATCCAAATTAAAAATTGTCATTATTCATAATACAAGGAATAGCTTAAAGTTGACTGAGATGAATTAAGTGCATTACAGTGCCATACATTCTTATTTAAAAGCCTTTTCTCAGATGCAAAAACTAAAAAAAAAAAAAGGGTATTTCAAATGACTTTAAGTATCAAAAAAACTAAGGCACACATTAAAATAAATAATTATACAAAAACACTAAGTTGTGCAACTTAACTTTCAGACCTAAAAGTTTCTCCATTTACATCTCAGGTATAACATAAGCCTTGACTGACAATTTCTGTCATTTCTCTTGCTGCTTCTTTCTAAAATTGTAAATATTGTTATCTGGTACACTGCAGTTTTGTACAATACACATGAGCTACTTCCGTGATTTGTTCGCTTCTACCAATGTTCGTAGAACCAACCGTGGTCCGTTCATATTTTGCAGAAATTCCTAACTTGAACATTCGTAAGTCGGGGACTACATTTATCTATTTATTTTTAATTATTTATTTACTTATTGCCTTTTTCCTACAATTCACAGGAACGCCTTGTTTCATTCAACAGAACACAGTAAACTAAGGTGCATCAGTTTTCTTTCTTCATGACTCTCTATATATAGTATATCAGCTGATAGAGGACAAAAGAAAGCTCGCTGTCAATGAGCTGGAAAAATGAGCTGGCAGGCTACAGTAGATCCTGTTTGTTTTTAACTGCCACACCTCACACAGTCCCCAAATCCTGCATTCCATCTCCTCTGTTTAGATTTTCAGTTGCAGGTTTGACAGACACACACACACACACACACACGCACGCCATGCATCTTCCTCGGAGATACTGCACGAAGACAGTCCACAGACACTAGTTGCCATTCCAGGCTGCTGGCGTTTCTGAGACAGAGAGGACAGAAATGCTTTTCCTTCGCCTCTCTTTTTTTTCCTACTCTGAACTCCATGCGTGTGTAGACTTGCAGTGAAATCCCAGAGAGTGGATGCTAATAAGCAGGCCGAAGACGTAAAGTCCTAAGTGAAGGGAGTCATGTGTTTTACTCCTAAACGCAGAAGTGGGCCAATGCTTAGAATGTCAAAAATGATTTATTACACACCAACTAGGTACATACCTGTACTGCCACCTATTGTTTTGGAGAGTGTAAATATGCAAATTTACTTGAGTATGGAGAAAAAGAATAATGTGGATGATGGCCAGCGCAGGAGAGAGGAGGGCGGATCGGTCGTTCCCGAGCATGGAACATAACCGAACAATTGCGCCTCGTGTGAAAGCAGCCTAAAATGGATCATAAGTTTTTACACACATTTATGGAGTCTGTGCCAACTCAACTGCACGTTGTCATTAAACCAAAACAAAGCGGGGGGGCCTACCAAATACTAAGAAACTTTAAAATTCATGTTTCAAAGACTCTACGTCTCACTCAAGGTGCTGTAACTATTAAAGGTTATAATACAAATTGTCAGAAAAGAATGCAAAATACAAGCAATTTGGATGGTATCTGTTTTTTATATACAGATACCATCCATCCCTCCATCCATCTAGGAACCTCTGCATTCCAACTAGGGACCGTGGAGGCCAATGGTGACCATGGTATTAATTCCCACCTGTGCGACCGTGGTAGGACCTCCGGTTAACATTCACACACTACGGGCAATTTGGAAACACTAGTTAGCCTAATCTGCATGTCTTTGGACTGTGAGAGGAAACCAGAGTACCTGAAGGAAACCCACCAAGCACAGGGAGCAAACTAAACCATGTACACAGACCCGACGCGGGAATCGAACCTGGGAGGTGCAAGGCGATAGTGCTAACTGCCACATACGTACAGTTCTAGGGTGTCTAAAAAGTCAGGAATCAATATAAGGGATGCTCAGGATGTTTCTTCTTTTGCTTTAGCATTTTCTAAGCTACCAGATATGAAGAACAGAGTTTTCCATTCTCTTCTATCTGCATTATTTTTCTTCCCTGTAAATACTATTACATTGTAAAAGGGCTCTATTCAAATTCAACACCTTCATGTTAAACAGATCAAGACTACGCCGCTGAAACACGCAGGATCGTAAAAGTGACGGGTTACATTTATATATACATGAATCGGCATCACTAGTATTCCAGATCAGCGGTGCTGCAAATAAGGTCAGACTGCGATCAATTACCAAACATTATGCTGCATTATACAGGGGAAGTGAGTGTTGGCTACAGGGTGCAGAAAAGGACCCTAATGCAATGCTAATGCTTCTTTATATTTACGACTAGATCTATGCCTGTGTGGACCAAAGACAAACCTGTCGGATCCGACAGAATAGCAAAAAAGTAGCACAAATTGCGTCACAGCTTGGCGCTTATGGAGCTTATGGAGTAGGCAAAGAGTTCAAGGTTACCCAGATCTGATTGAGGATTCATGGGATGGACAAACAAGTCTGATCTGTGGAGACACCACCTTGCAGCTTGCAGCATTTCAAGGGTCACCCTGGTTTCAGATACCACATCACACCTTCAGAGGTCTTGTGGAGTCATGCCTCGAGGGGGCAGAGCTGTTTTGGTGGCACAAGAGGAACCTACACAGTACTGTGCAGAATAAGTATATTAATCACGATATCCAGGTGGCAATTCATTTACAAGTTCGATTCGCGATTTTATAAATATTCCCCAATTTAGTTACAATTTTAAACAAAAATGTTACATAATACACATAAAGTTTTGCATTTGATTTGTTGTGTTTGTTGACCAGGTGCATTGTTGCTTTATGACACTGCTAATAGCTACAGCACATTATTTGTTATTGAGGCCAATAATTGCTTGACCTTGAGTAATGTTCAGTTCAAATCAATTTTATTTGTATAGCGCTTTTAACAATTGACATTGTCGCAAAAAGCGGCTTTACACAATCAAAAGAATGATGTCAGTTTGTATGAAATGTGAATGTGTATGAATCAAAATGCTAAGATGTTGAGGAACTCTTAGAGCCAGAATAAAAAAAGACAGCAATGTACTATCCTGGTAAATCCTGGTTGAAAATGAAACACAGGCCTCCGAGTGGCGCAGTGGTAAAGCGCTCGCCCTATCATCCGGAGATCGCTGGTTCGAACCTCGGGTGATGCTGTAACCTCTCGCAGCCGAGGCTTAGAGAGAGCTGATTGGCCGATGAGGGGCGGGATGAGAGGTACTCAGTGCTCCCACAATAATACGGCTCTACAATCCAATCAGGGGCGTCTGTGAGCTCACGGAAGCGGAGGGAGCGGATAGCGCTGTCCTCCGAGTGTGTTACTCCGCCCCCAACGGTGCGTGAGCGAGCAGTGCGAAAAGATGGTCGGTGACATCACGTGGGTCGGAGGAAACACGTGATGGTCTGCGGCCCTCCCGACTGAGTGGTAGTAGAAGCTTAATGTGGGAGCCCCCTAGTGACTGGGAGGAATTGGACACCACTAAATTAGGGAGGAAAAATCCAAAAAAAATAGTAAAATTTAAAGAAAATGAAACACATCTTCAGATACAGTTATGGATATTTGGAGTCAGTGGGATTATGTTTTACTTTTAGTATATAGACATTTATACTGTATAATGCAGCGTGGCTCAGCAGCGCCACAACATTCTGGAGCAATCCGTACGGCGTTTTAAACATCTCACTCAGTGACGTAACGGATTTATTGCTCCTTAATCAAATAGACCTTTTCGTAAATCTCTTGGGCACAGTGCAGAATAAAGTTTACAACTTTTCCTTATTCAAATGATTAGATTTTTATCACAAGACACACATCATCTGTAGTATCTGTCAGTGACAATGAGATAAAAATATATGTGATTTTCATTAATAGCTTCCCTGTGTACCCCTTGCCCTGTGTAGCACACATCCATTATTAATCAGTGCAGCTGACTGAGAATCAGTGACGCTCTCTAATTCTAGGAATGCACACGTAGTGACAGATTTCTCCATCCTTGGTCCGTATCACCCGAAGCGAAGTAGCGCGACGGGACGCTACCTGGCAGCGAGTTTTGTGAACGTACCGCACGCTCACAGCAAGCAAGCAATGATAGCAACGAATCCCTGCTGGGAGACCTGTGAGTCGAGGATGCTGACGGGGAGAGCAGTTTATCTCGGTGTAATTATGCAACGAGCCTCCTTTCGCCGTCCCCCCCCCCCCCGTCCCCCCCATTGAAAACGATGCCAGAAGCTGACTCCATCTGGCGGAGTTCACGCTCACACTTCTGACAGCTACATCAGCTTGTAAATGCTTTTTTTCCCACCCACTGACACACATCTCGACTCTATATTTACGTGTAGATTACTTTTACGTCCCGGTTCCCTCCCGGCAGCACACGTCTGCGTTCAAGTCTGAACCTGTGCCTGTCGAAGGATTTGTCTACCCCATGCTTGTGTTTTCCTGGTCAGAGAACATGTCGTGGGGTATCATAACGCAATGCGCCGACTAGACTTAATGTTGTTTCTCAGTGGTGATGGTTCATCGTGGAGGGTGGATGTGATTTCAACTCGCAGAAGGAAAAAAAAACAACACGGCCAAAAGTTTTGGAAATGGCAGAAATGTTCATTCTGAAGTCTGAGGCTTTCTTCAAGGATTTCTTTTACAACTACGTTTATGCAAAGAGTCCATACTTGCAGTGTTAACCATACTTTTCAAGACCTCTGCAATTCAACCCGGCATGCTGTCAATCAACTCTTGGGCCTCCAATGCTTGGAGTTTGTCAGAATTTGTGCGGTTTTGTTTGTCCAGCTGTGGTAGAACGCACCTTTTCTTCGCCAGACAAGCTTTTCTCCAGACGTCCCAAACAATCAGAAAGGGGATTCATCAGAGAAAATGACTTTACCCCACTCCTCAGCAGTTCAATGCCTGTACCTTTTGCAGATTTTCCCTGGAGAGATGTGGCTTCTTTGCTGCCCTTGTTGAAACATATAAAGGTGAGCACTGCCATCAGTCCTGTGTCATCCCAACAGTAAAGCATCCTGTTATCATTCATGGGGTTGCTTCTCTATACAAACAATAAATCACTAACTCCAACTGAACATTGCAGGAACTCGACTAGGAGTTGTTGCCACATCCTGGTCACAGTCCTGACCTCGCTCCAAGTCATTTCCACATGTTTGGGCCATTAAAGGAGTTCCTGGGAGGCCAGTGTTTTAAATGTGAAGCAGGCAGGTCTGATCATGGCTCTGGTCTATTGAGACAACTTTCTACCTTGATGGTATCCAAGGACTAGTGAAACACTAGGATTAGGGCGTTCTCATAACTGTGTTTTGTTATTCTGCACAATCAAAAGTCCCGGTGTGACATTTAACAGCTTTTATACAACTTTATTCAAATGAAGAAAAAGCACTTAACAAGCTCACCATCATTTCTACTACCTTACAGTAGCTTTCCATTTTTAGCCTGGTCAATTTACAGACAAGATAAAAAGAATGAAAAAAAGCTGGTTAAGTACGCTGGAGTTCCCACCTTCCTGTGGACTGACACACTACAGTTTCACTACGCTCCATGACAAAAATGGATATGAGGTAGTTGTTTTTTGGGTCATTGCCATCTGCTGAACCAGCTGAGGTCTAGATTTGAAGTTCAAGTACAGCATATGCAGTAGAGTTCAGGATTGTAGTCCATCCATAACTCACAGCGCTTGAGAATAAAATGTGCTTTAAATAATGAATATTTTTTTACTTTCTGCACTTGGAGAATCTGCACAAATCGATTAGAACCAGTTTCAGTGGAGAAGCTGAATCAGCTAAATGTGCTCGGTTTACCTGATCTGAATAGGGAAAAATCCTCAATTTCTTGCGATTGGAAAAAGCAACGCTATGAAGAATAGTTTCATGGCATGATAAATGATCTTCTGGTCATGCAGTGGGATCCAAAATGCTGTCACTGCACTGAAAATTGTTCATTTAAACCTGGGAATAAACAAGATTTTTAATATAGTTTTTTATTTGAATAGAGTTTTTAATATATATTTAAAACAAAGGAAAGAAATTTGACACTGTCTCTGAGTCACTGTTTTAATTTAGGTAAATATGTGACATTGATCTGGTTAAATCCTTTTTAAAGTTTAAAAGTTTTTTTCCTTGTTTTTAAGTCGTATTTCTTCCACTGTGTTAGAACAATTATTCAAACATGATTATGCCAGGTTCAGTGCATGTACTTAAAGTTAAAAGGATGATTCTTACATTTATGCAATTATATTATATTATATTTATTATATTATATTAAAATATAGTTTTTCTTTTTTTTTGCAAAGCAAAAACACCACACAGGGCGACATAAAAGTGCATTTGCGATTCTCCTGCCACCTTTTAGCGATGTTTAAGAACAGGAAATGAACACCGCGTGTCGGCGTGACCCGCATGAAATATTCATTAACGTAATGATGTGAAGTAATAGCCAGTGGTGCTAATCAGGGACATGCAAATGCTTTTATGTAACATTAGCAGACGCTCCCTCGATCCCGGGAACTCACGCCTCACCATATCGTCTCTTCAAGCACGGCACAAAAAAAAAGAAATAAATAAAAACCCTTCTCCTCACTGTGCTCTATCAGACCGCAGAATGATTTTTTTCTTTTATGTTGGTACATTTTTGAAACTTGTTTAGAGGGAGAAAAGCCTTTAAAGAGTTCTCTTCACATGAAAAAGTCAGACTTTTTGCGCCCACATTTCTAAATGCTGCTAATTACTTTATGGATAAAGGTGCACCTTACAGTTTAGTGAAAATAATGACTGTAATTAACGCTCTCTCCGTGAAACCCATTACAGTCGGCTTCTTTCTTGCTTAATGCATATTCACACGCCTGACGGATCATGAGGTCCTGCACCTGCTCATGCGCTCACTCTATTTCTGTCCTGTCAGGACTTTTTCAAATCTGTACAGTAGGACTAGTCTGGATGGGCTGCTACTCAAGTACTCAAGGTTTGCACACACCTGTCCATCAGAGTCATACTGTATGTCCTTACTCCAGATTTATTGAAAAGCATTAGTGAGGTCATGGCACTGATGTTGGGTAAGGACACTCCAGTTCCAGTTTATCTCGAAGATGTTCATTGGTGTTGAGCTGTAGGGCGCTCAAGTTCTTCCAGTTCAACACTTCTCTTAACTCGTCATGTCTTCATGGCGGTGGCTCTGTCCACATGAGCATTGTGATACTCATTGTGATCGCAGAGGCAAAAATTGTAATGACTGTGTAACAAATATACAGTATATCTGATCTAGGACCACATACGAAAGCGACTCAGATCCGATCTGAAAAAACATCAGATTTGTGCGTTCAGACAGCCGTGAAAATTCAGATCTCTATCACACATGGAATTGAGTCACGTCAGGCTGGTAATGTAAACATCGCCTAGGAATCCAATTTCAATCTGATTTAAAACCAACTCTGTGGATGGTTTTGCACAAATCAGGTTCAATGTGTGTGTGTGTGTGTGTCTTTTTAGACTACATGAAAGCAATCTGATTCCAATCTGGATTTGCCAAAAATCTGAATTGCGATGGCAGTCCGAACAAGGCCTCTAGGAGTTCCACTGTCATGTTACAGCACTATACGAAGACATTCTATACAATCGTCTTCTTTGAACATCATATGTACACTTTATCAGATTGTAGAAATTTGCGTGTGTTTGAGATGCATATTTCAGTTCTGTATTTTTTGTTTTTTGTTGTAATTATTATATAACAAAAAATGTGAACAGGTTTCCCAGGCTGAACCCAAAACAACCCCTAACACACACACACACACACACAAGTCTTTCACTGTCCTTCAGCAAATTCCGGTTATTCTCATTATCTTGAAGTATTGACCGATAGGATGCCGCCCTTAATGGCCCTGAGATCGGAGGACGCGATTACACCTCCACTGCCTCAGGACACGAGCAGATTTGTCTGCTCATCGAGGTTGTGTTCGGTCACAAGTCAGCCTGTCTGCCAAAGTTAAAGCACTTCTTCATGACTGAGCGCAGCGCTAAAGGAGCTTCTCAACTCATTGAAATTTATGTCTCAGAATTTGCCAGTCGGACAAAAAAGCGGGGGAGGCGAACACAACTGAATCGATGCAGGTTAAAAGTCTAATACCACACCGCATTACATCTGCACACATTTTTATTTCTTTTTTTTTTTTGCTTGAATATTATTTGAGTAAGGAGTGAGGCATTGCTGAGGTCAAGCAAAGAAATGGTGACCAGATATCCATAAAAATAAAACGTCTGGTGAACAGCAGGGAGGACGTCTAAGCTCGAGGATATGCAAGTGTGTTTAGCGTTCTGTCTGTCTGCCGGAACAGTAGACATAGAGATATGGAAGGGAGAAGATTTACGGTTATTTTGGACATGAGGAAAAGAAATGTATATCCACAACCACTCACATGCACAGACACACTATTTTATGGCACATTTCACAGTTCGGAGCTAAATAAGTACGTATAAAGACATACAGTACAGTAGATTCTCCCGGGACACTTTATTATATTTATATACAGTGGTGTGAAAAACTATTTGCCCCCTTCCTGATTTCTTATTCTTTTGCATGTTTG
Source organism: Leiocassis micropogon (assembly GCA_028565275.1). Classification (NCBI taxonomy): domain Eukaryota; kingdom Metazoa; phylum Chordata; class Actinopteri; order Siluriformes; family Bagridae; genus Leiocassis; species Leiocassis micropogon. Next base: position 10,123,529 of record JAOVVA010000035.1, read on the forward strand.
TCACACAAAATGT
>JAOVVA010000035.1:10132136-10143821 GCA_028565275.1 Leiocassis micropogon
GAAACATTTTGTGTGACAAACATGCAAAAGAATAAGAAATCAGGAAGGGGCAAATAGTTTTTCACACCACTGTATATTGTATTTTAAAATATATATTTTTAACGATATTTAATGGAGGGAATACTGTAATAATACTGTAGCCTTTAAAATAAAGTGATCATGACTCCAGTTCCAGTGTTATATAGAATCAAAGCCCAGGTCTGTCTGGTGCTGTTCTGTAAAGAAAACCTGAAGGATCCCTCAGGGTAAATGAAGGACAAGCACATGTCTCGGTTACAGTTATAGTTATGGCTGACTTAAAGTTGTGGCTGACTTTTCATAACTCTATCTATAAAAACATCTATGATCAAAAGTTTTGAGAATAATATAAAAAAGTCTGATGCTTCAGTGTTTTTAGATCTTTTGGTCACATGTTACTATGGTATACTGCAAGCATACCATAAGTATAATTACAAGGTTTTTATTGACACTTTCATTGAGTTTTCGTTTGGCCACCTGCCACCTGATGTATTTGTATCATTCTTTATTCATGCTGTGTTCTTAGACAAAATTGTGAGTGAATCCACTTCCTGTCATGCCAACAGTAAAGCATCCGGAGACCATTCATGTGTGGTGTCACTTCTCAGCTGAGGGAATAGACTCGCTCACAATTTTGCCTAAGAACACAGCCATGAATAACGAATGGTACCTGTAATATTAATATTTGTGTAATTCTCAAGAAGTGTCTGATTTATTTTATTTTCCTTTTTCTTTTCTCTTTTTTTCCACTAACACAGTGTCGCAATATTTTGAGATTACATTTTTTTTTTCTAACAATGATAAATAGGGAGAAAATTTTGCATTTTATTTATTTATCTACTGTAGTAATTAACAATAACAAATGATACACTAATTAGAGATGATACGTCATGCCTGATATCGGTATGATGCAAGTTTTTAAAATAATTCTTGGTATGTTGGAGAAAAAAAAACTAAGAAATTAATTCACTTCGGCCCTGGAACAAATAAAACTAATTTGGATTTTTTACTTATTTAATTAATTATGTAATAAATAGCAGTTTGCCAATAATTACAGGATAAATGAACAGCATTTTAACAAAAAAACTTTTTTGTTGTATTTAATATTGTGGATTTAATATCGTCCAAGAGACAAATTATTTCCTGTTCTCACTTATTTTATAGCCGCAATAAACAATCTCTCCCTCTTTCATTTTCTCGCTATCAAGATTGAAAATTCAAAGGTGCTTCATTGGCATGACAAATCGTTACATTCTTATTGCAAAAGCTTAGACATACGGCACAAGAAAATAACAGAAGTTATAGAAGTAGAGAGTAAAAAAAAAAAAAAAACAGTACGGAAAGAGTAATAATAAATAAATGTATATAAAATAAAAGAGTACAGACATTTAGTCAAAGCTAAAGTGACTCTATCTCTCTCACTTGTATTTCTCTCTCTCTTTCCTTCTTGCTTTCTCTTTCTTCCTCGCTCTCTCTCAGTGTCTCTGTCTGTCTCTCCTATTCGCTTGGTCATGCTCTTCATCCCATGTTTTCTCTCTCCCATTCTGTCTCCTTCTTTTTCTCGCTCCTTCTCCGTCTCTCTCACTCTGCCATTCTCTCACTCTCGTTCTCTTTCTCTCCTGCTCTCTTTTGCTCTTCATTTCAAAATTCAATTTAAAAAAAAGTGGTACTTTGTTGGCATGACAAATATAAACATTCGAATTGCCAAAGCTTAGTTAAAGACAAAATCTCTCTCTCTCTCACAGCACAGCTTGCCATTTAGCCGGGAAAACAGCAAAAATAGAAAGCGTACCCAAGACTGAGTGCTTATAACTAAGACTCTATTGAGCGACGAGCTGATTATAAATCAGTGAATTAAATTAAGCTTATGTTTAGCGGTGTGTCTGGTGTGTCCCTGTTACTATAGAAACGATCAGGTATTAGAATGAGCTCGTTAATATTAATCTATCATTCATATTCCAAATGCACCTACAGCACTCGTGCTGTTCAACCCAAAATAAACAATACCTTCTGACCAGTTGGATTAATCAAACGCACTGTGGAATAAAATCATATATTGTTTTTGTGAGGATTTTTCAAAATTGTATTATAATTAAACTTTGATTATTTTTTTATGTGTTTAAAGATTTTTTAAATAGAAGAAATATCAAATGACTATCGACACACTTAAGCTTCCAGTATCGGTATTGTCGAATAAAATATGACAAAATAGATGAAGGTACATTAGATGGTCAGAAGTATGTGGACACCAGTCCATCACGCGTGTATATCGTCCTTTCTTACCACACAATCGTATAATCGCACAATGTCTTTTGTAACTTAAAACAAAACAATTAAGGTTAACCTTAGAGGCTTCAACCAGATCCAGTTTAATCGATCTGGAATGTGATGTTCAACAAGAACATATCGCTATGATGGTCATATAACTTTTGGTCATATGGTATACATTTATGGTGAGACAAAGACACTGGAGTTCTCTTCAATCAGAGTAAATAAAATAATTAAGATTATACAAAAAATAGACACTGCAGTGCACCAGATACCAATATTTACAATTATATACAATATTTTCAGTGTGTAACTGATGTATAAAATGTCTAAAATCTGGTATATTGTATACAGTATGTGGGGGTGCGGGAGAAATGTGTCGGCCTCACGGGTTTCAATTAGTCCGGGAGCACGATGATAAAAAAATATCTGTACTGTAAAGCTGTCCTGATGGTGAATAATCCTAACTTCGGGAAATCTTCTACAAAACGAGTTCACAGTCCAATACAGTGGAAAACAGCTCTGAGACAAAATGCCATCCGGGATTCCTCTCATCATTTAAAGACGAACAACACTTTTACATTTGCCGTGTGTGGGATTCATTTCCTTAAGCATTGTTACGGTGTTTGGCCACATGATGGCGGAGTGGAGAAGGGACAGAAATTTATTCAAGTGGATTTGTCTTCTTTACATTGTATATTCATGTCAAAGGCTATGGGACGCACTTTGTTGGACTTAAGAACAAATCTGACTTACGAGCGTGCACCCAGGACGGAACTTGTTCGTAAGTAGGGGACTACCTGTAGTGACTGAGATTGATGTGTGCAGTGTTTGCAAAAAATCCTCAAAAAGGTGCCCCTTACACATCTCTGAATACTGTGAAAGGCTGTGTGTGTGTTGGGGGGGTATGGGTTTGTTTAATTGTATCCAGCCTGATATTGTGAGTAGGGATAGAGAAATTGTGTTTAACTTCTCCTCGATGAATTCTGTAAGCAGACCGGATGTTCTGCATCAATACCAGGGGCTGAAGTGCACTCTCAGACCCACCTGCTTCTCTCGCCGGCCCATTGTGTTCTCTCTATGCTCAAAAAGCGGCAGCACATCTGAAAGCCGAGTGTTAAGATAATGACCGCTCTCTCTCGCTCTCTCTCTCTCTCTCTCTTTCTCTATCTCGCTCTCTCTCATGTCTCTCTCGCAGTGCACCGGCCATTATGAGATGAGGATGACACCTTCGCCACACTCTGTGGCTTAGTCATTGTTTGACCAAAGCTGTTCATGCAGAATATTACTCCGGGGCCAGACAATTACGCGAGCCGACTCGGGAGTGTGACGCACACCGCGGAGGACTCGGGATCAAAAGTTACATTTTATTTCCAGTGAATAGTGCACACACAATGGAGGGTTTTTTTTCTGTAGTGAAAGTAGCCTCATTTATACAGTATTTTCATTATTATTGTGTTAATGAGTATTATTAGCACACCTCCTGGGTCGAGGGTTCGATTCCTGTCTCGGGTCCGTGTGTCTGGAGTTTGCAAGGTCTCCCTGTGCTCGGTGGGGATCCTTCACGTGTTCATGTGCAAAGACATGCAGATTAGGTTAATATGCATTCCCAAATTGTTCATAGTGTGTATGTGTGTGCTCTGCGATGGATTGGCACCCTGTCCAGGGTGTACCCCGTCTCATGCCCCTCATGCCGTCTCATTCTGTCTCCCTGTACAGAATAAGTGATATAGAAAATGGATGAGCATTATTAGTTAGGAGGATTGCATCAGGATTTTTTTTTTTATGTTTATCAGTAATTACATTTTTAATCATCTTATGAAATTGAAAATGAGCTGTACTGTAGCTGCTGTAAGTTAAACTGCAAACTTAATGAACAAACTTAATAAACTTTTCTCATAATGAACAATAAGATTCTTGGACTGTTTTTGAATGAATTTTAAATATGATGCAAGTGTGAGGAGGAAAAACATGCCGGTGAGATTGATTTTTAGGTTCAAGTTTAGTTCAAGTCAACAGTTCAGGCTGTATTATGGAAATACTTGAAATAAAAAAAAATCGATTATGTGACATGGAACTTGGGTGTTGGATAAAACATCCAGGCTGGGGAAAAAAAATCTGTAGATCAAAAAAAAAAAAAAACACATTTTCATAAACAGCAAGCAACCACCAGAGTGGGTGTGGTCTAATATTCTAACGAACATGCTTGATTGACTTCTATCTTTCAGATCCATAGCCACACATACTGCTGTATCTACCCCATTTTACCGGGATGAACAGTGTATGTTAATGCTTAGTTCAGGTTTAAACCGTGTGTGAGGGACTGAGTGTGTGTGTGTGTGTGCTGGTGAGCTAAGAGGAGTAGTGTTTGATTGACGGCAGCCGAGACTCGGTTATTCAGACAATGTGACAATGAGAGAAATTATTAAGAGGTAATCACAGTTTTAGCTTCCCTGTGGCTTTCCGTCTCTTTATAACACACACATAAAGCATTTATTTGTGCATGGGGAACCTAAAACCCTCCCCCCCCACACACACACACTTTAACAGCTTTGTATAACAGTGCTTGGTGTCTTCCTAAAATCCCTCAGGACTCATTCTCTCTCTATCTTTCTCAAACGTCTTCTTTTCTTGTCCTGAACCAGGTGATTTACGCGCTCAATACGAAGAACGATGAGCACGAGGCAGCCATCCAGACCCTGAAAGAAGCCCACGAAGAGGAGGTGCAACAGATCCTGTCAGAGACGCGTGAGAAGATCATGCAGTACAAGAGCAAGATCAGCGACGAGATGGACCTGAAGCGGCGCATCCAGTCGCTGGAGGAATCCATGGAGGTGCATGGCAGGATGAAGCAGCAGGCGCTGGCGGAGTTCGAGTCGTACCGGCAGCGGGTGGAGGACATGCAGCTGTGCACGGAGGCGCAGCATACGCAACGCGTGGTCACCATGTCGCGTGAGGTCGAGGAGATGCGGCGCTCCTTCGAGGAGAAACTGAGGGCCTTCGCTCAGGTCCAAGCGCAGTTCGAGCAGGAGAAGAGGCAGGCACTGGAGGAGCTGCGCACTGCACACAGGCAGGAGGTTTGTATATCACGTGTCAGCTAGGTTGCACTTTCAAGAGCTTCAGAAACTCTTGAAGGACTCTGTATACATCTCTGTATTCATTGTATACTATTATCTAGGTGTACGGTTAGTACTAGAACATGTTAAAATTGACCAAAACATTGAGGAACAATTTGTTTTGGTGCAGGTCCAGGAGCTGCTCCGTTCCCACCAGAGCCAGAATGCCAACTACAGCAAAGACCAGGAGAAGCTGAGCCAGCTGCACAAGCAGGAGGTGGAGGCCCTGGCGGAGCGCGTGGAGGAGCTCAAGCAGGACAAGAAGCGTCTGGTGGAAGAGTACGAGGCCAAGCTGAACAAGGCGCAGGCCTTCTACGAGAGGGAGCTGGAGGCCATGAAGCGCACGCAGCAGATGACGGCCGAGAACCTGCTGGCCTGGAAGAAGACGGAGGCGGAGCTGAGGAAGGAGTTTCAGGCGCAGGAGGCAGCGCTGCAGAAGACGCTGGGTAAGCTGCGGTCCGAGCTGCAGCGGGTTCAAGAGGAAGCCAGAGAGAGCCATGAGAAATCGCACAAACTGCAGGCCTCACTCACCGTCTCCGAGGGCAACATCAAGGTAACGAGCAGAGCAGCTAAGGTCCTGCGGGTAGAGGGGGATCCTTATGTTTTTGTCCCGTCATTCCGTCTTGGCAGATTGAGAATCTGGCTCAGGACATTAAGTATCAGAGCGGGCTTTGTTGTTCCTTTTATCATAGACAAAGTAAGGAATTACCAATATGATCAAAAGACAAATAAGATAAACTATTGATTACCTAGCAGAACGTTGGAACAATGTTGGCTTTAGGTTGTTTGTCAAGGTTAGAACTACGGATGAATGACATCAGAACGACGTTGACTACAAGTGATAATGAGATAACGTTGAATGAATGCCTCTTACACTTTGTCCCAAGATCCTCTTCAAAACAGTATTAATACCAAACCAATGGCCTGAGTGGGACTCGCTGAGGATGAAACACTGTACGCTTACCACTGGATCACAAGCGAACATGAGATTGTTAGAGTTGCTAGTAAATGTGCTCACAAAATAATGAGCACCACATTACATTTGAGTAATTTGAGAGCTAAGACGCACCTCACTATAATATTGCTGAAGGAAAATGAAACGGGCAGGTAGCATTACATCACCTAGAGATGCATGACATCAGATACGTACGCTGTGTGTAGGAAGCTGTTGTATCCATCCCAACCTCCAAGAGGAATTCTAAGCTCTGTTGGAAACTTAAAGGTCCGTGAATGTGGTCGGATGTTGTGTGAATGGATGTTAATCAAGATGAATGAAGATTAACATTTTTGTGTTTTGAGGTTGTATTTGCAATGTTGCGTTTGGCTCATTCATTCAACGTTATCTCAATGTCATTTTATCAAATGGTGAAATAGGTGAAAGTCATCGCAATGTTGTAACAACTATATTACAGCGCTCATCAAAGATTAGGATTCCTGCCAGGTAAACACTGACTGAAATTCTCCTGAGCAGCGTAAACTGAACTTATGATGAGGATTCGAGTAGGCAGAGTAAACACAGTGAAATGAAGCGAAAGCATACAGACTCATTATCATATTATAAGCAAGGTGAACGTGCATGATGATCATCGTTATATTTGTTTATTTCACAAATTGTTATTACCACACCTTACATACAAGGGTTTTCAAAGTCTTTTGAAAGACTTTTGATTGTGCAAAATAACAGAATACAGTTATGAGAGTAAAAACTGCCTTTATTTCTCTATATAATCCCCTGCTACACCAATGCACTAATCCCAGTGTTTCACAAGTGCTTGGATACTATCAAGGTAGAAAGTTTTCTCTGTACATTATCAGACTGCCTGCTTCACATCTGAAACACTAGCCCCCCAGGAACTCCTTTAATGGCCCAAACATGTGGAAATGGCTTGAAGCGAGGTCAGGACTGTATGATGGATGTGGCCATAACTCCCAGCCGGGTTTCTGTAACGTGCAAGTGGTGTTGGTGTAGGGTTGTGTGTACAGTTCCCACAGACAGATGTGTCTCTTCTGCAAGTTGGTGACAAATTATTCAATCGATTTTCAATGATCAGACATTTCACTCGCTGAATTTTGCACGGGAACGACTGCAGTGGGTTTTGAGCCACCTAGGCCGGGATCATCATTCATGGATGTACAGTTTACTTTAAAACTTTTGCACCATTTAGATGTTTAACTTCGACTAAGAGTCTCATCAACGAACTGTGCAGTTTCGCCAATATTTTATCATTTTACTTGAATTTATGTCCAGGTTTAATCTACCCAGTTACGTCACTTTACTGCGTGCAAGTAAAGATGACTTTTATTTAGGGAATATGACATTAGGGAATATGAGAGCATCTAATGGGTTTAACATCGTTCTCTTAGGATCCTAATAAGCATCAAGTCATTTATATAAATGTTTCATTTACTTCTTTTTGCAACATAAGAGTTATCATATGCCACTTTATAAACCCTTGCATATGGAAACCTTTATCAAAAACCAGGTAATCAAAGATATAACGTGCTGATGCGAGCCTTGTCTGACCACGCCCTTTTAAAGTCAACACTATTTGTACCTATCCAGCGGAATCATCTGGCTCCACCCCTTCCTCATTTCATACACCGAATATATCCTGCATAACCGATTAATAAAATATACGCAATTGGAGTTTGGTGCCGATGCCCGGCGAACAGAGAGGCACGCTTTTCATCTTCATTTTCATTTGATGTTCAAAGAACGCAGTGCACCGATTGTGTTTAGTACACACACACACACAGAGTCCCCGGTTAATGAGCGAGCTGCTGTTAAATCCCTCGAACCCCTTTCTGAATTTAGAAATGGAGACGTTATTTACAAGCGTAATTAGCGCACCAGGCTTTCGAGTCGTCTCCGAACGAATGAGAAGGAAAAATAACTGTAAATAAATTCTCTAAACGTTTCGCTAATGACACGCGCTAGAAAACGCTCTCAGATCCAGTCCACACAATGCTTTTTGTTCATTTGTAATGCAGCCTGTCTAATGCAGTATTATACAAGACGGTTAATACAGCAAGGATCCTGGGCTTTCTATTGTACAGAGAGCTTCTGATGTTCATTCGTCATGTAAATCATTTATAGCCATAACAATGCAGTGCAGCAATGGGGGCCGTAAGTATTAGCCAGGATACCTTGACCCTGTTATGATATTTATATCCATAGGCTGACCAGGAGGACGGTACGTGACTCGTTTAAAGGTGGTAAAGAATCTGATTTCTTATTCAACAGTCAGATTCCCTTAATGAAACCTGCAGTGCTATTAAAAAAACATTATGTAACATCACCACCCGAGGTGCTGCACCACATACAGTACCAGTCTGGAAGCAGGACAAAAATAGCCGAGTTCATTAATATATTATTAAATTCACTTCACGCCAATTATACTACAGATAATTATTTCTTTTCATCTTACCTTTATTGTTCCGTGGGTTTAAGAGACACACAGCTGCTCTTTTGTCCATGCTGACTAACTTTTCAGCCTCGTAATCCCCGTGCTCTGTCTCCTGAAAGATGATGTCTATAGAGTCCCTTTGTGAAGTCGCCACACATTTAACCAAACCATTTCAGTTCAAAAAGGTTTTCTGATCTGATCTAATCTGATCTTTAATTCATCCAGCAAGAACATTTATATCTAATCAAAACCTTACTATGAAACTTACGTAGCTGGAACATTTTATTTCAATTCAGTTTTATTTGTTTAGCGCTTTTAGCAATTGTCATTGTCACGAAGCAGCTTCACACAATCAAAAGGAAATCATGAAAATGTAACTTTGCAACGTCGGTTCAGCAGCCTCAGCGACAACAGCCACGTTACCGCATCACCAGTGTTGGTCATATGTCAGCATTTGGAGACAAACTGTGTCTATGTGACCATTTTCATTTGTTTTTTGTAAATACGCATTGTGGTTTCACATTTATATTTTATGATTTACATTTATATCCAAAAAAATCTTTCAGTGATCTAAATTGTCTTGCAGATGGAACTTGCCAGTTTAGATTTCATATGAAAAGAAAAAGTGTATCATACTAAAATGCAAAATGGTAAAGATATTGCAAGATGAATTCGACATGGTTACGGACACTACAGATTTTTGGCTTTTTAAGCTTTTACCCAAAAAAACAATTTAAGCAACAATTTTTACAGATCAGGTGCTTCTAGAAGCTTACACCCATTTTAGTATCAATATGAATAATAATAATTATTATTATTATTGTTTGAAGCGAGACAGTAAAACACTGAAAATTTAAAATTTTTGGATGCACATATAAAATTATCTCTCCAAAATGGCTGAAGTTAGCAACTTGAAGTTTTTAGGGAAGCAAGATTGGTGACTTCCATGTTGCATAAACTTCAGAAGTAGCTTCTTTGGCGCACACATTTTCTTTTTTATATGTATAACGTTAAATTTAAAAAAATTATAAATCAGCACCCGTACTGTGTTTTGGCCGTTTGTTGCTTCGTTCTTTCAATCATTTACATCCACAGAACTGACGGTGATACAAACGATAAAAAATAACTTTTAATATATAAAACACTCATTGAGCACAAACGATGCACGAATCGGCTACGGCCCTCATGGCTTATTGTAATTTTAACTGATGAGTAAAAAAAATATAATAATTTCACTCCTGTACAGTTCTAATGAAAGGAAAAAATTAATTTTTAATAATTTTTAAAATAAACTTTTTAAGGTTTAAGGGGACTGACTCACTCCTGGAGCCTTGTGGTCATTCGAGGACCTGCACGTTTGGCGCTTCCGCGTTTGACTCATTTTTCCGAACCCGAGGTTTAATGACTAACAAAAAGTTCATGTAAATAAATGAAGCACTCCAGATTGTGACACAGTTTTTTTTTTTTCCCAAACAGATTTTTTCAGCCGTATAATACTCTTGTGACAAACTTGTGGCATAAAACTTTTTTTCAGGATGCAGATTTTTTCCATCATGTTCCGGATAGAAATACTAATAAAATTTGACTGTTGTACCTTTTAAAGGTAAACGTCATCATTTAATCATTAGTTTGCTTATGCAGTCCTTTGTAGGCAAGAACTTTTATATTCGAAAGAAGCGAGGCAGTAAAGTGTCCTGTGTTTCCCCATTGCACCGCCACAATCTGTAAGGAATACACACCATAAAATAGGTTAATTTTCCCGAAAACAGAAGCCTGCGCTCGCTGTGTACTATAAAAACTGTCCAATTAGACCTGAAGAAGTGCCTGTTCCCCTTCACCGCTCAGAGAGAACATGAGAATGTGTAAGAATAAGTTTTAAATGTGTAGTAAAAGGACAGTTCCAGGCAGAAAATCAGAGAGAGATAGATAGGCAGGGTTGGATAATAGGAGTGAACATGACAAGAAAGAGAAAGAAAGAGAGGCTAGGATAGGAAATTGTTATTGAGCACTAGGCAGGAAGAGTGCAGGAAGATGAGACATGCATTTATGAGGAGAAAAAAGGGAAATGACTGGACGGAGACAGAACGGTCCTGATCGGAGAGAGCAGGGGAAAATAAGTTCGAATAAGACAGCAGTTAGTGACCCACTGCTCGTTTAATTTAATCTATGGGCTTTGTATCTATTTATTTTTTATGTTTGTGAATGCAGGAGCTGCATAAACAGCTGGACGAGGTGACTCAGGATGCGGAGATCATAGCGATCAGGCAGAAAGAAGCCGAGTGCGAGCTGGAAGCCACCAGAGACAGAGTTCAGCAGCAGGCCACGGAGATCCTCCTCAAAGCCAGTAAGAGCTCTCCCTTAATTTCACTTCACATCAGAAATGATTCATCGACGTACTCCTCAATCTCTCCTCATAGGCTTCGTTTCTCTTTGAGTATGAAATCTGACAAGATAGAGATGTGTATGAGCGAGAAAAATGTGTATAGATCACAATGATCAGATTGTCTTTGATGAGTAAGCCAAGGGCGACGGTGGTAAGGAAAAACTCCCTGAGATGGCAATAGGAAGAAACTTTGAGAGGAAGCAGACACAGGGTTGTCTACTGTCTATTGGAGCTGGCTCAATCTCCAGGTGCCTCAGGAATGGTAGAAAAAGAAAGAACAGGAGGAAAAGAATTAGCGTAGACGCCGTTCATTATATTAGCAGCACTAGATGGGTGTGCGCATTTAAATGTACTGAAGTATGAAGTTATGGGCCCTAAAGGCTATTTCAAAGCTTAGGAGCTAAATATGAGCACGCTCTACCCCCTTTTGTACTGTATGTTCTGGTTTAAACATGACCTAAAATCTACTGTACAACTCCCTCGATTTTTTATT
>JAOVVA010000035.1:10173316-10184521 GCA_028565275.1 Leiocassis micropogon
CACTTTGTGCGTCCACATATGGGAAATGCAATTGCAAATGTAATTTGCAATTCCTTTTGAATAATGTCCGGGATATCGCTCCATAATCACCAATTATATACCAGTAAACTGGTGGCAGGATCATGGGCACACAAGGCTCAGCCATGCCCATGGGAACCAAAGGCTACCTTGTCTAGTCCGATCTGACATAAAAACCAGCACAAATCAACAAAACAATGCGAATTCTGGTCACAAAATAAAGGCACCATTTTGCAGTGAAAGCCATCATGTGTTGCCCACAGGTGCAAACAGTCTGTTTCCATGTTATGAGGTTTGACCTTATATAGAGTAGCATACAGTAGTTAAATACACTGTCTGGTCAAAAAAAAAAAGTAGCCATTTCAGAAGGGTCAACTTGTAGGGCCGCATCAAGAGAAGAAAACAGCAGTTTTGAAAGTCTTAAAAATGGGTTAAGAATCCTTTAAGACATAAAAAAAAACATAGAAGGATAGTGCTGAACCATCAACCTTGCAGCAGTGGAAAAGCTATTTGTGGTCTGATGAGTCCAGATTGACCCTATTCCAGAGCGATGGGCGTGTCATGGTAAGAAGGGAAGCACATGTAGTGATGCACTCATCATGTACTGTATAATGCCCACTTTACTAGCCTCAAGTCAGCGTTATGATTTGGAGTTGCTTCAGTAGCTCAGGTCCAGACTCATCAACATTATGTGGCAATACAATAAAGTCTTCTGACGACCTGAATGTACTGAATGACCAGGTTATCACATCTATGGAGTTTTTCTTACCTGATGGCACGGCCATATTCCAGACCTCAGGTTGTGAAAGAGGTAGTACTAGCATCATGAGGAATCATTCACACACATGACCTGGCCTCAACATGTGTGCTGTAATTAAAGCTACGTAAAGGCAACTGATTAATGTCTCAGAGTGTGTGACTGGTAGTGTATAAGAACTAATATATTCAGTTAATAACATCTGATGTTGGATTTATTTACAGTATGCTATACTTCAAAACAATGTAGTCTTTTAATTTAACAAAGCTGCATGTCAGTGTGTAAGTGCATACCGGGGGTGTTAATATAATTGTGTCCATGTGTTTGTGTGTCTGTGTAGGCAGGAGTGTAAGAAGCTGCGGGAGGAGCTGCGGGAGGACCACGACGAGGACAAGAGGGCAGCTCTCACACAGCTAGCTCAATCCAAAGATCAGGAGCTGAGCAATGCACGAGAGAGCTGGCAGAGGAAAGTGGACGACCTGCTGGAACAGGTGAAGGACATGAGACTTAGATACAGATACTGTACACACACCAGGCATCTGAGATTTATTCACATTGTCTGCTGAGAGCCTCTGTTTCAGGCCACATTGCAGAAGGCTATCTGATCAAAAGTAAGACCAGGTGTGGGTGATGGAATAACATTGCAGGCCATCCACGCCATGAACAAGGAAGATTGTTTAACAAAGAACTTGTAGCATCACCTAAAGGTTTACAAGTACATAGTAAACTGACTGGTGCAAATGACTGGATGCAGTCAAGTCCTTAAGCCAATCCTATTGCACACACCCTGTGCTCCTTGTTCCTAGGAACCTCCTATCTTACAAATTCCACATTCATCCCCCATCCGACCATATGTGGTGTTTAGAAACATAATAAAAATGTATATTTTCTCAGGTTTAACTACAATTTAATTAATTTACCATAGATAACAGTTGCAGAAGATACTTGTGTCGAGAAGTCTTCAAAGTTTTCAGACCCTTTTATGGTTTCCAGATTTTATTTTCACACTCATCATAAAATGGATTTAAATCTTTTTTCCTTTTTTTTTCTCCATCATTCTACACGCAGTGCTCCACAACGACAAAGTAAAAGAAGATGCTTATAGTTTTTATTTAAAAAAATGTAAGTAAAGACTGAAATGTTACATTCACATAAGTATTCAGATCCTTTGTTATGTCACTTGCAGTTAAGCTTTGGTGCATCCTACTGTACAGTAATTAATGGTACTTAAGATGCTTCTACAACTTGACTAGAGTCCACTTGTGCCTAACTGACTTCATTGGACATACAGTAATTTGGAAAGGCACACGCCTATCTGTTTAAGGTCTAACAGTACCTTGTGCATGTCAGAGTGAAAACAAATCCATGCGATCGAGAGAATTTTCTGTAGACCAATGAGACACGATTGTGTCAAAACACCGATCTGAGGAAGGATACAAGACACTTTCTGGAGCATTGAAAATACCCCAGCCTCCATCATTTTTAAATGGAAGATATTTGAAATAATAATTTTTTCTTTCAGATCTTGAATCAAACCGAATAATGACCAATGCCTTGGTCAGAGAGGTAACCAGGAACCTAAGGATCACTATGAATTACATCCTGAGTTCCTTTGTGGAGATGGGAGAGACCCACAGTACAGAAGGACAACCATCACTGCAGCACTCTACCAATCAGGCCTGTCTCGTAGGGTGATTAGACAGAAGCCATTCCTTACTAAAAGGCACATGAGAGCCGGCTGGGAGTATGTCAAAAGCACCTGAAGGGCTCACAGACCATGAGAAACAAAGTCCTCTGTTCTGATGAAATATTGAACTATTTGGAATCAGGAAATCGGGCACTGCCGTCACCTTATTAAAACCATCCCTTCGGTCAGACACAGTAGTCGCAGCATTATGCTGTGGGAAGGTTTTTCTACGACGCGGCCTGGGAGATTAGTCAGAATAGAGGGAAAATTGATGCAGATAAAATAAAAAGCTATCCTGAGTAAAAAGCTTCTACAAAGTGCTCAGGATCTCAGGCTGGGATTGAGTTTTACAGTTCAACAAGACCATGGCCCAAAGCATAACACTCCGAAAACATAGGAGTGGCTTCAGAACAAGTCCTGGATTGGTCCAGATCTGAACCCAATAGAGCAACTCTGGAGAGACCTGGAAATGGCTGTGCACTGACCCTGCCCGTTCAACCTTCAATGGAAGAACCCGCCAAAAGAAAAGTGTGCCAAGCTTGTAACTGGTGTGAAGGGAGACTTTCTGCTGTCGATCCCTCATTCTCACCTCATCTCTGAGGCAAGACTGACAACCGCATGCCAGTTTATACACACACAACATGAAGACTGTCTGTTTACAGGAATCTGATCTCTTAGCCATGAATTGACCTCTTCATACGTCTGAAGTTTTTTTTTTTGGTGTTTTCCATAATAAGGGCAGTGGAAAACTGCTATTTTCCTAGTTCTAGTGCCACATCATAATCACAGGAAGTGTTTAACCTTATTTGTCCCCGTTTGTCGCCTTTGTAATACTTTTATTTTTTGTAACAAACTTTGAATCCCTGTACTTCAGAGCAGCCTCTCAGGTTTGATGGACCTTGTCCAAAGCCTGATTGTACAGCAGCAAAAAGGGATCGTGGTTATGATTCTGACAAAAACAGGAAAAATAACATCCTCACAGTCACTGATTAACTCTTGTTCGAGGCTAACAGATGCTGCAAAAAAAAAAAAAAAAATCTAAATATGTACCCCTACAAGTGCTTTTTTATTGCCTCTTCTCATTGCATTCTCTTTATCCCTAGGACACATTTGACAGATTGTAGGTCTCTGCTATGTTGTTTTCACATCACACTGATAACGGTATCCTCTCTTTGCACCCCCCCCTCCCCTCCCTTTATCTCTCTCTTTTTTGCTGGTGCAGATTTCATTGTTGAAGCAGAGTCTGGAGATGCAGCTGTCACAGTCACAACATTCTCTGCAGCAGCTGCAGGCTCAATTTAATCAGGAGCGAGAGCACCTGGGCCAGCAGCTGCAGGAGATGGAGTTGGAGCACCAGCGAAGGGAGGATCGTCTGCGTGAGGCCCACTGCTGCGCCATCCATGACCTGCAGGAGGCGTGCCAGCACGACCTCAAGGTCTCTCTTGTTTATAATCATCATACAGTGTTTAAAGTCACCAGGTGTCTTTTTCTCTATTTGCGACCTCACTCTGTGGTGCTGAGCTCTGAACCAGCTCACCGCCACTCTGCCCCTCCCATCTGTCTCACTCTGCCCCACCCATATATCTCACTTTGCCCCACCTGCCTGTCTCACTCTGCCCCGCCCATATATCTCACTTTGCTCCACCTGCCTGTCTCACTCTGCCCCGCCCATCTGTCTCACTTTGTTCTGTACATCTGTCTTACTCTTCCCCGTCTGTCTGTCTGACTCTGTGTTGCCCGTCTATCTCACTCTGCCCTACTCATCTGTTTCACTTTGCCCTGTATGTCTGTCTCACTTTGCCCCGTCCATCTTTCTCGTTCTCTCCTGTCCATCTGGACAGACACATGTCCCTCTGTCTTACTCTGTATTCCCCGTCTGCCTCACTCTGTTCCTCCTTTCTGTCCCACTCTGTTTCTTCTTTGTATGTCCCACTTTGTTCTCCCCGTCAGCCTCACTCTGTTCCCCCTGTCTGCCTCACTCTGTTCCCCCTGCCTGTCCCACTCTGTTCTCCCCATCTGTCCCACTCTGTTCCCCCTGCCTGTCCCACTCTGTTTCTCCTATCTGTCTTACTCTGTTCCTCCTGCCTGTCCCACTCTGGTCTATCTGTCTGTCCCACTCTTTTCTCCCCATTTGCCTCACTCTGTTCTCCCCATCTGCCTCAATCTTTTCTCCCTGTCTGTCCCACTCTGTTCCCCCTGCCTGTCCTACTCTGTTCTTCTTGCCTGTCCTACTCTGCCCTGACAGTCTGTCCCATTATGAATGGCCAGACTTGAATGTAGTGCAGTTATTTATAAAGCTGTCGTAGTTTTCAGAGTACCACTCGTATATCCAACAGCTCAGGGAACATTAATCTAGATTACATTACCTTGCTGGATGTGGCCAGATCATATTACAACAATGCATAGTACTGTTTCTAATGCCTGTACAATTTTACGCTTAATTGATATATATCGTTAACTCCTGCATGAATAACTGTCTTATAAAAGCTGCATTCGTTTGATGCCTGAGGATTATCTAAAATCTTCAGTGACTAACTCCGGGTAGGCAGCCAACTACAGCTGCCTACCTTCATGCATAATGAAGCACTGTCTGATGGATAGGACAACTGACTTAATAGTCAACAAGACACCAAAGCAGCTTTGGGTGCACCTATAGAAAACTTTAGTCTCCAGCCTTTCAGGATGATATCTTGTTCTTCTCTACCAATGGATCAGTGCAAGTGGAAAATTTGATGGTAATCCTGTCTGGTTCAGTGCAGTTGCATTTCCTTTTTTCTGGGCAACAAATAGCTTTAGCATCAACTGAGTGCTTGCTGTCATTTGCTCTGAGCCATAGTCATTACCAGCGTTATGATGTCGTCCCTTATATTTCTCCGTGAGGTGAGTTCTCATTTAAGTAGGGAAACTTCACAACTTCCACTTTCCAAAGCGATGCGTTCAAGATTATACCACAAATCCAGCTGCTATGACCTACTACTACTAGACATTTCAGAACTACTCATAAAGCTTGATTTACTGCCTCTGGACCTTATAGTCCTCACCATGAAACATCAGGCATACAAAAATATTCAAGAGAACAATAAAACACAGATAAAACATGACAAGCAAAAAAAACACTAAAGGTAACATTCACCACAGGCACTTTGTGAACGGAATAAGAGCTTAGTGAGTTCATATTTTCACTGAGAGGTTTTAAGCAACAAAATATATTTTATGTGTTGTTTATTAGATCTTTTCCTGGACTGTCCACCTAAGGGAAGCATTCTAAACGGTTAAGTGGATGGCCACTGAAAAAAAGAAATTTCCTTCTTTCCGCTGACTTTGCATTTGCAAATGCAATCTTCGAAAGATTTTTACTCTTTGTCAGACATAGTACAGCCATAGTAAATAAATGATACAGCTTTAGTAGGGCATCTTTAATAGAAATAGATATTTATATTTAAAAATGATGATGATAATGATAATCCTAAAATGTCATTTACAATTTGTATACAGTGTAATCGACGTTACATCATAAACAGCTTGAACATATAATACTGTTAGACCGGCATAAAAAAAAACAACAACTTTGTTTATTAGTATTCATTTCGTACAAAGAGCTCTGAATGGTTTCTATCTGGTCCAGCATGTTATCTGTATGTTGAAAAAAATCAGAGGTTCTGCTCTAGTTCTTCATCTGTTCTGTACAGAATGAAAACAGAAGAGGGGATAAAACACAACCCTGAGGGACACCCATAGTTAGAAGTAATCCGTGAGGCAATTTGATGTTTATATTATACTCTTTGGGCTCTGTGTGTAAAAAGCCATTTGCTTTTAATTCACTAAGGTAAAGTGTAATAAAATGAACATTCTTAGTTTGAAAAAGCTGATATTGGTTTGAGAAAAAAAAGAGCCCATGCAAAAAATTCTTGGTTATAAAGTCAATTAAGGAGTCCGCACAAGTTAAGGTTGTCGGAATCAGATTG
The DNA here is from genome assembly GCA_028565275.1 of Leiocassis micropogon. NCBI lineage: Eukaryota > Metazoa > Chordata > Actinopteri > Siluriformes > Bagridae > Leiocassis > Leiocassis micropogon. Next base: position 10,179,744 of record JAOVVA010000035.1, read on the forward strand.
CTTTGGGTTATAAAGTGAAATAGTGGTGTGAAATGGATTTTATTTGGATGGCACATTTTCCCAGACTTTCACATTAAATGGATTAAATGTAATACACAGCTCACTATGTCTAATTACCTTCACATAACCGATGCCTTGCCCCGCATTGCTGACAGCGCGGATAACAATTCACAGTTTATATTGGCAAGGGGCCTCTGTGGTTCGGTTAAAATCAGACATCGAGCTGGCATGATTTCAGTACATTTGGGGAATTTAATCATCATTGGGTTTACAGCTTATCTTATAGCTTGTAACTTTTCCAGCAGTCTGCAGACCAGGCAGACAACAGCTTTAGCTTTTGCATAAACCTGAAAGGAGGTTAAACAGCTATTTATTACCCATCAACACTTTAAACAAAGGCTATTAATATTTAACCAGATCGAAAGTGGAAAAGAATTGGCCCTGGCGTCATTCAGTACCATGCTATAGAGTTTCAGTGCTCCGAATGGAGTCAGTCGACCCCTGTGCAGTCTCTGTAAAAGTTCTGCCCAGCTACAGGGCTGTTAAAATAAGGGTCTTTTTCCATCTGTTCTTTCATTATTCATTACGAGTGTCTCCGTTGTACTGGGTAGAGATCCATCAGTAGGGCTCGTTTTTACACCTTACAGCTCTGAAGCCCAGCACTAGCATGTCTAAGCAGGGGCTCTGCTAAGAGGGTACATTTCACTGTTGATTTATTCACCGCCTTTCAATAAGTAATAGGAGGTTTGGTAGAGAAGAAAGTGTGCTCCTTTTTTTATTGTTGTCATGGTAAAGAAAGTAAAAAGCAGGACTTGGGATATTTTTTTCCCTTCTCCTCATGGCCTCATGGACTCCTTTTGGATCCTTTCTCCCATAGAAGAAAGCATCGAATGCAGGCGTGTTAGGAGGAGGGTTGCCTCATTTCCAGGCAAAATAAGCACATAATTTTCTCTTCCACACAAGACTATGCACAAGTCTTACCACAGTGACATGTTATTTTATCTACCCATGTTGGCCGAAGAGCCAGAGGAGAACAGATGGTCCTGATGATCTTGCTTGGATGTAAAAGTGAAAAAACAAGGATAGTGGACATAAACATAACCCTGATATGTGTAAACTATGAGATGTAAAACATAAATTAATAAAATGAAAGCAGATTAACTGCAGACATTTTTACAAGGAAAGAAATTAAAAAATACAAAAAACAACATTTGAAGCTCAGTGGGCTTCTATGGAACAAATCAGTATTTCAGTTTAATTCGATAAAATATTATATTTCACTAAGAATAATGAATAACAGATACACAATGGTACACAACAATATTTAATTGTTGCGTTTTAGTAACATTTTATAGGAATTTTTTTGCTTTCCGTTCAGTCCGAAGCATTTACCAGTGGCCTGTGATCTAAGTGTGACTCCTGATTATTTCTAGTTTTCTCCATTACCAGCAAATCCACACAAATCCAGTATGACTCCCTCTGGCATAAGAGCACATTTTATTTCTGATTTAATTGGCATATGTTAACAGGCCTAACTGCCTCATTGGCCTCTTCAACCTTATTGAATTTCACAGACGTGGTAATTAAGTAAAATGTGTGATTGTGTAAATCAAGGCCAGCTAACTGTCAGCCTGCACTCGTGCTGATATGAGTGACAGGTCTCGAACTCCCTGATAAATGGTCGATTACTGTTCTCACATAGTGCGCCACTTAAAAGATTTCTTTGGCTGGTGGGAAACGTAACTAGCCGAAAACAGTAGCTTAAATATTCCATTAGTATATAGCAAGCCAGTAAAGTCCCTGCATGGTGGACAATATGGTAATTATTCTTTTCTAAGAAAGTGTCTGAGTTAGTACATAATTTACATTTATGCCATTTGGCAGACATTCTTATCCAGAGCGACTTACATTTTTAACTCATTAAACATTTGAGCAGTTGAGGGCCTTGCTCAAGGGTCCAAAAGTGGAAAGCGTCATATGGTTTGAACCTGGGACCTTCTGATCAGCAGTCCACATTAACCTTAACCTTAACTGACCCTACTACCCCTGACCCTGACATCAGGTTTGCATGGTCAGCAATCGATGCTGTGATCTATGATGTTTTCTCCTCACATTACACACCGAACATATTCTTTGTGTCTGGCGAGTGTTTACTTTCTCTTGACAGGTGACGTGATTATCATGGATTATCTTGTTACAATGGCATCTGTCATGGAGAGGTTATAGGCAGCAAGTGAACAGTCATTTCTCAGTCAGTTCAAGATTTCGGATCTGAGCGACTTTGACATTGTGACAGGGCGACATTGTGATACTGTAGCTGGACGACTGGGTCAGAGCATCTCTCGAAACAGCAGGTCTTGTTCGGTGTTCCTGGCATGCAATGGTTAGCATTTACCAAAAGTAAGCTTAGGAAGGGCTAGACATGATGCTTATGGGGACCAAAGGCCAGACTGTGAAATCTGATCCCACAGAAGAGCTATTATAGCAAAAATTGCTTGAAAACCATTAATGCTGGATTTGCTGTGCTCTGAAACCCTTCAGCGGGTATATGGGGCTGAGTAGCTGCAGACCGGTTAGAGTGCCCATGGTCACTTCTGTCCATACCCAGAGCTACCATGGGAAGATGACCATCAGAACTGGACCTTACACCAAGAGGTTGCACCAAGAGAGTGTCCTGGTCCGATAAATTCCATTTTCTTTTACATCATAATAACAGGGAAAAAAACAAGCCAACGGGACAATGTGATGCCCTGGCCGATGTGTCCTGACTTTGCTGCGGATGTTACTTTTGACTCCTATAACCTACTTAAGGACTGTTGCAGACCAAGAACACTTTCTTCGTGGCAGTAGTACTCTCTGATGGCACTGGGCTAATTCAGCAGGATAATGCGCTGCAGCACACTGCAAACATTGTACAGAAGTGGTTTGAGGAGCATGACAAAGAGTTCAAGGTGTTCAAGGCTGACTAGGCTTCCAAATTCTCCAAACCTCAATCCAATCAACCATGTGTGCTGTGGGACGTGCTGGACAAACAAGTCCAATCCGTGGAGGAACAGAGCAAATTTTGCGAAAAAGTTCCTTACTTTTCCACAAAGTGCATTTTCTTATCATTTAAAACAGTTTTCTTAAGATCACTAGTGAGTTTCTTTCTGTTATTTTTTTTCCTTTTTTCTTTCATTCCATTCCAATGAATCATATTTCTTTAAACTATTTTGACTAAAATCTGTGTGACAACACAGTTGTGATGTCATTTGGGTATTAAAGGACTGGAGGCCGCCCAAGTACAGTAAGTCATCAATAGTTTTTTATTTTCCTTGGGGATTTTTATTATGCACACACGCAAGCACATTCTCAGCTCTCTCTCTCTCTCTTTTTCTCTCTCTCATATCCTTTTCTGCAAGCATAAAGACAGACATAAATAAACTGCTGGCAAGACACCATAGGTTATTCATTACAGAATATGTCACTTGCTGGTTCATCCTGCACCTCTCCATGTGATGCTTGACCACAACCCCGCATCCACAACCTGAGAAAGCAGATTGTGAAGCAGACTTTTACTAGATGTATTTTATTAATGGTACATAAAACATATATTGTTTTGCAAGCAAAATTCAATAATAAATTCTCTTTTTCTGGTTGTTAATTGAACAAGAGAAAAAATACTTTGGTGAGCCTACAGAGCCCAGTCCTGGTAAGGTCGTCTATCCAGTCTTCTGACGGTTCTGCTGAGTGCTCCATCTACACACCACGATCGAATCAAATCTTATTGGATCTTTTTGCTTTTGGCATTTACAGGTTTATCAGTTTTAGTTTGATTTATCCAGTTCCCTGCTCAAAGCAAACTCCCACAAATCTCTTTTCTTAGAGATGAGTCTCAGGCGTTTATATTGATGTTTTTTCCCCCTCATTGTGCTTGTTGTGTGAATGCTATCTTTATTCTCGTTTTTCACTGAGTGTAATGCATTCAGTGATGAAGCATAATGTATCTGAGCCGTATGTTATTTATACACACACTGCTACTCCTCCACAATAGGAGAAGCTAGACCTCAGATCATATCCGTCTGCTACCATGCTAGTAGCACTTGTGGAGGTGCAAATGGGATCCTGTCTTGTGGGAAGGTTGCTACAGTGCTTGTACTGAATGTGCTAAGAATTCAGAGCTGTCTTGGATGCTGCTGCGTGTGAATTCGAGAGCAAGGCGGTTTGGGAATCTTGTCAGTCAGGCTGAAGGCAGGGGCATGGCCCTTCTGGGTGTTTTTGCTCCTTCTGAGGTTGTTGTCTTTGTGGTGGAGACGGTTTATGATATGTGTGTTGGTTTGTGTGCATGTCCAGTAGAAGGGCCGAGACATGTCTCCTGATAGCTGTCTGGATGACTGTCAAGGGCTGACCTTTTCTTCCTTACAAGTATTCCTGCAGAGCCAGAGCTGACGACTCAGAATTAAACACAGATTTTATGTCTGTAAGCACAATGTAGCAGGTCCTTTAGTTAGCTGTAGAATCTGTGGTTCCATCCTGAGCTTGATTATTATCTTGAAGATGAATGAACACTTAAACATAAAGCTGTTTATTTTTTGGGTTTTTTTTTTTTCCAATTTTCTCCCCAATATTAGTCGTGGCCAATTCCTCCCCGTTTAATGTGGGGGCTCCCGCACCATTAGGGGTGGAGTAACACACTCGGAGGAAAGCGCTAGCCGCTCCTTTCGTGTGCGCGAGCTCACAGACGCCCCTGATTGGCTGTAGAGCCGTGATTAATGTGGGAGCGCAAGTACCTCTCATCC
>JAOVVA010000035.1:10192592-10203446 GCA_028565275.1 Leiocassis micropogon
TTGTGTCTGTATGAGTGTGTGTACAGCGCGCGTGTAAAGCAAAAGCAAGTCTCATTAGAGAGGTTAAAGATCCATTTACTTACATACATACACAAACACACCCACACACACACACAGCGCCAGCGTGCATAAACGGAAACACTTATCTGTCAGGATTTATTTTTACTTTTTTGAAAGGTAAAGTGCAGGTTAATTTGTTTTATTTTTACATTTTTATTTTGTAATTATTATTTTAATGTATTTTTTGGGGGGCTGTGGAACGAATAATGTGAGTTTCCATTATTTATTATGGGAAAATTCACTTTGATTTACGAGTGTTTTGAAATACGATGGAGCCCGCTTCCAGAACGAATTATGCTCGTAATCCAAGGTTCCACTGTACACAATAATACATCTGTTTGTCATAATGCACAATTTAAGGAGTTCTTTAAATGCGGTTGTGTGGACGAACCAGCATCTCCTCTTATTGTTGATTCTGAAACAGAGACCACACGCATTTTTTTTTTGGATGGAGGATGTCACTACAGCAGGAGATCTTGCAGATAGTTTGAACTTTGACCCGAGTAGCATCTTCGTCCTTAAATATCTTCAATCCATCCATATTTTTGAGTATTTTTATTACAGTATATTTAAGATTTTTTAAACTATTTCTAGGAAGTTTTTTAGTAATTTCAGTTTAAATCTTAAACTGATACAAAATCAAAAAAAAAAAACTATTTCTTACTTGAACGGAAATAAGTTTAATAATTTTATCCTTGGTTTCTAGGTTAAAGATTAAAAGATGGCAGGATAAAAACAACAAACACCTTAAACATAAACATAAATATGAAAAGTGTGCTTTACACAGAAAGAGCTTAACCTTCCTCTCAGACATGGTCACGTCCTGCACCTTTCCCTACGACGCGACGGCGCTTTTTAATCAAAGTCTTAATGAGTGTTATTTTAAGCGACTCATAACATTCATGTGGTTTGTAATAACCTAATCGTATCTGGGCTTTTTTTGACCGTCCGTGGCATTTCCCACAGGGAACCGTCCACTAAACCTTTTAGTGTTCAATCAAGGAAAATCTTTGCAGCCGAGCAGGCAGTTAGTCTCCGGGACAGGCAGCAGTTAACAAGATGGCTGGCTCTGAGAACTCGAATACGGCCATGCTAGTTTCTGAGTGTCTCAATACGTGGGTGATTTAAAATAATTACACTGATCACTCATCATGGCAGAGCATATCTTCCACTTTCTCCATCTTTCTGTCTATACGGCCTTTATCTCTCTCGCTCGCTCGCCTTCTTGTTTTTAATTTTCTCCTCCCTTTCGTCTTTCACTCTTTCGTCCTTCCCTCTCTCGTCTTCATCGATTGCTCCCCTGCGAGACATCAGTGTGCGTCCAGTGGAATGAGCTGTGTGGTCAAAGCCGCAGCGTGAAGAATCCAGTTTTATCGTCATGTCAATCAGCAGAGCTGCATACCACTTCACTGTCCACTTGTTCTCTCTCTCTCTCTCTCTCTCTCTCTCACATACGCACACACAGAAACCTACACACACCCTGCTTGCATAACCTTCAACCACCACGTTAGAGCTGGTGAACAGTTTCCGAATGCAAAACACAAATCGGTCTTCTGGATGTGAACTGTCTCTTCACACCAAACGCTCGGCTTCCGGAGCTCTTTGATTAATATTTGTGTTTATGATGCACAGCGCCACTGAAGTCTTTCTGGAGATAAATCGCCGTAACGCGCTTTCCTCTACTGTGGATTGTACAGCTGCTGATGAATGTGATTTCCCTGATTCATTGTCAGGCGCTGAGCAGAAGGAGAGCTGACTCCTCTAACCTTTATAGAACAGTGAAGTCAGATTGCATTAAGCAACATGGCCGTCTTAGTGCCCTAGGTCTTAAGAGAAGCCTTTTTTCATTATCTCTCAGCCACTCATTCGGTGTAGGAATAATGCAGGACCGTTATATGCCGAACTTCAGAGGAAGATGATAAAGAGATTTGCATGGTTTACTTGGCAATGCTACGGAAGTCAAAAAAATATTTGATATACTTTTTTTTTATACATATAGACATTATATTTGTAGCTCTTAATGATCCGCTTGACTGGCCCTAACATCTAGCAGTCACTCTGGGCAGCTCGTCTACACCACTTTCGAGCCAAGGACTCGCCCTGATTCTGTAAACGTTCAAAATACTGTATAGGTGAAAGGAAAATATGGCACAGATATCTTTCGATATCAGCGATACACATATGAAGATCTCTTTCTGCTGCTCTGCTTTGAAATAAAGAAAATATGTAAAAAGTAGATATGTATGTTCTCTTGTTCCTAAAGAGGATTCAGTGGGCCTGGTTATTACTTTGTGTTTGAGTGCTGATAGAAATATCACCAGTCAGAGCATGTCTTTAGGTTAAAGTACCCAACACAAATACTCGTGCAGTCGCACTGTGAGCAGGCACTGAACCAGAGGACCGTTTTTTTTTTTTTTTCCTCAAAATGATTTCCTTAGAGTTTCTGTCTGTCTGCCATCATTCAGTCACGGGATTACGAAGCTCAAAAACTCGTCAAGCGAACAATAAAGAGAGAAGCCTGTTAAAATGACACTTCCAAACAGTCTTATCATCGTCCTGGCACTCGGAAATAGTCGGGACATTACAGGTACACCAATACAGGTAGTCCCTGACTTACGAACATCCGAGTTACGAATTTCCGCAGATATGAACGGACCGCGGTTCTACTTTTGGTTCAATTACGGAAAAGAGACACTGCACCAATATTTACAATTGTATACAATATTTTCAGTGTGTAAGTGAATGTATAAAATGTCTAAAGTCCAGTATATTGTATGTGTGTGTGTGGGGGGGTGCAGGAGAAATGAGTCAACCTCACCGGTTTCAATGAATCAGTCCGGAAGCAAGACGATAGAAAATGGCTGTCAGGAAAAGTAAAAAGCTGCCCCGTTGGTGAAAAATCCTTATTTTGGAAAATCCTCAACAACAAAGAGTTCACAGTCCAATACGATGGAAAACAGCTCTGAGACAAAATACCACCCGGGATTCCCCTCACGATTTAAAGGCACAGAGACAACACTTATATTTCCTCTCTGAGATTCATTTCCTTAGACGCGATTATGGTTTTTGGCCACATGATGGCAGTGTGGGGAAAGGGGACTTTGTGGGGATTTAGTCAAGTGGATTGGTATGCTTTACATTGTATATTCGGGTCAAAGGCGTATAAGACTCACTTTGTCTGACTTAAGAACAAATCTGACTTACGAACATGCTCCCGGAACAGAACCTGTTCATAAGTCGGGAACTACCTGTATTAATAATTTAAAAAATGTTTTCAAGTGTTTCAAGAATTAGTTTTCCATTTAAACAGATACTCTTCAGCTACATGTTAATTATTTTTGACATACATACAGTGTGTGTCACTGCTGCATCACTCTCTCAGAGAGCGCTAAGAATCACAATAGCATGCGAGTGGAACTGACAAAATGCAAGCTTTTATTTAGGAGCTACCCGAACAGCGCAGAAAACATTTTTAGGGTTAACGAAACTCAAAACAACAGAGTAGTCCATTGACAAACATCTGACTACAAATATGTGTGAGCGTACTAGGTAGGGCATGACACAATGCCACTACTATAGTCTTCTACTGAAGGTATTTCCACGAATAAATGAAGGTTTGTAGTATTTCTAGTTCCACCCACACTTTCTGCCTCGGCTCATGTAGTAACTCCCACACGTGGTAACCAGATTTATGTTTACGATGGGTAAATATGTAAGCATAGCATGGCTTGCTTGGTAAGGGGAATAAACGACAATAAGGAGGATTAATGGTACCTTTCTTAGACTTGCAGCATCATCTGGGTTCACAGGGGTCTGTAGACAGCAGGGTCCATATATACAGTGCCTTGGAAAAAATAAAATATTGCATCCTCTTATATTTCATTTCAATTTATTCATGTGTAAAAATTGTTCCTCATGCACCCAGAAACACTCTTTTACAATTTGAGCCCTGCAACATGCCTGTACCTTTACCTAAAATTGGCTAGGCCTGACCAACTAAAGCAACCTCAGATAAAACTGCCTCCAGAGGTTTGTACAGTCGGCATTACACGCTTTCCTTCATCCCCTGATGGAATCTGGACTCATCAGACCACGTTACACTGCTGCAAAGTCCAATCTGTATACTCTCTAGCAAATCTCCTGATTAGACTCATAACTGATTTTCTTAAGGATACAGCTGTTTTGTCCCAATCTTGTGAGGTCTCATTACATTGTTTCTGTCAGGCCGCCGGCAGCAGCATCAAAGAACAAACGTCTTATTAGTATAGCAGGTACAGACTCCGGCTCCCAGCATGCACCTCACCTGAGCTCTAATCAGACGTACCTGTTCATCATCAATGATATAAATAGAACTCAGAAGAAAAGGAGCGCTGCGAAGTATACGCTTCAGCGAATTCTTTCCTGACGTCACCGAGCCGTTTATATCTAGTGTATTTTCTGGGTGTCACAGTGCCCTAATATCTTCACTACGATTTTGACTTTGCCCTAGTTCATGTGGTTTGCGGATCGACCGACCCCTATCCGTTTAGTGACTTCTGTTTGCGATTGCCAGTGTTTCTTTTAGTAATAAACCTACGATTGTGCCCTAATCCTAACAGTGTGCATACAGTAAGTAAGTGTGCATACAGTAAGGAAATGCTCTAACTTGCACTATTAAACATAGCTATTAGGCCTCCAAGTGGCGCAGTGGTAAAGTGCTCGTCCTATCATCTGGAGATCGCGAGTTCAGTTCCCAGGTGATGCTGTAACCTCTCGCAGCCGGAGGTCTAGAGGGAGCTGATTGGCCGAGCTCTCTCAGAGGGGAGGGATGAGAGGTACTTAGTGCTCCCACATTAATCACGGCTCTACAGCCAATCAGGGGTGCCTGTGAGCTCGTGCAAGCGGAAGGAGCGGATAGCGCTGTCCTTTTAATAGCTGGATTATATATTTATATGCTGCTACATTTATAAAATCTAATGATTTGTTTGTTTTATACTGAAATGTGCCTCAGGCTATGAAATGTTTCAGAATTACTAATCTATAGTCCTCTCGTACACCACCCTCATGCCAGGAAATGAAAGCTGAAATTTTGATCTATCATCTCATATTGGTGATCTAAAAAAAAAAAAAAGAAGAAGAAGAAGAAGAATTGGCCTTGCTGTTCCAATACATTTAGAAAGCAACCCGAAAATAAGCGAATGAGCTTTTATAGACGTCTAACATGAATACACCACACAAAGGAAGTGTACAATAACTGACTGCTGATATGCACTATGTATTCGTCCCCTTCGCTCTGTGCATCAGTAGAATATCTAAGCAGATATTATTTAGGTGGCGGATAATATTTCTTTTAGCGCTAATAGAAACGCTGACCCGAGGAGCATCAAGGCTCTCTTTTAGCTCCAGGACTCAAGATTATGCCATTATTGAGCCACCTGCGAGGTGTGAAATGATATTTACAGTACAAAAAAATGTTCAACTAGATGAACAGATTGTAATTCAATTAAGCAAGATTCATTTAGTTCTCAAACGCACTGGAAGAACTGGCATTTTAAAAACTCAGTGGCATCAAAGCGAAAAATTATGCGCATAGCACAGCAGATTTGGTCGTACTGAGCTGCTAGTTCTGCTCATGTGTTCCTTAACGTGCGGCATGAAGATGACGATATGTTAATGATGACATTTTAAAATCATTAAGGTTATTTACGTTATATATCTAAAGCAGGCGTTATTCATGTGGTTAGAGCTCCTGATAAAGGGTTCAGTGCGCTGAGGGAATGAGCCACCAGTGCTCATACATGGACTTATTTTCTGTACTTACTGTAATTACTTACTTATTACATTATTGATCCCAAATGACGCTTTGGCTGGGGATACACTAGATCACTTTCACAATACGGAAGAATTCGAAAGGAACCCATGGGTATAAAGTATGCACTAACCGACTGGGTTAGACCGATTCTTTCTATGGCGACTAGGATCAGTGGATCACACACTTGGACTGCACCAGATGAAGGAATCATAGACTACACAACATGTCACTGCAATTAAGACCAACTGAATGCACCAAACTCTTACAACAACTCTAACGAAGAGGAAAAATAAAGACGAGGAATGAAGAAGAGGAAAAATAAACAAACTAGCATGGATGCAAGCCAGGCAGCAGTTTTATTATACTGGTCATCCGATTTATAGACTCTGACGTCCACTTCTCCCTTTTCTGTTTGCCATTGTGAATTTCTACTGATTGGCTATTAAGATTGTCAGGTAAGGGACCAGTGGACATTAAGCGACGACGTGCGGAGTCAGCTCTGACTCTGTAAAAAGTCAAGTGTTTGATATACTCAGGCACGTCAGGCACGTTTGGACTCATTTTAGGAAGAGTCTGTTCTCAGTCTGTTCCCCTCACACCCTTGCCCGTTCCAATCTGGACCCCGTCATACACTTACAGATTTCCGTGCCAACTTGCCACGCCAGTTGGCCCTAACTTGTGCTGACTGGTGCAGATTAGGACGTGTAGCGGATTCCCAGTTTTACACAAATTGTTCCAGCCAGTATTTTTATTGCAAATCAGTATGCTCTTAAAGTACGTTTTCAGGGTTGACAGCATTCACTTATATATAGGAATACTGTATATAATTGACAATAGGAATGGAACTGATTGAAGGATGGCCTGTGTTGTGTTTGCACCAATTCATTGTCTCACACTCGTCTTCATCACACACCAAAAAAATAAATGTTTTTCTCATTTTTTGCATGTTTGCATGCAGCTCATCTTGAATAATGTTTTCAGGTCTAAGAAGCCTCTCATATAGATATACTTCATTCACTTCATCCTCAACCACTGTATTCTGTAACTCCTTCAGAGTAACTATAGGTTTTAGTGCTGCTTCCATCACCAGGTTCCGAGTTTTGAGGAAACCTCTTATCTGGATTGTGCATGAGTGGTTTGATCCGCTTCTTCACATTTCTTCAATACTTTAGCCACTATTTTTTTGGGGGGGTGGGAGGGGCAGTGGTACTGTATCTCAGAGTGCTAAGGCATTGAGGTACTGATTGGAAGGTTAGTGGTTCGAGCCCCATGTCCACCAGGTTACCATTGTTGGACCATTTAGAGGTCATTAACCCTATCTGCTCCAGGCTGACCCTAGTTACCCTGTGATATGCAAAGAAAGAATTTCACTGTGCAGTAAAGACTTAACTTATTGAGCCAACAGTGGTTTTACTGAGACTCCCAAATTCTTAGATATATTTGTACCCCTTGTTTGTAACTTACTTAATTCTGACATTAACTTCCCTAGAATGCTGCCTAGCCTTCATTTTCACTCATTTCCATCGACTGCTATGATCTACTGAGGTGAATATGTAGCTTTTGATATTTCATAGATGACAGACCAATTACAGTGCTGTGAAAAACTATTTGCTCCCCTCATGTTTTTTTTTTTTTCATATTTGTCACACTTTAAAGACTGAGATCATCAAACACATTTTGATATTACACAAAGATAACACAAGTGAATACAAAAATACAGTTTTTTAAAGCATGATTTCATTTATTAAGGGGGAAAAAAAGCATGAATAAACTGTGATTTTTGGAAACCTGAGTTAAATTTCATTTGCCACACCCAGGACGTATTACTGCCAGACCTGTTGAATCAAGAAATTACTTAAATAGAAACCTGAGGTAGGGTTCTGAGATGACGGACCAATTACAGTGCTGTAATTGTCTTTATTTTCTTTCTTTATTTTTCAGTAATTTTTTTAACATATGGGCTCACGCACGTTTGAACAGTTTTTTTCCCTCGGACCAAATGAATGCACCAAACTCTTTCAAACAACTTTGAAGACGAAGAAGAAGAAAAATGAACAAACTAACATGGATGCAAGCCAGGCAGCAGTTTTAATACACTGGTTGTCCAATTCATATGGTTCACTTCTCTCTTTTCTGTTTGCCATTGTGAAGTTTTATGTTGATTATGAAAAATAAAAAAAAAATTCAGGAAGTGGGCGAATACTTTTTCACGTCCATCGAGTCCTCATTAATACAGTATCTTTCATATGTGAGTTGAAATCTTTTATCCGATCAATTCCAAGAGGTTTGGAGAACAGCCCAACAGATCATGTTGAGATAAAATAGCCGAAGCTGTCTTTTTATTAAGAAAGTAGTAAACAAGCAGCATATCATCTGTTGTGAGTTATGAGCTACGTTCTCACATACATACATCTGACCCTAAACACTAAAAATCCCTGGCTGCTGGCACGGCCTTTACTTATTCATAGCAGAGCTATTCCTATACAGCATGTGAGCTGAAGCAAGAAAAGGAAGCAGAGCCATGAATATTACATAATTTCCCTTCCTGGGTTTTATGTGAAGACAAAAAAAAGTGCTCTAGGAAATATCTAAACTTCAGATTTAAAAGGTTTACATGAAGCATCAGCAAATATAGTGTTGCCACTAGTATTGCAGGATCACAACCGGTGTTTCTAAGGTGGTGTGCGTGTGTGTGTGTATTTGTTTTGCAGGAGCGAGAACTGCTGAGCCGTATCTCAGAGCTCCAGGAGGAAGTGTCACGCAGGAAGAACCATATCGCCGATCTGGATCACGAGATCCACACGCTGAACGAGAACATAAGCGCTCTCACCAAGGAGCTGGAGCTCAAGGGCAAAGAGGTGCTGAAGATCCGGAGCGAAGCCAACCAGCAGATCAGGTGCAGTAATAGTTATGTCAATGAAAGGTCCTCACATAGATAGTAAGGATATTCTCTACCTCGGCTGCCTCTATAGTGCTGAGCGAAAAGCCCAGCCATCTCCTACTCTGATTTTTATCTGACACACTTTTAATATTTATCTGATTAACTCCTGGAGCTTCCACATTACCGTGCATATCAGTTCTAGGTAATCATATTTACTCCAGGTTTCACCATGGTTTAGGATATTCAGTGGGGTTAATTTACCAAAGCTTGTGTGACAGTGCCAGCTCTAATATTCTGACATGTTACCTTAAACAGGAGGTCCCTCAAATCATTTATCAGCCTGTTATCCGCCTATAAGTCACCAAAAACAATCACATATCTTTTACACTAACATTACCACGTCAAATGGCAAGTTTTCTCTTTACAATATTATATTATAATTCTGTTTATTATATTATACTATAATTAGAACATACAGCGAAACCTCGGATTGCGAGTAACGCGGTTTGCGAGTGTTCCGCAAGACGAGCAAAAGTCTTGGTTTACGAGTACCGAGTATCATGTATCACGCATGCGCTTCTTGTTCTGACGCCGAGCGTCACGTGATCACAACTGAGCCAATGTTTTTTTCTCTCTCTTGCGCTGCGGAATTGTGGGTAATCGTCTCCCCTGCTGGGTCTTAGTGCGCGTCTCTTGCTGGTATCATCAACATCCGTGCGCGCGTGTACTGTTTACTATAACGCGGTTACCACGTGTGTGTGTGTGTGTAAAACATATTTTATTTTGTGTCTGATTAGCAGATCTATACAGATGTATACTAGACATATTCTTTCTGTAGCTGTAGGTGACCCACTGTGTATGTGCTTTTTTTCCACACGAGGTAGTTTTTATTTGAAATGATTTAATGTGATAGAAGAACCTAAAGCCTCATTCTAATAATAGCGAATGATAAATCGCTCCTGCCGTCCTGTGGAGAAATGAGTGTAGGAAAGTAGAGCCTGGTCCTGCACACATCCCCCATGTACACACATTTGTAGGTTTGTCAGGGATGGCGAGTATTTGTGTGCGGGATTGTGAATCCGTACAGAAACACGAGAATGTTCAAGGTGTAAATTGTCACTACTATATAAAGAAGAGCAGCTCCTGAAAAGCGGGACACGCTGTCTTTGTCCTGAACGAAAATCAATAAAAAGGCGGAAGGAAGTGTTTTAAAAACGCAGCAGTCCTGTCCAGCTGGGGATGTCATGATTTACACACAGCTCTCTCACAGAAGATGGCTGCTATTGTGCAAGAGCGAAGGCAGCAGAGCAGCCCTGGGATGGATGAAAGTTAATGGTGTGATCAAACACAGCATGGTGTACAGGGACGATGATGAATCAGGGTACAGCAGGTTGCCGGCTCGCCATATGAGCTCACCCTGAGTGTGTGTGTGTGTGTGTGTGTGTTTGTGTGTATGCGCGCGTGTGTTTTCTCAGGGCTCATGAGCAGGACCTATGTAAGAAGCACGAGCGGGAGATGGCCGAGCTGAACGCGCTGCACAACAGGGAGACACAGAACATGCTCTCTGACTTCAACAAAGCCCAGGAGCTCCTCAAGGACAAAATCTCGGCCCTGCAGATCCTGTAAGTTCATACATAGTGTTCTAAAACAAAAGTCTCTAAACAGAAGTCTCTAAATTCTAACTTCAACATATGGGTTAAAATTTAATACTGTAGACTTTCTAAACATGCATGAGAAATGGATGTAAGTGGTTTGTGACAAGAATCTTTCATATAGTCATCACCGATACTGTCTAGCAGGTATAAGACAAGTCTTTTGCAGTAACAAAGTAACGCGTTAGAGTACTTGGGTTACTTTTTTGATGTAACGAGTAATCTAACGTGTTAGGTCTGCCATTAAAGTATTGTTATTTAGTTATATTTTTAAAAAATGTATTCGTTATTCCGACAATTTATGTAATCCGTGAGCCAGACAGCAGTGATATGCAAGCTGTTATTGCATGTGTGTGAAAGTCGTCCTACAAGCCGCGCCCCCAACAACCCGCCCCCTCTGTTATTCCTGCTGTTATACCCCTATCTCACCTATGCGGTTTGACTATGTGAGGACCGACGCTCGGAAAGAT
>JAOVVA010000035.1:10240408-10261119 GCA_028565275.1 Leiocassis micropogon
ATTTAAGTGTGACAAACATGCAAAAGAATAAGAAATCAGGAAGGGGGCAAATAGTTTTTCACACCACTGTATATAGTTCTTACATATTGTATTTATTAAAAACTGCTTAAAGTGTTTAATAAGCACTGAAATGCTGTGACTTGTGTTGTTGATTAGTTTAAATGTCTCGGACAAAGCAAGCTTTTTTTTTTTGGCAGTCTTCTGCTCCACATTCTAGTCCAGTAAGTGACGGTATTGCAACAACCGCCCATAAATCCAAACGATGAAGAAGTGATTCTCTTCCAAAATGAGTATTTGTGGATACAAGTGATTTGTATTTTCTGCTAAAGCTGTGGTGTATTTTCAAGGGATCAGTGGGAATCGATTTTGAATCAGAAACTGGCATGGGGAACACATGGATTAAAGTTCCAACCACAGTGCCCAAACCCCAGCCACTGGATACAGTGCCCGTCTCAAGCCCAGTGTCAGGGAGGGCATTCCCCGAAAACCTGTGCCAAGTTGTGTGCAGATGGGGTAGGCCACAGTGGAAACCCCGTGACAGGAACAGCCGAAAGACAAAAATCACACAGCTCTAGTCTGAACACGGGATGTGTATCATCATGATCCGACCAGGCCATGCAGGTTTAAGTATTGCGTAAAAAAATCTGAAGTATGTGTAATATCCCGAACGAGCACGCCATTGCCTGCTGTATGATCGTCCATGGTGGGTGCTTGAGACACGCCTCACATGCGTTTCAGGGGAGAAGTCGGAGGTTTATTCTTCTGTTACCCTTGGTGCTAAGGATGTCAGGCTACTGTAGCACGTAGGTTAAAACTGTAGAAAAGCTCATCAACTCGGTTCCGGTTCAGATGTCTCCTAGTAAGTTTGAATTTGTTCATTCATTCATTAAGTGTTTTTTTTTTCATCTGTAAAGCAATCAAAAGAGACAGTGATCAATATTTGATAGTAGACGTTGATTCTCATTTCCAACAGCTGATCCAGGTGTCATCGCTCTCTCTCACTCCAAAGCCTCTCTCTACAGCTCTTACCAGAGAGTTCTCGACAGCTCTGTTTCCCATTGAGTTGCGGAAGTGATGTTTGATGATGTTGCTTTTGTTAATGAAATTAACAAATTGGTTTTTCTGTGCATTTAAGTTGATATATGAACTGTACTGTTTTAGAAAACAACACACCAATCACTATGGTATTTATTTTAAAGAAATCACTCAAGTAAAATATTTCCCCAAAATAATTGTGTTTACAAAATAATAGACATTTACAGGTCATAATCAGACCAAAACCTACATGGACACCCAGTCATGCTATGTTCGACGAAAGCATGTAACTCAGGTTGGGAATTTGTACAAGAAAATGCTGCTCACTTGATTATTGCTAACACTGTGATGGCCGTGTTTTTCCACACTTTGCACCTCAAATTAATAAGAGGTTGAAATTCCCAATTTCCATTTCCGAGCTGAGTCACCCGTACACCCGTAATTGTGCACAGTTAAATTATCTGAATATAAAGCTATGTAAAAGTATTCATATTACACGTGACCGTAGCTGGAACTGAGGCCGTGTTTCTTCCTGATTTACATTAAAGAGGACGGTGTTAATTGCAGCGTCTAACTGCATTACACGATGAACATGCACTTGGCCTTGTTTTGTTCTTATGTGAGTCAGGTGGGAGAGAGAGAGAGAGAGACAGAGAGCTGTGGTGCACACAAAGAACACTGAGTAAAGACGTTTAGCATTCCTCTGCCTCCTCATCTCAGCATCATTATACAATTATGATAAACAAGCCTCAGGATTATGCAAGTCTCGTCATTCAGACTCTATTCGCCCATGTTTTAACTATTTGGATGTTTCTGTGGTGACCGTGTCCTCTGGTTTTGCTGCCCAGGTTCCAGTGCGTCCTCTCCCGGATGGGTGCCAGGCTGTGAGTCAGCATGGCAGGGCTCGTCCTCCATCAGCAGCAGTAACCGTGCCAGGCGCCATAGCGCCGCCTCCGACAGCGCCGACACAGGCATAGGAACCTCCTGCTCAGACAGCGTGGAAGGTAAGGAGCACTCTAAAGGTCACAGCCTTGACCTTTTCAAACCTGCCGATTCAGAGCTATTGGTTTTTTGTGTTAGTGCTTTTGCTGATAATGAGCCAAAGTGATATTAGTGCTTCTGATTTCTAGTTTTCTAGAGAGCCAGGAAGTCATGGAACACAAAACATACTCTTAAATTCATAGTTATACCATGCTATAGTTTCCATTTTAAAGCTGACAGCATCCTCCTATCGCTGATGTTCTCAGACCAGTTCATTTAGTCCACACCTCAGCTTGAAATGTGTTCTCACCTGTTTCAATGAAGCAGGAAAAAAACACACACATCAAGGTTTATTTCAGACAAAGCGAATGCTGCATATGTGAAAGTAAACAAACCTGAGATCGGTGCTTTG
Source organism: Leiocassis micropogon (assembly GCA_028565275.1). Lineage (NCBI taxonomy): Eukaryota > Metazoa > Chordata > Actinopteri > Siluriformes > Bagridae > Leiocassis > Leiocassis micropogon. The sequence continues at coordinate 10,242,837 of JAOVVA010000035.1, forward strand.
ATTAAGTGACGATTACAAGCCATGCTCTTCAGCCACAATCATAAGACAACATCTTAAACACTGAATCAGGTGGACTAAAGGAAAGGGACGGTTGTCAGGATCAGCAACAGTGACGAGAGCTGCTTGGACCGTGATGCTGTTTGCCGTCTTTGCTGATTGTTTGATCCGAGCTGCGTCTGAATAGCAGAATCTAAACCTAAAGACCCAAATGTCCCAAATGTCCTGTATAATTTTTACAGGTAGGTAGGCCAGGCTGTATTTTCAGGAAGCGTTAGTTGACTTATATAGTTATATTTATATTTCTAGTACAGCACCACTGAACCTTCTAATCCTGTTTAGTAAGAGCAGTGCTACTCACACACACAACCCCAGGTGATGACAGTATTCAGTTCAGTTTTATTTATATAGCACTTTTAACTATGGCATTGTTACAAAACAGCTTTAAAGAATAAACAACAGGAAATAATGGAAATAAGTTAGAAAAGTGTAAAGAAATTTGTATGAAATATAATCCCTAATGAGCAAACTGAGGGTGATGGTGGCAAGGAAAAACTCCCTGAGATGGCAATAGGAAGAAACCTTTATAGGAAATCGACTCAACAGGGGACCCATCCTCATTTGGGTGATATCACAGTGACAATATTGTGAGACATAATAAACGAAGACAAAAGAATTTTTAAAAATTATTAATTTAAAAATCAGTTTTGCTGCTCGTTCCTGTAGATTATCATTAATACATCTTCCCACAGTAATATTTTTTTGTTTTTTGCGGCCAAGTCCCAATTTGCTTCCTGTTCTAATACATCTGCAGCCTAGTGGCTCATCCTAGAAAGTATCGTCTTAGAAGTACAACTCAAACTGTATATAGTCATTTAAATGTGTAAAATGTCTTTAAAAAAGCACTGTCAATCAGCATGCTTTGGACTAATCTTGGAGTTAGGCAAGCTAGTGAAAAATGCTTGTCTTTCTTGCGTATTTTTTTCATGTTACGACCCGTAGTACACAACTCGTAAGCACGATTAACTGTTCAGGCAGCGTGTGTTTATTTTAGGTTGTTTTTTCTTCAGGACATCCTCATAAAGGAAAGTCCTGGTACAAGACACTTTTGCCAAGTTTGTGTTGGTTCCTGAAAGGAATTACCTCTTAAAAAGGCCAAATCATGAGTCATGTATCTGAAATGCATAATATCACAGCCTGAAAGCAGAGCATGAGCTCAAAGTGTTACTCAAATATTAGTCATAACATTTACTCTTAGTCGCTGTTTTCAACCAGTAATTGAATATATTTTTGGACGGATCTTTATGGATCGTTCCGTCATAGTTGTGGTCGTTTTGTACACGGACGTGTTTAGAGGGTGGCACTGAGGTGTGGTCTTCTCATGAAGTTGACATTTGTGTTCACTTTGAAGTCCGAAGAGGGTAAAGGCTTGTTAAGATCTCTCTTAACACGTCTGCATCTGCTTATAGACTAACAACAAAGTAGACGCTCTGTCTTTGAATCCAAATGAAAGTCAAGTCAGCTCTTTGGTATCTGAACAAGCTACTTTTCATTTATAAGTAATAAGCGTCATTGTAAATGTCAGTGTGTTTAAGATTGACAAAGGATCGGGTCAGTGGTAACAGTGGTTGAATCACCGTACTGCCTTTTTGTGGTGAAGCAGGTGCCAGTTTCCATAAGAACGTTTTTTGTTTACAGGTCAGTCTATACATCTTTCTCCTCAAACTGTGAGTAGTGACCAAAAGAATCGGCAGAATCTCTGAGGGACACCTCTGATGGAAGCAGCTCCTCCTCTGAATCACGAGGAACCAGATGAGTTGGTTTGGGCATCTTACAATGATATACTCTCTTGTCAGCTCCAGCCAGAGCCGTGCCATGCATGTTCCATGAGGACACGGTGTAGACCCAGGAACTTCTGGAGGAACCTCTTCTCACAGTTTGACTTTGGAATGTTCAGGGATTCTTGAGGAGGAAGTTTAGACCAACTTTCTTAGTCCGTTCCTACCAGATTCATTTATATTCATCAAATAAATAGTTAAATGAATGACCACCTTTGAAGATCTGTGTTGCTACATTAAGCATCCCAGAGTGCTGATTGTTCTTGTTTGCCAGATGACGAGTGAGCATCAGGGCCTGGGGTCTTAGCCTTAGCTGTACTCTCTTAACTGTTTACTCAAGAGACTGCTGGTTACTATAGGAGCGTCCTTGACTTCATCACAACAGGAGCAGTTGTCAGGTTTTAATTAGTGCTGGATGCGATGAGGGATTTTGAAACGTGTATCCCACAAAACATTATGTTCCCCCCCCCCAATATGAGCTGTATCCTGCCCTGGATCTCATCTCATATCACATCTCATCCTCACCCAACTCACTCTCTCGACTGCTAATGTATGCACAGAGCCAGCAGCACGTTTAACATTGATCTTGGCCCACGGACTCAGGCTTTACCATCACAAATCAATGAACCAGTCACCGAAACGGCAAAGAGCCAGGAATTAAAGTCACGTGCATCACCTTGGGCTGTGGCCTAGATTTCAACGCTTGTGCGGTTGCTGGAGCCGCAGAGGATCCACAGTCGCTTGTATCCGATCTTGTGAACAAGTGTTTCAGCCCTGCACGATCTACCACATCGCATTGAATAGACAGCTGGCTCCAGAAGTGTCGCAGATCTGCCGTGAAAATGTCTGCAAACGCTGCGTAGGAAGCCGAGCCGTGATCTCACCGGATGGCGCAGGAACAGGGATCGTCATTAGTCATCTCTGGTTACAGACATCTCTGAGGCTGAGGAGGTTTAGAAAGCAGTGCTGAAGTAGGTCAGATTATTTTCCCAGCGCCTGGGGTCATGTTCAAATCTGCTCTTTTTTTTCATCAGATTAATGTCACCTACTACTGCAGTACATGCACCATGCATAAGGAAATGTGACCATCATTAATGAAACACTTCATTGTGAAGGTATCCCTGCAGTCTTATCTTCCCCCCCACTCACGTATTTCTTATGGCATAAAAACTGCTATCAATATGCATCAGGACTTGTTATTGTCTTCTGATCCTAATCATGAGTCATTTCCAGAGCAACAGCCTTTCCTTGATGAAGGTCTGTGTTGTTAGTTTTCTCATTTTATCTCTGCTGAGATGATGAAGGATGTCTCCCAAATACGACCCTTTTTGTTGTTCTTCACAACTCACCCGACACTAGTTTAAAATTAATGAAACATTACTTTGGAAAGAAAGATGCCTCATGTTTCAATTTCGTAAACAATGTTCCTGCAGTAGTTCCCTGCAAAGCATTAAAAAAAAAAAAGCTTTAACCGCAGTGTGTCTGGTGTTACATGCGTTCTTTAATAAGAAGCATGTTTTTGTAATTCTGAGAGAATGGTATCTTTGAGGGTTTTTAAAAATTTTATTTTTTTTTTACCAAAAATCTTTCCTTCAGAAGGAATTCTGCATGCTGTGGCTATAATCCACACAAGACACAAGGGTGTTATTTAGGGAGCTGCCACATAATCACTACTCTCGGGTTTACTAGCGGACCAATTCCTGTCGAACTCTTACATAGTCTGGCATTAGCAGCCTTTTGGAATGTATGCATGTGGCCGCTTATATAATGACGTTTTTTGTTTGTTTGTTTGTTTGTTTGTGTGTTTTGGGTTAATTATGCGAAATCGCTAATTTTTCTCTTCAAGTGAGTTGCATAACGAGACAGCAGGCTCATTCCAGTTCGTTAGAAGCCCGGGGACGTGTCCCGCATTGATGTCACTCCAGTTTATCCAGTGTTCAGTCAAATCTCAGCAAACCGAAATATACAGAGGATCCCAAGGTTTTAAAATAATTGCGTCCAACAACTAGTGACTTCCAGACAAAACGTATCTTAGAATATAGGTCAGCCTAGTTAGTTTCACTGGTGCTTGGATACCATAAAGGTAGAAAGTTACCTCAGTATGCTGCAGCCATGATTGCATAGTCTGAAACGCTGGCCTCCCAGGATCTCCTTTAATGGCCCAAACATGTAGAAATGGCTTGGAGCGAGGACTGTACGGGGGATGTGGCAATAACTCTCAGATGAGTTTCTGTAATGTGCGAATGGTGTTCGTGGATTATTGTGTGTACAGTTTCCACAGACAGATGCGTCACTTTCGCAAGTTGGCAACAAGTTAACTGTTAATTTTTAAGGTTCTGACGTTCCACTCACTGAATGTTTACAGGAATGGCTGCAGGGGCTCAGAGGCACCTCGGCCAGGATTGTCATTCACGGACATACCACCTTCTTAAAAAAAATTTGCACCATTCAAGTTTTCAAGGTTTTACCGTGGCTAAGAGTCTCATCACCGTATTTTGATTTGGACGCCCCTCGTATTTCTATTATATAATTGTATAATTTCCTCTTAAAAGATAAGAGTTTGCAATTTTTAACCCTTGTTTGTTTAAGGACAGACGTTTAAGGATCTTGATTTTTAAAACTGTCTAAGTGACCTAGAACAAGATGCAGGAAATTCCTCTAGATTTGAACCAGGCCGCCTGCTGACCCATCTCACTAATTATACCAATTATAACACTGTGGAAAGAGTAACTTCCTCATAATTACCCCAGGGGGTGGTCTGTGGCTCTATTTGGGCATTCCTGAATAATGCAGACAGGGACATTGTTTCATTCTCTGTTTAAACCTCATGAGTTCTTGCCAGTCTGACGGAAGTAAATTGGTGTGTTCACTCTCGGGTTGAAGATTCACAGCTGTTAAGGAGCCTCCGCTGTGCTAACTCTTACCTCTTTTTTTTTTTTTTTTACCTCTCAACATTTACGCTAGGTTGCTTAGAGCCTGTATTAGCCTAAAGGAGCATCAGTTCTTAAGCAAAAGTAAAAAACCTTGCTGTCCTAATCCTGTGTATCGATGGTATCTTGCTGGGTTACTGTTTCCACCTAGCTCTGGCGCAGTGGAGGTCGAGCACAGGGCATCGTCAGGGTGTCGGCTTGCACTGTGAGGATCACCGGTGTCGAAAGACAAACCCAAACCACATGACTTATTTAGCCAAGAGGTGATCAACAGCATGCAACACGAATGCATAGGAAAGGAAGAATCTCCTGATGCACCCTATAAATATCACTTCTCAGAAGAGAGCCAGACCTTGTTACGTACATCTCATCTCCCTCGTCACGGACTTTACTGGAATGTCCACTGTCCAATGTCAACTAACATGGCTATAAAGCACAATATGCCATCTGGTTGACAAATTATAACAAGAATTAGTGAACGCTCTTTGTCCTCAGGTGCGAAAAGAATCCGGTCAACCCCAAGTCCTAGCACTTTAGCCTAAATTTGATCCGGATCAGGATCATGGTTCCCAAATCCCAGACCATTAGCTCATGTTCGTTCCCAAGAGGAGCTTCTGCATGAATTTGTTCCCCCTCGAATAAGATTTGGGTTCCATTAGACATGACGTCGTCTGATTATCCGGGCAGGGGTCACTTGGGCCATCTTGCAGGAGATGTTGCGGTAATGTAGTTAAGCCATGATTGAGGGAGGTGTAATTTGGGTTAGACCTCCTGCGACATCCCCTCCCCTATTAACCTTCTACCATGGAACATATTGACACACCAGCTGCTCTACACCCTTTTAACGATAGGGTTTTAAGCAGCGCATTAGGGACACGGCTCAACAGCTAGAAAGCGTTTGCACCCGCTCAGGGTGAAGAGGTTAGAACAGGTAACTCGCTGGCATACAGAATGTCTTCTTAACAGCGTCTCAAATTTTTGCCTGTGTTTCCGTGACACCTAGATGAGAAAGCCGTGTAGTCGCAATCCTCACTGATTACGCCGCTTCTGTGTGATGTTTACCTCAGCTGCTTTTCATCTCGTTCCTCTGCCGTCAGACAGACAGCGACAGGTTTTGGCTGGTCTTTATTACTCACACTTGAGCCGCTCACGAGTTGTGCTTTAGCTTCCGAAATAAACAAACGAAGAGTGTGCTCAGAGCCGTCCACGTTCTCGTTACACACGAGACAGATAGGGTGCTTTAAGGCCACTCTGATGACAGATTACAGAGAGTAACAAACATAGACAGCTAGAAGTACATGTAGTGCTGTGAAAAAGTATTCGCCCTTTTCTGATTTTTTTTATTTATTTATTTTTTGCACATTTGTCACACTTAAATAATTCACATAAGCAAACAAATTTACTACACAAAGATAATATATACAAAATGCAGTTTTTAAATAATGATTTAATTTATTACGAGGAAAAAAAAGCTTTCCAAAAAAGCTGTGCCTGGCCCTATGTGAAAAAGTAATTGCCTCTAAACCTAATAACTGGTTGTGCCACCCATGGCGACAACAACTGCAATCAAGCGTTTGCAATAACTGGCAGTGATTCTTTCACATCGCTCTGGAGGAATTTTGGCTTCCTTGCTGGGTTTTTAAGCATGAGCAGCCTGTTTAAGCGCAGAATTGATGGTTCCATCAATTATTACGAGTCGTCCAGGTCCAGACTTTCTTTCAGAATATATTTTTCACATGAGGCCCAGCAACTTTTTCGCAAACCCCTTAATAAACGAACTCATCATTTAAAAGCTGCATTTTGTAGTTACTCTGGTTAACCTTGTGTAATATAAAAATTTGTTTGACAAATATACAATAAAATGTGGAAAAAAATCAGGAAGGGACAAATACTTTTATCACAGCCATGTTTATATTAATTGTGGCTGTTGGCATAAAAACCAGACCGCAATTCTGTGTGCACCTGGTTGGTAAACATTGATCTTTTCCTCTAACCGTATCGTATTTCTGACCATTAAATGAGTTTCATGAGTAGATTTTCAGCCAAATGCACATTCTGTTTGTCTTTTTCTGCAGTGTAAAACTGAAGCGAAACATTAACTTGGATTCAGCAAGTGTTGAAAAGCCCCCCTAGATCTCCTGCCTTCTGTTTGCTAACATCCATTTTAGTATCTCCGCCCCACAAGATTCATAGAGAGCATCCAAAAGCTGTTACGGGACAGGAAGTAGATGACCAGGTAGCTCTAGATCTTATGCAATCCTGTGTCATGGGGTGAAAAAAAAACAGGATACTATGGATCTGATTTGAAACTTTGAGTTCTGTAGCGGAAGAACCAGATCATCCTGTAGGACTGGAAGCACTGGAGTAATATTCTTTAACGGTTAGTCTTTCCTGATTGGTGGAGAAATTGCACAGAGGACGCACAGGAATAAATAGAAACTAGTTGTCTGTTCGTTGCCTGTGGAAGCACTGTAGCTTTCCATCTTAGAGCTATTCTTTACACTGATTTTTGCCAAAACTCGAGGCGTGTTATTATAAAACCTCTCCAAGCTCCTAAAGAGGAAAATGTGTAGTTGACGGATTCCACTTGGAGCAGAGCCGTGTTTGGACTCTGTGTATCCAGTCCCACCTCTTTAATAGGCTGTTTAATTATAAACCTTTAAAAACATATAAGGTTCAGATTTATAAATAAAACGTGAAAGGTATGTACTGGGAAAAGTATGAAGATTTAAGGTACAGGGATTAAGGTATGGTCAGCATTGAAATCGGGCGTGTCAAGATGCAAAGTCGAGTCGGGTCACTCTGTGCTAAACCTTGATAGCGACTCCTTTACAGTCATCAATCTTGTATAGTGAACTGAATATCCTGGAACCAACATCAATACCAGGGTTTTTTTATAATTTTTTTTTTTATTCATTATGTGCACTGACCGTAAGAGGTCACAACTCTACATGCTAGAATAAACACTTCACAATATAGAGCCATGTCACACTCTTTGTTAATGGTTAATGTTATATATTACCTGATCATTGTGCTGGGTTGCACGTGCTTGATCAGACAGTAAAATAACGCAGCATTGGAAAACGTCTGCCGTGGTCGTGGAACAATTTTCGTGACTCTATAGACACGTCTCGGGGGAGATAGCCTGTGTAAATAGTTTACTTGATGTGATTTTTAATGTTTATTAAATCCTTGTCTTGAGGGAAACATTATTTATTTTATTTTATTTAAAACAGTAAAATCTATAAACAAAGAAATCGTTCTTAGCAAGAGACTGTAAACTGCTGAGGTGACTAATCCTCCCTCTCTCTCTCCTTTTCTCCGAGTAACCTTCAGAGCTAATTAACTTTCAGCCTGTTCGTGCTTGTTAAAGCATTTTAAACTCATCCGTTCCATATGTTCTTCTCGATCAGCTTATCCGTAAAGAGGTCTGTGCTAGGCTTCTCTTTATACTCCATGCTAGTCTAGCATTGGTTCAGGAATTGACCGAAAGCTGTTACGGTAAAGATTTTATTAGCTTTGTGAAGCCAGACATAAGTCATGAAGTGTATATTAGGTTAGCGTGACCCCCCAGGGGGGCAAACAGACAGTTGCTCATCTTCAGGCTGGAGCTTTTATTGGAGGCCTTGGAATGATGGTCCTCCCTTTACAGCTGGCTTTCCCACTCTGTGTGTGTGTGTGTGGTGTGAAGGTGGGACTGACTGGAGGTTAAGACATCTCTTTGCCACCCACTCAGTCGCTCATTTCCTCTTCTGTTAATTACACTAGATGTAACATCACACGTCTTACTTCCAAAAAAAAAAAAAAAAAGACCCTGCTGGTATGCTGCAGCTTTTCTGTTAAAAAATGTTGTTTTGATGTTTGTGTATCAGTGTAAAGCTTTCCCTCACGAGGAAGTCTAGGCAGGGGGGGATGTTTCTTAGTACAGGACATGTTGCATTTATTTATTTATGTATCTATTTGTATTGTTCTTCTAAAGGACAGACAAAAAGCGAGCCTGGTGAGAAGCTGGTCTTTGTGTTATGGATGCTCCACAGTATGAAATGTAACTAATAATAAAGAAGTATTGTGTACATACATAAAACTCTGTCAGCGTTTGTAAATTGCTGTGTTCAAAAAAGGGATAAATCACTCGGGAATACGTTGTTATAGGAAAACAATCAAATTTGAGGTGATGGCGGTAATTCGGCTCCATCACACCACCCTGATATTGATTACTCTCATATTACTGCACTCCCTGTCATGATTTATTCCTTTCATTCACATCAGTTAGACATGACTCAAGTCCACTACCGGCTGCCCATTGATGCGCTCTCACACACACACACACACACACACACACACACACACACACAAAGTTCCACTCCACTCCACTTCACTAGCGAGACAATTGATCTCTTCCAATAATACCACGCTTCCGACCTTGCTCTCATCCTCCCATCACCGGCTTTTTAAAGTAACACCAGTATTCGGTCTCCGTATCGATCCGCATCCGTATTCTGCTCAAACGCAGCTCGGACTGTCCGACGTCTCCTCCATTTGTCTCGGATTACAACCCCTTAATCACCCCACCACCCCCCACGCTACGAGTTTCCGCTGGGACGATGGTCCGAGATCCAATAATACAGCACAGTTCACCGTTTATAGAAATGAAGGAGGGCCGCATCCGACATCCGTCTCCCGATGTCTTCCCATTCATCCGCTGACTTCATGCTTTCAGATACCATTTCATTCATAAGCGTGATATCACGTAGCAGCGGCAGCACTACAGTCTGAACGCTTAAAAGGGGTGAAATGGGAAGAGGGTTAAATAGCGAACACACTGATGATGAGCAGAGGATGTGAGTCATGGACAGGAAAAGGAGAAAAAAAATATCTTATGTTCACACTGACAGGTCTTTCTTTCTTCCACTCTTAATTTCTTTCATCCACTTTTATTTTAGCTTTCTTTCTTTCTTTCTTTCTTTTTTTTTGTTCTTTTTTTTTATTATTTCCCTACATCTTTCAGTTCAGACGTCTTGGCCACAGTCACCTTCATCTCTGTCCTCCGTCATCTCTGCTCCGGTTTCACCACACTTACACTCTGCTCCAGTTTCACCACATGCGCTCACACACTCGGTTACATTAGCTTGTGTGCGCGCGTGTGTATTGATGACAAGTTTTGGTTCAGTCGCTGTGCATTCATGATGCTTTCCTTAAGCCTTGATGTGGAGGTGCGGATCCACATCCACAAGTGCAGTACAGCAGTCACGTTAACTGTGTGATGGTATGAGTCACGTGACTGCAGGAGGCGGGGCTAAGGATGATACCAATAACACTGCATTTGTTCGTTCTTCTTTCACTTCTCCTTCTTTTGCTGTCTTTAGGTCTTTGTGTCCTCTTATTATTTTTTTCTATCTTTTGATTTCATGTTGTGTTTATCATCTTGTGTGCTAGTTTATATTATTTTTTTTATCAGCATACACTAAATGTCAATTTAGACAATTTAATAACAATTACTGTACTGTAATCTATGTGCTTAATTTCAAACAACTTTAAACAACTAATTAATGTGTGCAGTGATGAAGTACTCTAGTTGCCCGAGTCTCATTAGAAATGCTATTTATTAGTTATTTTGATTTAATATGGTTAACATTCTATTTATTTTCAACAGAGAGTGGAAAATAGTGCATAGACAGTTTTTTTTTAAACTTGACTGCAATAAATGTTTTGGTTGAACAAAAAATTGTGAAGAAACATTGTAAAGAAACAGTGTGATTCACGTTTTTAACAAGAATCGCGTAGCCCTAAAGATAGATAGACAGATTGATAGATATAGATACTGTTCTGTGCTCCTTCTCACATTTTTCTTTCTTTATTTAGTTTTTTTCTTTTTTGTCTCCTTTTCTGTAATTTGGTCATTCAGCACCTTCTTCACAATTTTATCCTTCATTTATTTCTTATTGTCCTTTTGCTCCTTTTTTGACTTATTCTTTTACTTATTGTTTCACAAATTTTTTTCCTTTCTTTCCTTTTTTCTTTTGCCATTAGTTTTTTTCCACCCTTTCTTTTTACTTTGACTTTTTTTCTCTGTTTCATGGTTTCACTTTCTCTCTTCCTCCCATTTTTTTGTTTCTTCTTTTCCCTCCTTACTTCTCTCACTCTTTTGCTGTTTGTCTCTTCTTTTACTCCTTCTTACTTTCTGTTGTTTTGTTGCTGGCTACACCGGCTGTTAGTAAAGCTGTGTCACAGTGTGTGTAACTCTTTTTGATTATCAGTGTGATGATGGCATCAACACCTGTATGGTGTAGTGAGGGGTCACTGACCCGGACTTATCGAGTGCGTAAAAGATCAGAAGCCGGTATGGACAGGAACGGTTCTGTATTGTGTGACCTTAACATCAGATGCTGCCTGTGTGTGGTTTGTCATGTGTGTGTGTGTGTGTGATGTAATACAGTTAAAGCACACTTGATGATTATGAGGTTGTGTACCACTTGTGGCCCCCTAAGGGTTTAAACTCCTTGTTTAAATTTAAAGTCAAGATCAGGACGGCACACACACACTCAGACGGGGGAACATACCGCTCCTGTCAGTCTTATTCTTAGTGCCGCTTGAACCCCTTACAAGAACGGACGCGTCTCCTCCGGCAGCACCACGGCGCCACTCGGAAACAGACACCGTGAAATTCAAGAGCTGGTCCCGAATACACGCTAATAAATGAGGAGGACCTTGGCGTGTGTGTGTCTGTCTGTCTGTCTGTCTGCCTGGTCAATTCCACACACACTTGATTGCTCAACAGGACAAGGAACAAGATCATGTTTCCTGACATCATGTGTCACATCACACTAAGCCTCATCAGCCCATGCAGGGCTTGTTATTTATTTGTCTTGCTAAAACCTTGTGCTATGATGTAAACACACACACATCAACATTCTTGATCCCAACTGAAATAATTTTAAAGAAGTTGAATTTAAATTCTGATATAGTTGCTACCCTCAGCCCAGAATTTAACGAATCGATGTTGTTTCTATTAACAGCTGTGGAAAAACAACACCGCTCTACCCCCCCTTTTCTCTCTCTCTCTCTCTCTCTCTCTCTCTCTCTCTCTCTCTTTCTCCTTCTCCATCCCTCCGAAGCCGTTCTCTCATTGCGTAACCGAGCTTGCGTGTAGAGATGTTAAAATAAACAGCCCTGGATGTGATCAGCTGAGGTGCGTGAAAGGGGAGTCGGCGTAATTTAGAGCCAACATGTCGATGTGTGTATACATCGTGTGTGTGTGTGTGTGTGTGTGGTATTTCACACGTCGCACTGTGATAGAGTACAAATAAATAGATCCTCCAGTCATGTATAAGGAAGCTAACAGTTATACAGAATAATCATCACCAGGATGGTGTGATGTGGATCAGTGCAAAAGAAGGTTAATGATTTTCCTACACGTGAGGTGTTTTATTTGTTCCCTAATGATAGCAGTTTATAAAAAATAAAATAAAAAAAAAAGAGTCATGAGATGTACAAAATTCTAAATATGGATATTGTTCATAAGGTATCAGGAACAAATAGTACTGTGTAAGTTCATAGTGGTAGTACAGGTAGTCCCCGACCTACGAACGAGTTCCGTTCCAGGAGCAAGTCGGATTTGTTTGACAAAGCGTCTTATAAACCTTTGAACCTTTACCTCGAATATACGATGTAAAGCATACCAATCCATTTGCCTCAATCTGTCCATCTGTCCCTTTTCGCCACACTGCACTCATGTAAGACCTTTTAAACATGTCTCACGGGTCAGCTGGCTTCGGTTAAATTCAACCCAGGAGGAAGGGACAACGCTACGTGTTTACTGCATTTGAAAAAAAAATTTTACGCAACGTGTTCACTGCGTTTTGTCTCTTTGTTGATTTCACTGTATTGGACTGTGTTTTGTTGAGGATTTTCAGAAATTAGGCTTATTCTCCATCAGGACAGCTTTACAGGACAGACATTTTCTATCATCGTGCTCCCGGACTGATTCATTGAAACCGGTTGAGGCCGACTCGTTTCTCCCGCACACACACACACACACATACAATATACCGGACTTTAGACATTTTATACATAAACTTACACACTGAGAATATTGTATATATTTGTAAATATTGGTATCTGGTTCATTGCAGTGTCTATTTTTTGTACAATATATGTGAGCCACTTCCTAGATTTGTTCGCATCTAAGGATGTTCGTAGTACCGCGGTTTGTTCATATCTGCGGAAATTCATAACTCGAATGTTTAAGTCGAGGACTTATTGTACTTCCTGAGAAAAAGGCACAAGATGCAGCATGCCCAAAAATACTCCTTAACTCGAAAAGGTCGAATGATCCACACATTCAGAGAAGTCTGCTTGTGCATGTTGAATTGTTCAGTGTTTTATATTCTATACTAATATTCATGTGATTATGTAACTGTTTACTCAAGAGAAGCCGTGTAGAAAGAAAAGAACGACAGATCAGAGAAACCAGAATACCATCTCAGATGTTGCTCAGAAGTAATTATTCTGAGAGAGACGTCGACCTTCAGGACCACGATCAAAGTTCCTCTGGTGCTCAGCAGTGCTGAAGAAGATCAAGCACAGGTTTAAAGAGTGTAGATCTATAAACACAGGGCCAGAGCAATGTTGTTTCATTTTTGTTTTGTTTGTGTGCATGAGCGTTACGACTTCTTTGAGTGTGTATTGTCTCCTGAGCACACATGCTCTCAGTTCCCCAGATGTTCCCCAGCTGCTGCACGGTAACAAAGAGCCACATTGTTCAGTAGGTGAGTCTCTGAAGTGCCAAAGTGACTTCCTGAAGAAATCAAGAGCAATTCAAATGGCACGTTCCAGATTACAAGGTTAATAATAAAGAAGACTTTATACATTGTAGACGATGCAGTGGGTGAGATTATGAGGCTGGTAGTGATTTTACTCTTACTGTGAGCTGACATGCTAAAGAGAAACTGGGACAGATTCGGATTTCTCCTCAAATTATTCCCACACTGAGTGTGTGTGACTCCTGGGTCATCATTAAAGTGGAATATGAATTATTCTAAAAACATCCAGGACTCGTACATGCAGAGCGGTTGCTGCGTTGAAGTGGTGTGTGTGTGATGCGATGAGAGCAGCGCTGACAGCAGTGTTTCCTCTGACTCTCACACTGATAAAACCTGTCAACTCTGCGTTCAGTCAGTCGCAGCATCACACACTCACACTGTCCGCTTACACAGCTGCTTTAAGGCTTATTTACATTAGGTGTTTCTTTTTTTTTTTTTTAAGTCCTTGAATTTAAGTATGTGGGATTGCCCTGAAACATGACCTCACAAGTCATACAGTTGGTCACTGTAGAAGAAAGTATGTGTTTATTAATACGAAGGTGTTTTAAATGTTATTTTATTTATTAATTTAGATTTAATTCATGTCAGCGTGATCTTTGTTTACTTATTCTCACATCATGAGTGCGCTGCCAGGAAGATCTAGAAAGGTCAGACTCGCTGTTATAATATCTTTCGGCAATGTTGTGCTGCCTTAATCATGCATGATGTTTATGACCTTGATTGTGTTTTGTGTTTTTCATCTATTGTTTTTTCCTTTCTTGCCCTTGATGTGTTGACATATCAGTATAAAATGGTTGTTTTGCAACTTATTTTTAGATTATCTCGCCCAGGCTGTCTGATGCACACAAAATAAAAGTTCTTTTATTTTGCTGATCCCTGGCTCTCCTGATTCCTGTGTTCCTGTCAGATCCAGCAGGATTTATTATACTGTAGTTTATGATGCTAGGAAAATTATCATGTTGTGGTGAGATTTAGTTACCTGCAATTCTCAGTATTTATTTATTTAAAATGATAAATTTCGGAAAAAAGACTTCGGAAATGTTTTGGTCTGTACTGGACATTTCCACCCCCCCCCCCCTTTATTTAAGCCAATGTTTACAACGAGTGCCAATTTCTAAGATGTGTTACCTGTAATTAAACAGTTTAAGACTTTTCCCTTGATCTGCCTGTATATTCTGATTAATATGATAGTTTTTTCTAACCACACACACTGCCTCATTTCTATTTGTTTATTGCATTTAAGTGTTAAATATTTTGCCATAATTGTAATGAATAATTTGGACGTGTGTGTGCGTGAGTGTTACATGTAGTATCATGGTGTGTATCGTTGTGCTCTCAGCTCTCCACGTCATGCCCTTGGTCGTGGTATCGTGCCAAGTATGACACACACACATCATGTGTTATTTATGAGAGACTGAAACACACTGCGGCTACATGATACTGACACACACACACACACACACACACACACACACACACACACTCACTCACTCTGTGTGGCAAAGGGAGCGTTTAAATAATGTTCCAGATAGAGGGGTGATGCAACATCGCTGATGATAATAATACTTAGTGTTGTCTGAGTTGCTTGTCAAGCTGCAGCAATATTTGTAAAAAAAACTTCTCTCTCTTTTTTCCATCCAGACCACTCCAGCTCGAGCGGCACGCTGTGTTTCCAGCCGCTCCGCTCACAGGGCTCCATCCCCACCGCGCATGTCATGCCATCTCCGTCCAGCTCGAAGCTCAGCGCCCAGTCCGTGCCCGGCAGCCCGTGGAACAGCAGCCGTCTCTCTTCCCCCGTCTCCAGCCCACTGGACATGAAGGACCCTCGGCCCGTGCGCCGCTGGTCGTCCCTCACCCGCCTGAGCGGCCAGGAGAAAAGCGGCAGGACCTCGTGTCACCCTGATGCCCACGGCTCGCTGGACCGCAGTCTGCTTCACGCCCGGGCCGACTCGTCCTCCCCGCTCAAGCCGAGCACGCTGGATCTGAGCTACAGTGACTTACCCGAGAGCAGAGCTTCCCTCATGACGCCCAGGGGGCACTCGCTGGGGCATCAGGCCGTCGGTGGGTCACCCATTCAGCCCAGCGTGAGGACTCAGATGTGGCTGAGCGAGCAGATGGAGTTCAGGCCCGAGAGCACGTGGCTGAGCGAGCAGCGAGACAGGATGAGGCAGGACGCCGAGCTCGCACAGGTAAGAGAGAGAACGTTCTGTTTAACACATCATTCATACACAGTCTGCTCTGTTTGAAGGCCAAATGCCTCGTTCTTGGTTGAAACACAGCTCATGTGCACTGCTAGAAAGATCTAGAAAGGTCAGACTTGCTGTTATGATATCTTCACGCGATATTGTGCTGCCCTCTAGTGGACAGGCTCCTTCTCTGCCTTAAAATTTGTTGATTTTCCTTTTAGAAAATCTGCGCCTTTTTTACCTGCATAAATTACACATACATTAGTTTAATATACTTTCATACATGCTGCCTAATATTCAGTTTATATACCCAGTGTATATATCCAAGTTTTTAGTAAAAATTATACACAAAAGTATGAATAATATAAATTAAGAGAATTGACAGAGGACACATAAAAGAAGTCTCAGCATGTGTGATTATCAGTGGAAGATGTTTATTTGTTGTTTACTTCACACCATTATTATAACGTGTCCGTTCATGTTTGTGCAAACGACATCAATTACATCGCTATGGAAACTGTATACAAACCAAACAATGCAACATCAAGTGGAACATCAGTGCTTCAGGTCGTGTAATCATATGTTTAATATACACCTGTGTTTCATCAGTCTCATCATTTCAGCTCGAGACCACATGTGTGAGTGATGAGAAAACATTCTCTAATAATATACTGTTGTTCAGGATATGTGGCTTTTGCAAATTATATATATATAAAAAGTAGTGAAACACAGGTCCGGGTAATATGTCAGTAATAACAATGTAGTAATAATTCAGTCACAGGAAACATGTCTGAGATAACATGGATATTATCATAATATAAGTATTTTTATTATTTTACAATAGTATTAAAACTGATTTGATTTTTTTAGATGCTGATTTGTTGTTAAAACCTTATACTCTAATGAAATGTACAGTTGTTTTTACAACATTTATTGACATGACACTATCAGTTTGCTGCTGTTTTTATTTTTAATAAGCTATTTAATATATTTTATTTCAGAAATTAAACTTTAGGTGTCACGATATGATCTATGATTTTTATCATTTAGTCCGCCCCTAGTTCCATGTTTACAAAACCCAATGACATGATTTCATTTGACATCCAGTCAAATACACACCTTTTAAATGCTCACCTTTTAAATAACAACAATTATTTTTATTTTTTTTTATGGTCAAACATTATTATTAAAACACATCAGGTGTTTGTTACCACGAGTCTTTTCAGCCAGCTCCTGGTGAGCCGCATCAGAGAAGGAAAGTCAAAGACATTGGACTTTTTTTTATTCCTTGCAGTAAAAACTTGACCACTAGATGGTGCCAGGGAATCAGAAGCTGTGATCATTACTCACTACGTCCTAAGTGCTTTTCGGACAGATTAGTTTTTTACACACCAGTCTGGTGCGATACAAAGCGCGAGGTTCAAACCCCCTACTAAGTCTTACGTCTAAACAAGTCATGTTTAATCAAACGTTTGTCACGTGACAGTAACATACAGAAGCTTTCCCTGTGCTCAGTAAAGCAAAAAAGCTGTGTCAATTTCTTGACATGTCTGTCATGACTGTCACATCGATGTAGCTTGAAATCTGCGGCTGATTAATTATAGGTGTGGAATCTTTCATTCTGCCTTCTTTGGTGGAAGATTATACACACATTAGAATTGTTTTTAAGCACAATCTCTAAACAGGGAGGTGAACAATAATGGTAAAAAAAGGTCAGATTAGATTTTTCGTTGCACAAATAAATGACTTTCTGAATGAAAGATTTTCTGTGTTGCTTTAACAAGCACTTAGTTTTTAAAGTGATGCACCAAACTGTGATTTATATAGTGGACATACAAGTAGAGAAGTGTGTGTGTGTGCGTGAGAAAGGGAGTGAGAGAGAGAGATCTCAATAGCTCTCCCTCTGTAGTAAACGTGTTCAGGCCATATTAAGTCTTGTGCCCTCGTTGAGCGTCTCAGCCCACGTCACATGAGCTTGACCAGGATGAGCATGAGCAGCAGCACGATGACGATGAGCAGGAAGTTGAGCAGCAGGTTGAGACCCCGGTTGTTGGTGAGATCCATGGCGAAGACGTCGCAGCCGGACGATCGCAGGTTGCGAGCTCGCAGTGAGGCGCCGTGTGGCTCAGGGGCAGGTGTGATCAGCGTGAGGTGCAGGGAGGAGGATGATGAAGTTACCCCACAACGTGCATCCTTCACATATGGAAAGAGCTAAACACCGTCAACAAGGACAAATAAGAGCACAAGCGTCGCTGTTCTTAACAAGGGGATGTTAGTGCAGTGTCTGATATTAACATCTTTATTTTTGTACTTTTATACAACAGTTGAACTACAATGTGTTCAAAGACACCAGACTATGTTTTACTGCAATTGTAATTTTTTAATCTTGACCCTGAAAAAGTTTTTTTTTTTTAATATATATATATATTTTTTGTTTTTTTTTCCAATTTTCTCCCCAATATTAGTCGTAGCCAATTCCTCCCCGTCACTAGGGGGCTCCCACATTAAGG
>JAOVVA010000035.1:10319645-10342568 GCA_028565275.1 Leiocassis micropogon
ATATGTACACATATATGTACGCATATATGTACATATAATATAGGAAAACGGCCAATTTTATATATGTCACATATATTGAAAACCTATATCAAAACCTATATTAAAACATATATGTTTATATAGGTTTTTTCCGTGTGGGTAAGTGAGACTAATCGGAAAAAAAGGCTTCTGTTTGCTTGCGAGCATAAAGACTGGACTTTTAGTTTAGATTGACCCTATTCCAGAGTGATGTCAGGGTAAAAAGGGAAGCGTATGAAGCGATGCACCCATCATGCATAGTGTCCACTGTACAAGCCCCTGGAGGCAGTGTTATGATATGGGGTTGCTTCAGTTGCTCAGGTCTGGGCTCAGCAACGTTATGTGGCAATAAAATGAAGTCAGCTGACGACCTGAATGGACTGTACTCTATGGAGTTATTCTTCCCTCATTGCACAACCTTATTCTCAGACTCAGATGGTGAAAGACATGAATTGGCCACTTGAGTCCTGACCCTTACCCTATTGAGAGTCTTTTAAATGTGAAGACTTTGTGACTCTCCCATAATCAAGACGGAATCTCGGCCAAAAAATCATTTATCTCTGGATAAAAATAAATCTTACAAAGTTTGTTGAAACGAAGCCTTAATGAATGTATGCCAGAATCAAAGCTAAAGGCGATCAAACAAAATATTAGCGTGTATGTCTTTTGGGACGGGTGGTGTAGCTTTTTTGCTTCCATGTATAAGAGAAACCAACGGAATCAGAAGTTATTTATTCATACACACGGGACGTCACTGCCATTATATGGTATAAGCAGTGGCTTTAGGTGTTAGGAGGACATACAGTACATGCTAACCTTCACCCTCTACAGTTGGTTTACTGTCTGGTTCTGCTTCTTGATTTTAGAGCAAAGTCTGTTTGGGTTCCAGCGCCAAAACGTTGCTGGTGTGAAACCAAGAATAAACAAAGAACTGGTGAGTTGCTATGGCAACAGCAATTTGACAAACCTTTATGTAAGAAAGGTCTTGCTGTAGTTATCCTAACTGTGAATAAACAATGATTTTTATCAAGGAGAAAATACAAGATATTGCAAAGAGACAAAGTAATCAACCATTTATACTTATAATTTTTTTATTGAAACATTATTGAAACTTATTTATCTAATATTATATAAAATTTATTAAAATTAAACTGGCAAATGGAAATCTTACTGTGAATTCTGTACAAATGTCATTACCAATAAAGAACTAAAATACAATATACAGAATATTTTTTTATCAAGAAGTGAAGCAACGAGATAATGTTTGTGTTCAGTGATTTCTATACACACTTATCTTATCCCATCATTTAAGGCCAAACCTATTTTTGATTATACATTTATGACTGAATGTTCAACATTTTCTCATGGCCAACCCTATTAAGCCTACAGTACATGTAGATTCTAATAAAGACATAATTTCTCACACATTTTCTAAGCCTGCAAATGTTTAAGTGGCCAGAAATATTCAGGTCATCGCCAGGCCTCAGCAAAAACCACTTTACCAAGCATCATTCATCCAGACCTTTAGGGGGCGGTAGCTCACCGCCTACTTTACCTGCCGCAGATAAAAATGAAGAAGACCAAGCGGCCAGTGAAGGTGGGTTTTACTTTTTGCACCAAATTTAAAGTTAAGCGCATAGTTATTATTGACAAGGAGTCAGTGTTAAAAAAACGTTAAAATGTAAAAAAAAAAAAAAAGGTTATAAGAGATAAGGATTTGTCTCTGTGAATGAGCTGTTACCATGGAAACGATAACGTATTAAAACAAGAACATTCATCTAAACCTATGATTCGTATTACATGCATTCCTATCGGCGCTACCTTTATAGTAAATGAATCAACATTTTTTGACCAATCAGATTCAGCCTGAACATCTGTGTAACGTTCAGTGACGACTGTGCTGCTGTTGACTCGCACGTCATTTACACAGCGCTCCAACTTTTTAGACTGTTGCTTAAAAAGGGTCGCTGGTGCGACAAGACCGGTGCGTAGTTAACAACCTTGGCCGACCTTTGTTTAGGATCATGAATTATGATTAAGGGGTAATTGGGTCATGATGATATTCAAAGTGCTGCATTAAAGTCCTGGCGAGGACGGAGAATTACAGCAGCGAGCTCGTTTCACCCTCTCATTGCACAATATGATTATTACCGCCAGAGTCATTCACTTAATCATTAAGAAGCAGACACGCTCGACGGTGAACACGCCGAAGCTCACAGCCTCATTAACACCACACTCCAAGTTTCTCTACGTCGCCGAGCGCACGGAAAAGGCCATCTTTTCAGCTTTAAGGTCACATCTTACGTCAGGAGCTACTTAATGAAAAAAAAAAAAAATCATACATGATTGTTATTCAGGCATTTCACTGGTACAGCATCACCACGTCGTAATGAGCCATGCGTCATAATCGAACCCAAAAGCAATACTCACACGTTCTTTATTTCTCATCACACAGCAGTATCAATTTTCTGTACGACATCCAGGATGCATATTCATGATCTCGCACTGATTTCTAACCCCGTGGTGGTATTCATTTCAACCGCAATATTTGCAGCCATCCATCACAGCTGGCGCTTGGCGCCAGGAACCGGTATGAAATGAATTCCTGAACTAACAGGAGACCTTTCGAAGCAAAGCCACCAGCAGTCTCATAGGTTACATGAATATTAAAGCACCTGCTGATGCCAGAGTGAAGCCTCACAAGCACAGTTCCCTCTTGATCCCTCTGTATGGTGTGTGTCGAAGAGAAAGACACATTTTTAAAAGTCTCCAAATGGACAACCGGCTAAAATATATATTTAGAAAAAGAGTTCCTTAAGGGGGTGGCACGGTGGCTTAGTGTTGAATACTGTCGCCTTGCGTCTCCAGGGTTGGTGGTTCGAATCTTGCCTCTGCTCTTTGTGCATGTCCTCCAAGGGCTTGGTGGGTTTTCCCCCAGGTACTCCGGTTTCCTCCCACAGTCCAAAGACATTTGAGGACACTGAAGGAAATTGATTGGCATTTCCAAATTACCAAATTACCTTCAGTGTATGATTGGGTGTGCACTTGTGCCCTGTGATAGGTTGGTGATCCAAGGTAAATCCCACCTTGTGCGCCAAGTTCCCTGGGATACGCTCCACCCCCTCCAGAACCCTACAATCAGTATCCTAACCCCTAATTACAATTTAATCTCTCAACTTGTTTATACTCACTCAGTGTGAAACCTGCACCAGCCTAAATGAACACAAAGCTGTTATCCTGACACAAATTGAAGAAAGCCACAAACAAAGCTCTCAGTCTCTCTGTTTTTTATAGCAGTTGCCTGTTTCTCGGTGTGCGTGTGTTCCCGCAGGCATACAAAATAGTCTGCGTTCTTGTTTTGAAGTGACGGATGTATCATGTGGAGACGGTGTTTAAGCTTGTTTAGGACCATGGTGCTGTTGGATAGCTTTTCCCCCCGTACCAAGCATAACGACGTCGGATCCCTGATAAAAGTAAATCTGGATGAAATATACCTTCCATCGCATTGCCCACAAGCTCACCGTTTTTGCTTTCTTTTGATCGCCACTGATCCTTGAGCCTTCATCTGGGTCAGACTTTTTTTTAAGGTCTGGTTCGGAATTTGCACCTTTCCTTTTCAAATATGTATTTATTGCTGTCACCGCTACCTGTCGCACAAATCATTGATTCTATTGTCGTGAAAGTCGTGGCTGAGTCGTTAGCACTGTCGCCTTGTACCTCCAGGGGCCGGGTTTGATTCCCGGCAAGGTTCAAGTCTCTGTGTGCATGGAGTTTGTATGTTCTCTCCATGCTTGGTGGGTTTTCTCCGGGTACTCTGGTTCCCTCCCACAGTCCAAAGATATGCAGATTAGGCTAAATGCCGTTCCCAAATTGCCTGTATTGTGTGAATGTGTGAGCCCTGAAATGGATTGGCACCCTGTCCATGGTGGACCCTGCCTCAGACACCAAGTCTCCTGGGATAGGCTCCAGGCCCCCCTTGCGACTCTGTATACAGGACGATGATGAGTGAAAGTCATTACTGTGCTACCTACTGCCACCCACTGACGTGGAGGAGTATTTCCATTACTATGCCAGTCATGACATCCCAATAATACAATAATCAATAATCTTTTGGATATATTAAGTATAATTTGATAATTTCTCAATGGTTGAAAATCACTGGTCTAGACTGTATATGAATGGGTTCCTCAAAGGTTCTTTGGAAAGTTAAGAGTTCTTCGCTTCCTACGGGACTTCTACCTGGAATGGTTTATAAAAAAGAAACCCTCTGCTGTAAAATTGTACAAAAAGCGTGATTTAAATATAAAATTAAAGTGAGTTAAACAATTCTGCATAGAAGAGTGGGCCACAATTCCTACACAGCGATGTGAAAGACTTTTTGCCAGTTATGTAACGCTTGATTGTTGGTGCCACCAAGGGTGGCCCAAACAGTCATTACATTTACAGACAGGATTGGACTTTTTTCCTTTAATAAATGAAATCATCATTTAACTGAGTGATATTAAAATTTGTTTGATGATCTCAATCATTTAAATGTGACAAATATGGCGAAAAAAAATGTATCAAATACTTTTTCCCGGCACTGTACGTTAAAGCTTTATCATTTCTACAAGCTTGTATGTTGTAAGTAGTACAAACCTGCACACTGCACATACATCACAGCTCTATTTCCAGGTTTTAAAAGTTTTTACTCTGCTGTATCAGCGTCTAGACTGCCTCGGCTGCATCACAGCACGCTGGTCTGGGAATTGGTGTTTGATTTTATCTGGAGACAAACTACAAAATATCTAAGGGGATCGGTCCTGAACATTGGCATATGGGTCCCTACGTATTCAGGACATGGAGGTGGAGGGTTGAAAAATGTTCAATGTCCGTGTTACTGCGGCTCACTCTGAGGACCGGGGTGAGAACAGCCTAGCTTATTTTTCTTTTTAATTTAGATGGCCGACTATAGCAGATGCGGAGAGAATGCCTAATCACAGTAGGAACAACTCTGGCATTCAGGTGACGCTCACAGTGGAACTCGACATCTACGAATTGAAATGGATGAGCCGCGTTTCAGCCGAGCCTAATCTCCAGCGGCTCTGCTCAGAACACACCAACCCTGTTTCGCCCTTATACACACAAAGGGCAATGTATGAATTATTCCCAAGGTCTGCTTTTAGTCTGGCAAAGCAGCACTTCATCCCAATTCACTTTATTAATATTTCCTCCCCTTTATCGAATAGTGCATGAACGTACTGTAATGCAATAACGAATGTTCGGTTTCCAACCTCATTTTCACCATCACTTTTGTAAAACTTCAGCTATTAATCTAAACAGGATAAGAGGACGCATTAAAAGTTTTAACAGAGATGCAGGAACAATAGATCGCTCTGAAGAGACGACTACGCAGTAATTACGCCACTTCGAAACCTCAATCATGCAACTGATGAAGCGGGAAATGGATAGAGTTCTGGACGTTTATGCAACTTGTTCAGCAAATTTATGAAGTTTTTTTTCCATCATTTCGGTGTAAGAGAATAAATCAAGCATAAACTGATAATATCCTATTCATCAACTTTTAAAAAGTTGAAAAAGTTTTTTGATGTGTTGCAGTTTTTTCTTAAAGGATTCTATAAGTGCTCGCTACACAGGAAATAATAAGACTATTACAGATGGAATTGTTAAGTATTTACTGGACATGAAATGTAACTGTTTTGAAAGCTTGTTTGATTTTGTTCTATTTTTTAAAACCCTGTTTGAAATTATATTTGTGAAGGTATTCCTTTTAAATTGCAGCGTAAATTTCGTGCTCTAACAAGAACATCAGGTAAAACAGTATTGATTGTCAGAATTAAAGTTTTGGTACTTCCTTTACACACCTAAAATACATTTTTTGCAGACGTTTAGCTTCACAACCCCAACATATTGTTTAACATGTCATAGGGAAGATGATATGGTGGCTTAGCGGTTAGCACTGTTAGCACCTCCAGGTTCCGAGTTCGATTCCTGCCTCGGGTCTGTGTGCATGTTCTCCCACATGTTTCATGGTTTCCTTCCACAATCCCAAAAAGTGCGTTAGGCTAATTGGTGTTCCCAATTAGTGTAAATTGGCACCCCGTCAAATATGTACCCCACCTCCTACAGTACCCTAACACTCACCAGACCCCCTGTGACCCTGTATACAGGATAAAGCGGTATAGACGATTAGAGTGAGTAAGTGAACCTCATAAGGTACATCTCCATTATAACAGCGTATAACAAATTTTGGTGCGTGAATTATCATTTTTATTTTTATTTTATAATCCAATCTTGTTATAATTTCCTTTTGCTTTTTAGGTTTGGTGAATTTGTGCAGTTACATTTCACCGTGTCTGACATGCTTTCTGATTCCAGTAAATTTGATTAATCTTCTATTCCTCCCTAATTAGTCAGACAAATCCTCCTTGTGCTAGGAAACTGTTATAATGTTGCCCTCTTTTGTAACCTTCGTTGCAAAAATAAAAATATTGCACGGATGCTTGAACGAATGCTCAGAGGACGCAAGAACAAGAACAACAAGGATGAAAAAAAAAAAGTCCTCCAGACAGAAATTAGGTGGAGGAAGCCTTGACAAGAAAGAAACCAGACTGAGCAAGCAGACATCATCTTTCTTTGAATTCATATAAAAGAATCAAGAGTAGGACGTGCTTCGGGAAAGAAAAAAAACAACCTTGGACAGATGTCCAGAGTCGCTTCACCCAACATCGAGACGGATCAATGCAAAGCATAAAGTAGTCCTTTAATCGAAGCAGAAAGGAAATAAAAATCTTTGATTATAAACGCATTGTGCTAAATGAGAGACAACATGATCTTATTTTGACAAGGAATAGGATAAAGCTGAGTGCTTTGTCCACACACACACACACACACACACACACACACTCACCTTGTACTGAAATAGAAAGAGGCCACAGAACAGGCTGTACAGGTCAGCGGTGAGCAGAGACAGGTTGACGGTCGTGGCGCTGGTCCGTTTGATCACCACAGGCATGAAGCTGTACAGGCCAAACATGCAGGCGCTAAAGCCGATGTACAGTAACCCTGAAGAGAGACACAGAGCACTCGGCAGTCACTCTCGGCTATTCATCACTGACAAACACACTGACCCAAGGGCAAACCTCAGGCTCATGGTTAAGCTGTTGTAAAGTTAGCGCTCTGAAAGTATTTTTGTTTTACCCAGAGATTCGCTTTAATTAAGGAAGAAACTACAAGCAGAAGCAATAAAACGTTCTGCAAATAAAAAAAACAAAAACATATGTACGAGGGGTATTCAAGCCAAAAGGAATAACGGAACACAGTTTTGAGAGTTAAAAAGTCCATTTATTTCTCAATATCAGCCCCTGCTACGCTAAAAGCCACCTATATCCTTCTTTAAAACGTCTGCATCATTCAACCTTGAACTCTTTCTTTTTTTTTCGATTTACCCCCAATTTTCTCCCTAATTTAGTCGGTTTTGCACCATCATAATTTATGCTAAATAAAGTCCCGGTTTTACTTGAACACCTTTCGTAATATGTCTACTGTAAACTGTATATACTATATGAACTGTTATTAACACACATAAAAAAGTTTTTCCCGCCTCTACTTTGATCAGCACTGCAAAAATGATGACATAGCAAGTAAAAATATCTTAATAATGATTGAACTGGTACATACTGTACTGTATTTTCTCATCATGCAATCGTTATATATAAAATACCAGACTATTTAGCCTGTTTTTACCAAAAAAAAAACAAAAAAACAAAAAAAAACACTGTTTCAGTATCTGTAGCTTGAAATGAACTGTCTCCGAGCACCCCTTCGAAGTGCATCTTTCTAACAAATCAGAACTCTCTGGCTCTGGCGAAAGAGCGCACTTTCAATGTCCACGAACATCAGGAGGCGAAAAAAAACATTTGAACGCCCCTGAAAAGAGGCGATAACAATTACTCAACATATTTAAAATGTTTTGATGGAGATAAGACCATATTAAGTCAAAGGAATTCATTTTTTCCAGGGATAGAACACAGAATTTTTTTTTCTGTCATTACTCTCGGAGATATTGAATCAGCAGTGGCTCGATTATTCAGTAAGTGAGGATGTTAGGTTTTGTTTTTATTGCAAACTTTTGAATCAGCATAAAAATATGTCAAGTATAAAAACATTAAAAATGACAATGTTAGGTGTTTCCATTAAAAGAACAAATTAAATACGAGGCTCATGTCACATAATGCTAAAAATCAGCAGAGACTATTTTACAGCTTTTGTCCTTTTTTTTATTTACATGGATGCAGTGATTTAATTTTCATTGTTATAAATTCAATATTAGATATTACTCTAATTTATTCAATTTTATTCATTTCCAGCCAGTTTTTAGTGATTGTACTAATTATCCTCAAGCTTTTAAAATGGTTCACCTTGGAAACGATTTCGACCAATAGAACAAAAATATTAGATTTGTAAAACTTTGTAACTTTGAAATGAGTTCAATAATTAGATTGAAATTAATAATAATTAGATATTATCATATATCTTTATCATATTGAAAAGTATATAATATTAAAAATGCCAATGTTGACTGTTTCTATTTTGAAAAAAAAAGAAAAAAAAGAATAGATGACAAAGGTGTGAAGTGGAGGCAAGGTTCATCTCCCAAATTTGTTTGGATGAGTAAAGTCAGCAAGCTGTTTACCAGTGACACCAGTGAACTATTAATGACTGTTAAAAGTGTAAGCATGCTTTTAAAGGATTTTTATCTATCTCTCTCTCTCTCTCTCTCTCAGTATATATATATAGTATATTTAGAGTTTTATCTGAATCTGTTCTAAATTTAGTTTTTTTTTTTTTCACATTTAGCTAGCATAACCTTTTCCCACATATCTCCAAAGAAAAGTAAGATAAGGCCAAATACATCTAAGATATTACTCACAATTTATCTGTAAAGCAATGAGATTTAAACATCACTGATATCATGAAGGATGAAGGACATCTTGGTTGTTTTGGAGAAAACGTTATGCTCATAGTTTCTCAGATAATAAAATTATCTTCAGGCCTTCTCAAGACAGTCATTTCAAAGTGCGTCTGTAAAGGACACGACTTTCATTTCCAAGAACGAGGATGACAAAGATGTACCAGGGCCAGACACCGAAATGTAAAAAGCTCTCATCTGAAAAAAAAAACATAAAGCATTTGCCACTCCAGCATGGCCATTTCCCAAATCAACAATTTCACTAAGAGCAGGATCCTATTGAACGCCTGCTTATTACACAAGCCTCTTTTCAGCCTCAACATTTCACTAGAACTGAAAACAATTGCATTGTGATTCCAGGTAGGCTGAAAATAAATATTATTCCATTTACTAAATCCAATTTCTAGAATTTATTCAATTGAGAGCATTCATTTTGGTTCGTCCTAATAGAAAAACAATAACAGTTCTGGAACTTGTATGTACTTATATGCACACTGTCGGCTTTTTTTGTGATTTTAATCACTTACGTCTGTAAGGATTCATTATTTGTTAACGAACAGGGGAATTATTTGGACTTATTGGCAAAAGATAAATACAGTAAATAAAGATCCTAAATCAGAACTCACTCTCTATCTGAGCAAAGAAATGTTCACATTGTTTATTTAGTTGTATTCATTTTTGCTTCAAACTGCATTAGCTAAAAAATATTAGGTTATAGATGCTGTAGCATGAAATTCACTCTCTCACTTTAATTGCTTTAAATCAAACCTGGCCACGATGGACTCAATGCTCACGTTCACTCAACTACTGATCAGGGATTACACACCTGAAATCTATCACACTCACAGTCACGGTATTTAAGGACTCTATATTCACCCTTACTTTGAGTTTGCTGTAAATATTGTGTTGTTATTCTGATAGTTATTATGGCTTTGATCCTTCTCCCTTTGATCATATCCTGTGTCTGGTTTGCCCAGCTTATGTCTCATCGCTGTGTACCTGACCTTTGCCTGACCTTTGCTAAGCTAATTCTTATTTACATCTTTGTTTTGGATTAGTATACTTAAGTCGAACATCACTTGCATACTTATACACTGTCTAGCCAAAAAAAAAAAAAAAGTTTAAAGGGTCAAATTATCAGGCTGCATCAAGCAAAGAAAACTTCAGAAATGACTGAAAGTGGGTGAAAACGCTTCAATACATTATCAAAATCTGGGAGGATAGTGCTGAACCGTCAACTTTGTGGAAGAAATGTCATCGGAAAAAAAAAGAATGGAAATCACTCAAACACGTGCATGGTAAAAAAAAATCTACAGTAAAAACATATCTATGTTTAATAGTGACACAAAGTGACAAGAACTCACAAGGTTGGGACTAAACAGCTGTGTGGGAATAAGAAAACCACTTGCTTTATCAAATTTGATTTTGCAAGTTATTGTGGCCTCATATAAGAACATCCTTTTCCCAGCTTGTAGTTCAGCTCTGCTGTTGTCTGTTGGGGGTGTGGCTAAGCAGTTACAGACATAAACACTGAAACAGCGCATTTGAAGGAGGAGTGAAATAAAAAATAAAAAAAGAGTCTGAGGTATGAAAAAATATGGAGCTCTGAGACCCGTGTTAACTTATAAGCCAAACTTTTAAATATGGGACCTTTAAACTCTGTCTTTAACCGAATGCACCAGAAAACTTGTACGTTTCCATCTGTTTGTCCAAAATCCAGAGATTCTGTAAACCTGAATAGTTCTGTACAAAACTGTGAGACTTTATCACACACATATTTAAATATCATGAATATTCAGGACAATTAGCAAATTCGCTGCCGCTAATGATTACAAATTTAGATATGTTCCAGGGCACGGTCTCAGAGAGCGACGTTAACTCTCACAATCAGCACATGGAATAATTTTCCCTCTTAAATGGAACATGAGGTGTGTGGGGGACGTGATGTAATAAAATTAAGAAGTGAGATTCGCCAGGCTGGGTTAAATACAGAGCTTGTTCCCTGTAAAATCGAGTTCCTGCTCTTTAACACGACAGAGCCCGACTTTATTAGGTAGAAAGTAGCGGCTAATCCAAGTTATGGCTCTGTTTAAAGTGCACATAGAGCGAGCGCATTAATATAAAGCTCTGATTTGTCTTTCAGCCAGAACTACTGTCAGAGCTGCTGTTTTATAAGATAAATAAACATCTCGACTCGGGAATAAACTCGAGGACTCGACGGTGCTGTGTTTTTAAAAGATGAGTCTGTTTTGAATCTCTGACCCTTAATCATTTATTCTGACTCATAACCATAATCCTGCAAATTAAGTTGTTTTTCAGGATGCTTTGGATAACTTAAAGGTTACCTATTATGCACAATTCCTTTTTTCGTCATTGAGATGGATTTCCATCTCATGGGGGGAAAAAAATATAATTTTGTATAGGGTGGGACTTACGTAAAAGCCTATTAGATTTTCCCCCTAATGTGACCTCATACAAGCAGATGTCCTCTCCCGATGTGCCGTTTGGCTCCGCCCAAATTCTGGTGGGGTTTAAACCAGAAGTTACACGTTGTTGTCGCGTAGTTGTTAGCACTGTTGCCTTGCACCTCCCGGATCCAGGTTCGATTCCTGCCTCGGGTCTGTGTGCATGGAGTTTGCATGTTCCTCCCACACTCCAAAGACAAGCAGATGGTGTTCCTAAATTGCCCTGCAGTGTGTGAATGAGTGTGTGTACCCTGCAATGGATTGGCACCCTGCCCTGCGCCCCAAGTCTCCTGGGATAGGCTCCAGGCCCCCATCACCCTGTATACAGAATAAAGCACTATAGACTATGAGTGAGTATTTAAGCTGGAGTATTAACACACACTAGTGGGGAGCTCTGAAACCTACAGTAGTAAAATATAGGACCTTTAAAGTTTCTAGTAAATTTGTTCTACTAGTTCCTTGTACGAAATAAAATAATTTAAATATAATTTTGGTAAAAGACCAAAAAATATACATACCATGTAAAATGTATAAGGCTGAGCTGTCACAGAATGCTGAATGTCAGAGGAAAAAATCTCACTTTTGCCAAACCAAAATCATATTCTCAGCATTTCTGTCTGTTTTTCAGAATTTACAGTGGCATGTGACATGATTTCCCAGAGCACTATAGCTATTATGCAGGATCAAGCTTATATTTTTATAGTCTCAGATGGTGACACATATTCCAGCACATGTTTCTACATTTGTGACGCTGGAGACAGCTTACACAGCTGACCTGTGAGCGGCTCTAGACTCAGTAATGCCCCTGTGGCAAGTCAGTGCCCCCAGAGACATGCTGTCTTTGGTACGCCTTGGACATTCTGACAGCAGGAGCATTGCACAATGCTGAGTATTTAGTCATTGACTTTGCCTGGCAGTAGCACTGAGAAATATGGGCTGGATGACAGTTTCTGACAGTTTCCCCACCTCTATACTGATTCTCGGCCAAATCTCATTTGTCATTCCGGATTGGTGCACGTGACGATGCAGCGTTCGGCCGCGAGATCATTTTGACATTTCGAATGAAGCTGTTATGGTTTGCGCGAAAAAAAAAAAAGGGTTGAAGAGGAAGCTGTGTTAAGTGTGCGCTGTTTTCTCGATATCTCAGAGGAAAAGCTCCTACCGTGTCTTCTTTCAGCTGAGCTCATTTACCCAGAAACAGTAGCACCATGTGACAGATCTCCTGAGCTCACCGCTGAGAGAAAAAATATCTCACGCAGCAGGGAAAGGATATGTGTGCTGTACGTGTGCGTAAGGGTGGGTAGAATAAAGCAGAAATGGCAATCAGGCCTTTCTGCAACACCCCACCCTCCTACACGCAGAAAAAACAGGGGTTTTTAATTAGCCTGGCCTCCTGTAGTGCTCTCGTCTCCTGTGGCTGCCCCATTTCAGAAATGGATGGTGTGTATGAATCTTACCTATCTGCCAGTCCCACTGCACCTTCAGCAGCTCCTTGTGTTCCATGATGGCCCTGAAACAGAACAAAAAGCACTTTCAGTGATGCATAATAATACAAATACCATCATGAGGCTGAACGGAATAAAAAGAACACTTAAGATTGCTTTCTTTCAGAGAACAAATACAGCTAATTCGTTTACCACCACTTTCAAAATCCCACTACAAATATCAAAACGAGGGCTGTCAATATTATTATTATGTGATTAATCTAAAAATTTTAACACATTATTATTATTTTTTTTACACAAATTAATAATATGACCAAGTTTGACCCTAATGGCTTCCCATAGTTTCCCGGGTGCGTGATAATGCCACGTTTGGCGCAGAAAACAGGATGACTGAGGAAACGTGACCAAGTGTACCAAAGAGCAAGTTTCATTATAAAAAGCTTCTAGATGGAAATTTGGATAAATCCAAAGTGGTGTGCTTGAGCACCTTCAAGGAGAACTATTTTTACAGGATACATTAAATGTACGATATGGGGGTGGTGGCTCAGGTGGCTAAGGGTCTAGACTGTTAATTTTTCGGATCCGGGTATCCGGGTTTACACTGTGCCAGTCCCATTCGAAGATATTATTAAATGTTATTTATATTATAAATCTGAAAACCCAGCTTGTCATGCATTTCTTTATTCCACCATTCCAATTTTATAATACAGTACAACTAAATCTGAGTATTTAGGGCCCAAGCACTATAGGGTGAGCAGGACCCTCTTGTTTTCCTAAGGCTTTTTTTTCTTTTTTCTTTTTGGGGGTCTTAACATGCTCAAAAGCTCATAAAAATTGGCAGACAGGTTGGAATCTGCTGCTATTCGGATGCCTGAGAGTCACGTGGCCCGGGGCCCTCACACGAGATTTTGCTGCATAGCTTATACACACTTTCACCTAGGCACACGAAACTCGGTACACATTTAGAGCTCATTGAGACAAACAACTTTTGCAACAGGAAGTCAGCTATTTTGGGTCGTTCGCAAAAACACACCCGATGGATTTTGATATACTGCTCCTAGGGAGTTTATACGATCACCACCAAACCGGGCCGATAAGATCTAAAGACAATGAAGATGCAAAATCGTAGAGGGATTTTTGATATCTCTAACTGGTCAGCTGTGAAAGTGATTAATAACTTTCTGTGTGGCATTATACTGAGTGACATTATATTCAGTGACACGTCACGTTCAGTGACATCACATTGAGTAACATCATAGCGTGATGCTTTTTTTCCAGCATCTGTGGCCTATTCTACACACGTACACATCACAAATGTTAACACACACACACACACACACACACACACACACCAAAGCACTCAACAAATATTTAGAGCCCAAGCTGACATCAGCCCTATATATTGTGTGAAGTGTATTACAACTAGTATTTATTAGATGTTGATTTTCTCCTACAGTGTCACGCAAAACTGTGGAGTGTGTGGTACAACAGATTCCAATGACGCCATAGTCGGTTTGGCATCGTTCTGGAGCCTAAAGAGCAAAACTCTGTCTCTCTCTCTCTCTCTCTCTGGGTGGGAGGGTCTCTTATCTGCTGTCCCCTGGAAATCACTAAAATGCTAACCAATTCTGACTTCATGTCATGTGTGTGTACTGTATGTATGTGTTATTGTGATGCTGTGATGGAGCATGTTGAGCAGTTTGAGAAAATAGGTTTGGTGGCATCATGTTGTGTGTTGAAATAAGTACATGTTAGTCTTGATCCTGACAGGTTGGTAGCCGTCATATGAAATGTTGAGTTGGAGATGACTGTGGGTGAGAGATGGCTGGTGACCAAAAAAAAAAAAAAAGTGTGATGTTTGGATGTTACTGGGTGATAACCGCATACATTTCGTGAAAAATGCTTTATAAAACTGCTTTGGCATATTTGGATAAAATTCCATCAGGTTTTGAGAGTATACTGTGTGTTTTTGGCCACTTCTCAAACAATACTTTTATTTTTGCAAGTTTATTTTTGCGACAGTGCTAACCACTAAGCCACCATGCCGCATTATTACTATTATTATTATTAGGGCCCAAGCACTATGACATCAACCCTATGTCATCATGTTCTTAAAATATATTTTTTTTCCAGCATCCAGGCCTTTTTGGGGTCTTAACATGCTCCCAAAAATCATGATGGCGCAATGTACTTGGGCCCACTCATCGTTGCTTGCAACTATATTTATTATTGTTATTATTATTATTATTATTATTTAGTCCCCCCCCCCCCCCGATCTTCTCCCTAATTGAGTCATAACCAATTCCCACTTGTCTCTGTTAGGGCACTCCCCCATGAAAGTGACAATGTAAGCATATTTTAATAAAATATACTTGTGTATGCAGCAACGTAACAATATGATAATATTTAATCAACATAATATTAATCTTAGTGAAATAATATAGAAGTAGGTAGAGAGTATGACAGGTCATAAAAGACAAGAAGTGCAGACGACTATGAGACAGGTCATAAAACATAAACAGTAAGGGGATGGGTAGTGATACGCAGTGTACAGTGTGTACCCAAAGTACGTGAGAAAAAATCCTTGAGTGACCCAGAGATAAGATAAGGTGCCAGGTGCCGGACTTGGCAGAGACACGAGCACACTTAATGAAGGATTGAAACATGTGTTGGATACACGTGCTACACATGCACCTGCAGTCGCGCACACATGTCTAAGTAAGAATATAGACGAATAACCAAAAGACACACGATCAGTTTTACGAATACTGAGTTTAATAAGAGTAGACACAAAAACTAACTAGTATGTGCATCTACATAATGACAAACAAGGAGATACATGAAAAATTTGATATAAAAATACAAAGTATAAGGCCCAACATAAAAGTACAAAAAACATAGGGGGCCTGGGTAAGCATTAATAGCAAAATAAAATGCATAAGACATCACATATCAAACATCAACTGGTAACATCAACTGGCATTTAGTAAGGAGGGGAAAAAAAAGAAATAAGGGAGGAGATAAGGTGTGCACCCCTCCCCTTGAAAACTGTATATAATGAACCTGCATGTACAGTAACTGTCAGACAGTCTGCTCTTGATCATGCTTGGATTTATGACCTAAGCATTCAAGTGTGGCTCACTTGGGTTTTTTCTTGCTGCAATAAATCCAGCTTACTTCATCCAGATCCTGAGTCGTTCCTTAGTTCTTTTGACTAAGAACCTAGAAGACTAAAAATCTCCTACAACAACTACCAATCAGGGAGGGCGAAGTCTATCGCTCCCTCTGAGACATGTGACGCCAACCGACAGCATGTTTTCAAACTGCTGCTCATTCGGAAGGAAAAGCGCTATCTGCTCTTTCCACTTGCATGAGCTCACAGATGCCCAACTGTGAGAATTGAAGTATGCCAGTCTCCCGAGAGAGGATGGCCAATCTGCTCTCTAGACTCCCGGATACGGATGGCTGTGGCATCACCCAGGAATCCAGCTCGCCTTTTGATGGGCCGATTCTTTTATGCCACTTGGGAGTTATTTTTTGTCTTTTTAATTGGTAAAGCAACCTTGGGTGTTTGAAAACACAATGAATAATTTACAAAGAAAAATCTTCGATCGAACTTAGGCTCATCGGATGCCCCTGCCCAACCCTTTACAAATAATTTCTGCAAATATGTAGCACACTCTTGGAGACAAATGATTAATTCATCACCACTGGGAATTGTTTTTTCGGTTTATTGCTGTTAACTGTCCAAAAATCATAAAGAAATCATGATAGAAAGCCTTAATCCATTCATTCTGTTCACCTTAGCCATGGAGAGAACTCAACATAATGAGAAAAAAATAAATCACTAGTGATGCGCTTACTGTATGTTTTAACAATGTATGATAGACGAGGTGCTGAATCTCTGAAATTGAAGTAGAACCTGGTCAAACATCCTGACCCTCCCAAACTCCTAAGGATTTAATCAATAAACTTCACCACAGTTTGGAGAGACTCTATGTCTCTACAGCTTTCTGAGACCTGCTGCAGTGCCAGCAGTGATGAAAAGAGCAAGGGCAAGAGACAAGTGCTCCGATGTCTCTTCTGCCTTTGTGTTCATCTGTTTTATACCAGAGTCGATCAGGAAAGAGGAACGGAGGAAAGCATTTTTGTAGTTGTTTTTAAAAAAAATCAGTTTCTGTGTTTTGTAACAATTACTATGCCAGTCAGCACTTCATTTAAATTACTTGGAGAAGCTTGTGCCAGACCTTAATGGAATGTCTGTAGTTCATCTTTTCGAGGACATCTACTGTATAGTCGGTCTGATAATTACCCAAGTATTGTACAAGGTCCTGACCTGTTTGAGTGCCTCATCTATCTTTAAGGTCTTTTGATCCTGCATTGCTGTTACACTGAACCCCCATCCTATGTCAAAGTGAATGAAGGTACAGCAAAGATACTGATGCTCCGGTGAGCACTGAGATCTGAGAGGACACTGTTTCGGACACCCTCTGAGACGCTCAGAAAAAAGTACTGAGCTGGGAAAAGTTAAAGGTCCTTGCAGCATTTCAGCAGGACCACAATTTTGAACTTGCAACCTTCTGACCATTTAGTCTGGTCTTCTTAGCACCCAAAGGTTTTAAAATTGACGAGAAACAAATCGCTAGATCTGTCCGCTGTCCTGCTTCATTATGCTTCCCAATATCTGACACCGAGGAGTGCCAGTAAGTTCACAGGATAGTGGTGTATATGAGCACTAACCCATTTCCGGAGTCTACTACATCAAATCCATTCATGTGTTCCGGGGAAACAAAAGATTTCCAAGGAAACCAAAGGATTCATGCAAGCTACAGGAGGAATTGCCAAATAAGGAATGAAGAAGGGAGAGAGAGAAGAAGAAGAGAGAAGCGTGTGAGATTTAACACATTCATATCAAAAACACTAACAGGAAGCATCAGAAAACAGTGTGATAACAGCAACCAAGAGAAAGCAGAACATTAAAGCTTTTAGCAGCCCAGTTGAACGACTCATAAGTTTATTGTGTTTATTTGCTCACCCCTGCCTTAATATGGATACTTCAACCTGAAATCATGATGAAGTCTAAAGTTTAAAGGTCAAACAAACTCCCTGCTTCAAAATGCTCAAATTCAATGTCTAGGTAAATGAGATACTACTCAGTTATATCCCTCCAGAGATCTGCAGTGCCGAGCAACAAGCTCAGGGGTTCATATAAAGGAGGGGCTCTTCTTATATGAGGTCACAAAGGGGGGTATCTAACTGGCTTGTTTAAGCTCTGGAAAATACTAACATGGGAAATGACATAAAAGCTGAAATTTTTTTCTTATATTGTTTGCACCCGGACACACACACACACACACACACACACACACGCACACACATTAGCGTTTCAGGGATAACCCCTGGAGGGCACTCTGCGCCCATGGACCTCATGTGTGTTCCACGTTTTGTGTTTAAACTTTTATGTCGAAGTTAGTTCCGGACTTCAATTTCCAAAATACACTGCGCCATAGTCTTGTCAATTGAATTCACTTGAACCTGGTTTAGTTTCATTAACCCGTCTCAATGTAGATCTTAGTCGCGCATATGTTTAATTTATCATTGTCCTGTTTACATTATTGTTTCATGTATTGCTGTGATGCTTTGTATATTGCTGTTCACAGTAGTACTGTTATCTAGTTCCTGGTTTTGTTTTGGTTTATAATAAAGTCCTATATAATTATGCCATGCCAGCAGTACCATTATATGACATGGATAACTGTATAATAGTTTTCCTTTAACTGTTTATCTTTTTTTGCACTAAAAGTTAGACTGCATTTATCTTTTCAGGGAATATATGCACACTAAAAGTTTAAAGAGTAGCAACCCAAAAACAAAGAAAGTTTTTTACCCCTTGGCATATTCTGTGTCTTAACATTTATGAAAATAAAATGTTTAATTATAATTCAGATTCATTAAATGCACCTTTATGAGGCCAGGCTGGCCCAAAAACATCAGCTGGTACACAGTGCAACAGTGATAATGCAGACTCAACTCTCAGAAATAAACCAAACTTTAAAATGTATGTTTTACCTGCAAAGGTGTGGATTAAGCTTTAATAGGTACATCACTGGTCCTTAAGGTGCAATTACATACCTTATTTTAAAGGTATTCACGTTTCCAGGATGTACTTTAGACTCTAAAATGATAAACGACGTGTCCATGGTGGCACCAAGGAAAAGTACATTTGGTACCTTTATTTCTGAAAGTACAGCAACAGCCATTCATCACGTTTTGGTGTAATTACACCCAACATGTTAGCAGTTGGCGTGGGTAAACAGACCTGCTGGGGTTTGTTTAAATATAGCACAAATCTGGATGTTGATGTATTTGTGAGCGATTCAGCAAACCGCTTTGGGGAGGCAACCGGCTGGTGGTCTAAAGCTCATACTGGAGACTTCTGGGATCTTGTTAAACAATGTGATGCATTCAAATAATCCATTCTGGCTCATGGCTAGAACAACCAGGGAGGAAGACAATCCCTCTTGGATCAGGATTGGGAAAGGTTTCAAGCTAGTACCAGCAAGAGCCAGCTGGCCGAGACAGAAATAGGACCACGGGGGGGAAAGAGGAATAACAGCTGAGGGGCAAAATCCATTATGAGGCACCTTGATGACCTCATCCAGACCTGGGGCCGTGCAGAATGACTGTCGTGTTTTTGGAGACCTCATAGGAGGAACAAACTTCAAATCAAATGCTAAATAAAATGATATATGATTATATAATATTACACAACCCTTGATGAAAAGTTCACACTAGGAGTGTATGTTGAGGAGAAACACTTACAGTTGGATTCCGCTGAAGAAGGACCCGAAGAGGCCCATCATGCCCAGGAACTCTACACGACTCAAGTTCTTCACAATGAACTCCTCACACACATTAGAGATGCCATATAATGTGGCACCAGCCAGAACCAGCAGGTCTCCCAGTAGCTTGTGGTCTCCTGTTGAGTGAAGAGCTCGAGGTTAGAATTGCCAATAAAGAAAATTCATCTTTTTCATTCTCTGACATACCTGAACACTCTATGGCCAAAAGTTTGTGGACACCTGACCAATCACACCTACTGTATATCTTCTGTTGAACATAAAATTCCAGATTTTTTCCTCCTTTGTTGTTCCTCTCCTACTCTACTGGGAAGGCTTTCCGCTAATTTTGGAGGGTGTCTGTTAGGATTTGTGTTCATTGTGCTACAGAAACCTTGTTGAGGTTGGGGGGGCCACTGATGTGGGGGCCAGGAGGCCTGGGGTGCACTTGTCAAACCAAATGTCTTGGGGGTTGAGGTCTGGGCTCTGTGCAGGACACTTCAGTTCTTACATGAGCAGGTGTCCGCATACTTCTGCCATATTTAGTACTTATTGCACATGTACAGTATATAGTTATTTGATTCTATGGTATCAAGTCATTTGAAGGACATTTTTACAACAGAGATTAACTACACTTATCATTTTATGTTAGGAATTTATAAGGCATTGTACACATTATGATTTATATATACATATATATACAGCGCTCCTACGGCATACACCATACGAACGCCCTGGGTGAGAATGTCCCAATGGTAAGTAATCCAGTTTCGATGATCCATAAAGAGACAGAAGGATTGATAGTCTTATGCAGCACTGGGGAAACAGTCGGTCGTATGCATATAAACAACAATGGAATGTTGGCGTTTCTCTTTAAACATGATCAGCTGACTCCCTCAGGTCACTGGGAGTCTTACGAGAGTAAAAACACGACTGATGAGCAGATCAATACATCTAGTGGGAACAGATTATACAATATTATCCAATTCATATAAAAAATGATCGTCAGCTTTATAAAAACCCATTATGTGACTGCGCTACATGTTAGCAAGGACGGTAGCAAGAGGAAAACGTAGCCACATTTAAAGCAAAGAGGTGCCAAGAGGAATCATAAATTAGGGTTAAGTGAGGTTTAATGTGTATTTATTTCATATTTTACTTCATTTACACTTATTTTCGAAATATTTTGATTGTTTTTATATGCGAAAAATATGATTATAGTGTTAAATTTTTTTATTATTGGTAATATTTTTGACTGGCTGGAACAGATTATCTGCATTTACATTATTTCCTATGGGAAATGCGTTTCACAATACGAAATTTCTCCTTAAGAACTCGCCTACGGAACGATTAAATTCCTATGCCGAGGTACCGCTGTGTGTGTATGACTAAATTCTAATTATTAAATCCTATTAGAACAGCTAGCTGTAGGTTTTGAGTTTTAACACCTATTTTATGGTGTATTTGTAAAATGTAAGGGTTTTATAATAGCGCAGTTATGATGCTGTATAAAACACACACCGGTTATTTTAAGTGTTTTACAGTGTGGTTTGTGTTGTGGGCCAAATATTGCTCTTACTGTGGTAAATAACATTCACATAAAATCAATTACACATCAGAACGCTGCTCCTGATATTACCTATGTTTGCCGCGCGGTTATGGAATCTCCAAGGCGAGCGAGTACCACGTTATTAAACAACAAGACCCATGTGAGTAATTTATTCTCATATAAATCCTTATACAGCAGAATCTAAGCCATGCTTGTGAATTCTTTTGATGAGACGTGGGGCTTTGGGAAGGCGATGTGAGACATTCTATAGACCAGGCTAAGCTCTCATTCATATTTAATAAAAAGCAGTGATTCGGTCAGGGAGCTGGCGGGAATCTGAGAGGGCTGTACACGGCTCTGGTGGCAATTTCGTGTGGTTGCATCTGAAATGCCACTCCTCACTCGGGAGTTCTGTGTCTCTGTGTGTGTGTGCACAGGTGTGTTCCTGAAGTCAACGGTTTTCGGATGAAAAGCCTTACCAAGACCCTGCTGTCGTCCCACCAGCACGTCGGCTCCCACCATGCAGCCGATGCCGAGCAGGCAGACGCCCACGCCGACGAAGTGCACCACCTTATACCTCACCAGCAGGAAGAACCAGGACAGCAGGAGCACGACAGGGATGACGAAGCAGTCCAGTAGCTGAGGACACACAGAACAGTGAACTTATTAATATATTTTGGTTAAAAATAAGGCTTTTTTTTAACCTAAAAAAAGATTTTTTTTTTATTTGTTCCTGTTGCTATATTTTCCTTCACTGATGTCAAAAATCTGCCAGCACACTGATATTTTTAGACACAATTTCATCTACATTGTGCTTGCATTACCATCTGTTTTGATGCACTTATAAGACAGACAGATGGCCAAAAACGCTGTTCTCCATTCTGGACTTCAAGCAAAGCATTAATCATTTTAAATAATCATAAACCTTGCTTATACCTTGAGTATACCCATCTGGTAGCTCTTCTTTAAAAACTACAAAGCTTCAAAACTGCTTTTTTAAGTGGAACACTTGGAAGAAAAACATATCATATCATGGCCTGCGGCGAAACTGCAGCTTTCACACACAAATCACTTAAATTGAATAAAGTATAAAATATCCATATAATTAAAAATAATCGGATCAAAAAATCTTTATATGTAAATGAGGGGTGTTGAAGTCATATCAGGATTTTTCCCTATATATAATCCCCTGCTGTTCTAATGCACTTATCCCAGTGTTCCACTAGTGCTTGGATACCATCAAGGCAGAAAGTTTTCTCAGTACGCCAGAGCCATGATCAGACTACCTGCTTCATGTCTGAAGCGCTGGCCTCCAAGGAACTCCTCCTTTAATGACCCAAATGCTTGGGGCAAGGTCAGGATGTGTACGGGGGATGTGGCAATAACACCCGACCGAGTTCCTGTAATGTGCAAGTGTGTTGGTGAATGATTGTGAGTACAGTTCCCACAGGCACTGGCGGTTTTTTCTGCAAGCTAGCGACAAGTCTGTATTCAAGGATCAGGCATTTCCCTCATGAATGTTCACAGGATCGAGTGCAAGACACTTCAGCCAGAATTGTCATTCTTCCATAAATGTCAACTGATTTTACACCTTCATTCATATTTTGTCACAAGTCCGTATTTAACTTGAACGTCC
>JAOVVA010000035.1:10348693-10360014 GCA_028565275.1 Leiocassis micropogon
CTTAAACATTTAGAGAAAATCTGTAAAGAATAGTGGATCAAAATGCATCCCAAGATGTGTGCAAATCTGGTAAACAAGTACAAGAAACGTCTTCCCACTGTGCTTTCCAGCAAGGGTTTCTCTACCATGTACTAAAGTCATGTTTTGCTTGGGGATCAAATACTTATTTCCCTCATTGAAATGCAACTTATTTCATAACATTTGTATCATGTGCTTTTTCTGGATTTTTGGTTGATATTCTGTCTCAATCCTTTACCATAAACATACTGTATGATAAAAATTATAGACCCTTGATTTCTTTGTAAGTGGGCAAACTCAGAAAATCTGTAGGAGATCAAATACTTATTTCCCCCATAATAATCTATATAAATAAAAGAAATGTTTTGTCTATACATGGTCCAAACTCCATCTTTTAATTATATCTTTACGTTGCATATATTTGAAAACCAGAAACCAGTCAAAAAATTTCTGTCTGTATGTCTGTATGTCCGTCCAGCCAGAATTTGTTACAGCATCACGCAAAGCGGTTTGAACAGAATTGAATGAAAATTCTGCAGTACTTTACGGGCGTTTAACCTGCACCATAAGTGAAATCAAAATGTTGAGTAAAAGCGATGTTACGAACAGTTATGTGCCAGATTTAAAATAAGCTCTTAATAAGATACTTGCTTAATGTAAGCACGATTTCTAATCTGTGATTCACTCTCCGATTACCGAACAGGGAGTATATTTGGTTGAAAACAAAAGAAGTACAACTTAGTGAAAACAAGGCGTAAGATATTCAACCTTACAAAATTTGATTTCTTTGTATTAATAAGTTAAATAGAGTTCTGCCATACAGAAAAACAGGCAGATATGTACTTTAACCTAGATTAATAATATCACTGATTACATTAAAGCTGATCAGATTATTTTTAGCTTTAACTTTTTTAAAAACTATTTTTACAAACCCTTCCACTTTGTACTAAGACATAAACACAACCAGAAGAAACGCAATTTGAAAACTGGAACTAAGATTAG
Source organism: Leiocassis micropogon (assembly GCA_028565275.1). Taxonomy (NCBI): domain Eukaryota; kingdom Metazoa; phylum Chordata; class Actinopteri; order Siluriformes; family Bagridae; genus Leiocassis; species Leiocassis micropogon. Next base: position 10,349,714 of record JAOVVA010000035.1, read on the forward strand.
GATTCAGGATTATTTTCATTTGCTGAGCATCTGCATTAGCATAAGCATACAGTAAGCATAACCTGAGGGCATAATGATAAACTGAACCGAACAGAAGAACTAAACAAAAAAACTAAATGAAACACAGGATTTAAATGAAAATTATTAGAAAGTACAAAGAAAGAAGTGAATCATAGAAGATGATGGGACTGACATTTTAACCTTTATTTGGAGCATTAATTCTGAACATCCATCTATTCATCCATCCATCCACCCCATCCATCCATCTATCTATAGATCCAACCATATCCATGGTCCCTTAAGTATCTCACAGGGTTTAGAATTTGGATTGGATATTGGAGAAAACGGTTACCTCGTGTGTGAGTGTTGTTGTAATGTTAGCAAATTACTTTACTGTGATATGGTATTTGCCGAGCACTTTCACATTCACAGAACAGATCTTGAATGCTTAGCAGGGATTTGCACTTTTTTGGCTGCTTTCCAATTTAATATTTCAGTCATTTGCTGCTGTTCTGTATTTTTTTGTGGGGCTGGTTTTTATGTATGCACATTTATTAGCCTCAACAGCATGTTCCCAAGTGGTCAAGTGGTAAGCACACAATGCTCTTGCCAAAATAACTGAGTTTGCGTCCCACTCAGGCTGGCAATTTGGTATTAATATTATTTTGAAATCGTATTTGCAACATTGTGTTTCTTTGTAACATGATCACAACGCCGTATAGTTAACGATGTTCTGAAGTCCATCCATCAAAGTCATTTTGATTACCGTAAGGTGGCCAATTTATCGTCAGCACAATGTTTTGACAAAAAAAATTCCTGATGGGGTAGTGTAACCACGGACTGTAGTCTGGAATAAAAGTCAATAAAATAAAACGGTGGCTTAGTGGTTAGCACTGTCGCCTTGCACTTCCAGGTTCAATTCCCACCTTCGTTTGAAGCAGTTGTGTCTAATCTTTACTTGATGGCCAATTCTCTTGAAGGGTGCCAATATTTTGAGCTGTCTGTACAACACCTGACTTATGAAAAACATTTAACCCCTTAGTAAAGCAGAACAAATCCTGGATCTGGATTTCCAGGTTCCAGGTTCGATTCCCACCTCCCACAGTCCAAAGACATGCAGATGATGCTGACTGGCGTTCCCAAACGTTGTGAGTGAATGTGTGTGTATGTGTTCCCTGTGATGGATGGGCACCCTGTCCAGGGTGTACCCGCCTCGTGACTTAAGTCTCCAGGGGTAGTTGCTATATACAGAATAAAGTGTTATATCCAATGAGTGAGTGAGTTAAAAATGGGGAAAGTCATGACCTTGCTTTGAAAGCACTGCTACTGAAGCGGCTTTACAGGTGACCCCAAGAAGCTATCTGAGCACTGACACAGTGATACTAAGGATCAAATTTCAAACCGAGTTTATAATACCAACACCAATGGATAACCCCTTAGTAAAGCAGAACAACTCCTGGACTCTTCCAGTTGGAAGAGTTACGATAAGAAGCCACCTCGCATTGAGGAAATAACTCTAAACGGATACAATCCGCCGTATAATTCCAACATCCTGTTCATAAGTGGCCTTCACGTGGTAGCTCTTCATACCAACAGCTGCCAAAGCCACATCTGCTTATACTAGAGATGTCATATTACGGAGTTTAGAGGTTCTCCCTAATGAGGAATGAACAGCTGGAAGAGAAAAAAAAAAGATAACAGTGGGGAAGTCGGTATCCTTTTTAGCCCCAACAGCAGCAGAGAATTGGAGACAGTAGAGTAATGACATGGAAGACCGTCTTAATCAGTCCCGCAGTCCAGGTTTGGCTCACACTGGGACACATTGGTATTTTTCTTATTCCTCAAACTGGTCCGTGCCAAGACAATTAAACTTTACTCAAACTTTAAAGAGCATTTATCATGTTTGTACGCATTGCCGCTACAAATTCTTCCAGCTGAGGCAGAGCCCGCATAAGGGAAAGCTAATTAAACTGGCTGGAGGAAATCTGGAAACATTAACTGCAGGCTGCTTAACACACCTGCTTCATAACCTGCGCTGGGAAAAAGCTCAGGAAAAAAACTGTGTTTAACTGAACGAATTGGAGAAATATAAATAAGCCAGTTGTGGTTCCTTCACCAGCCTCTCTCTCTCTCTCTCTCTCGCTCTGTTTCTCTCAGGGTTGCGGTGGCCTGGAGCCTATCCCAGGAGACTTAGGGCATGAGGCGGGCTACACCCTAAAGGCAATTTGGGAACGCCAATTAGCCTAATCTGCTTGTCTTTGGACTGTGCGAGGACGGGGACACAGGGAGAACATGCAAACTCCATGCACACAGAACCCCAAAGTGGGAATCGATCCCGGACCCCAGAGGTGCATCTCTCCAATTGAATAGGAGAAATTAGGAGAAATATAGCTAAGATGTCGTAACATATGATTAAAACAAACCATACATTAAATTATTAAGAATACAATTTCTTTCTGCCAATAGAACAGAAAGTGTACACTTAAAACATTATAAAAGTTGTGTCCAGGAATAAGCTTAATAATGTTATATTTGGTTTACTGTAACCATAAATAAAAATGTTAGATAATTTTTTCTCAATTCATAATAATATTTTCACTTCTTAAGATATCACAGTAAATGGGTTATTTTAGGTTAGATTATGGTGGCACAATGGTGTAATGGTTAGCACTGTCACCTTGCACCTCAGGGTTGAGGGTTTGATTCCCGCCTCAGGTCTGTGTGGAGTTTCCATGTTCTCCTTGTGCTTGGTGGGTTTCCTCCCAGAAACAAGCAAATTACGCTAATTTATGTTCCCAAATTGCCTGAAGTGTGTGTGTGACCTGCAATGGACTGGCATCCTGTCCTGTGTAAATATTAAATATATAAAATACACAAAAAAAAATTTGATAAATAATTAAATACTCAAAAAATAAATAATACCCCTGCATCTTATTCAACACAGATAGTTACTGTATTTGTTGTCTCCTGCATTTCAGTTTGCTTCAATTTATTTGTATAGCGCTTTCAAAAACGGTCACTGTCACAAAATTATGGATATAAATCTGGAAAATTTATGAAAGAAGTATTATTATTTATTATCAGTTTTCCCTTAATGGGCAGACAGTGGCAAGGAAAAAACAGCCTGAGATGGCAAGAGGAAGGAAACTCGATAAGAACCAGACTCAACATGGAACCCATTTCGATAATACCGGATAGTACAAGCAGAAGTCATCAGTCCCTGCTAAATCTGTGTGCTTTAAAGGTGAACGTCCAATATACCAGGAACGGTGTTAAAGTTAATATTTTACTGACGGCTCGGGTACAAAACGAGCTCATGGGAATTTCAGTTCTGCAGTCATAAGCCATCGCGGGGAAGCTGCTGGCATCAGCCCAGTCCAAGACCACTGTCCAAGTCATCAAGTAGAAAGAAGTGTATGGTCTTTTTACAAAAAAAGATTTTTCGCAGGGAATGATAAACCTGTGGAACTGTCTGAGTAGCTGTTATAGAAAATAACCTCTCACCTTCGGACCAGTCAGAATCATTTAACTGTGATGCAAACGTTAATATGTCTGGGAACCAACATACTGTACTTTGACATCTTGTTCTTGTGTAAGCAGAAACCAGTGGAGCATTAAAGTGATATAAACAGCGAGTCTGTCTAAAATCTCGCTAGCTATGGTATAATTTTCTCATATAACAAATGTCCCTATTAGATCAAGTTGCACCACTGTTGAAAAACTGCCCTAAGCCTCGATTCAATCTGTAATCTAAAACCGGGTGTCAGAATATTCCCCCGCCACAATGTTCCTGCTTTAAATATAGTTTCACAATACATTTCAAATGTCATCTCTATGGCAGACTGTATATCGCAGTATTCACAATTTTACCAAAAACAAATGCCGAGAGCTGTGAGAAAATAACAGTACTTTAAACATATCCCACACAAACACAAGGAGAGCATTCAAAAACTCCACACAGAGAGAAACCTGAGCACAGGATCAAACCTCAGACCCCAGAGCTGTGAGGCACGAACACTTAATACTGCCCACACAGGAATACTTTTGTTTCTAAAACATTGAACAGCCATAAATAAGTTAGCAAAGTACAAATGAAAGGGAAAAAAAACCTTTTTGGAGAATATGTGCTGCAAAACAAATCAGTACTAAATAATAACATCATATACTATCCCTATATAATATACTATACTATACTACCATTCAAAAAAATATTTCATAACGAGACATTCATCTTTATTTTGGCTTTTGTGTGACTTACACATCTAGAGAAGCCAATTATTATTATTTTTGGGGGATTTTTTCCAGATTTTCTCCAATTCCTGCCCATCATCAGGGCACTCCCACACTACTACTACTCGGAGGACAGCGCTATCCACTCATGGACACCCGTGATTGATGTAAGCGCACTAACTGCCTCCCATCCCTCCCCTCTGAGCGATCTCAGCCAATCAGCTCTCTCTAGGCCCCCGGCTGCGAGAGGCTACAGCATCACCCAGCATGCAAACTTGCGATCTCCGGATGATAGGGCGAGCGCTTTATCACTGCGCCACTTGTTGGCTAAGAAACCAAAATTTTAACCACGAATCACAGGACGCACCTTCTTTCACTATTCACACTTGTATTTTTTTTCTAGACAATGTAACCTAGGCCCGAAGAGTTAGTTTTTTGGTGAAGTCGGAAAGCTGTTTTTTTTTGCTATTTAAAATGGTTATAATTTGGTGATGGCGAAGAAAGAATTCATATGCAAAGCGGAGAAGATGGAACACCTTACTGATATATACATGGTCTGTCATAGCCTTGCACCTCCAGGGTCCAGGTTCGATTCCCATCTCTGCGTGCATGGAGTTTGCATGTTTGCTCCCCGTGCTTGGTGGGTTTCCTCTAGGTACTCCGGTTTCCTCCCACAGTCCAAAGACATGCAAATTAGGCTAATTGGTGTTCCCAAGTTGCCTGTAGTGTGTGAATGAGTGTGTGTATGTGTGTGCCCTGCAATGGATTGGCACCCTTTCCAGGATGTGCCCTGCGTTGGGAAAGGCTCCAGGCCCCCCGCGACCCTGTATACAGGATTAAGCGGTATAGACGATTAGTAAATGAGAGCAAATAAATGAACCTACTGAACCTAATGATCTGCATGCACAAATGTGATGTTGGAATTCCACAATCAATTTGGAAGGATAAGTTCTTTGTAAAAGCAAACCGGAGATTATAACTCCTGTCCACAAACAAGCCTGACTCAAGGATTAATCCCAAACTATGTCAACTTTGAAAGTGCACTACATCTGTAAGCAGTCACCCTCCTCTCCTCTGTGACACATCTGTACACTCAGCAATTTCTTTATAACAAGAACATTTTTAACGTTGACAAATTTTCTCTGCCGTTTCATTTATACAGTATACAACCCATTATTAAATGCCAGTGAGAGCTGGAGCGCTCATACAAGCAAGAAGAGAAGAACTTTACTGGTGACAATAGGAGCAGCCATGTTTGTATGAACATATGTTATGAACTCAGGATCCAGAACCCAATGTAAATTCTGTAAAATTTTGTTTACAAACTAAATAATGCATCTTTATTATACTTATACCTTATCAGACTTTAAGGGAGCATGGTGCATGACAAAACATGATGGATTGTCATACTCATCTCTCATTACTTAAAACTGAACTAAAAGCTCTGCCTCGTTACCCGAGATGGCCTTGATCAAAATAAAGTGGTGGCGTTCGACAGAGCATAGGACACTCTGGATAAAAGCATCAGCTAGATTAATAAATAATAAAATTAGTACCTTGGATGTATGAGAAATCTTTTTTTTTTTTTTTTGCAGCGATCAAAGCGAGGCAGCGCAGGGACAACAGAGAGAGAGACTCAAAGAGTTTGTTCACAAAAGATTCTTTCAAGTGCGTACAGCCTTATTTTATAGTGCACTAGATCATAATGAATCCTGACAGGGACATTACTTACGTGCACAAGGATGGGATGACCACAAACATTTTGGATGTTTTTTGTGCTAAAAGAAAAATTGGCAGCAAGTTTGATATAATTATCACTTGAGTGAGCAGCCTCTAATGGGCTCCCTTTTGCAAGGAAAAAAAAAATAATTCTGTCTGTCGATGCAGCGTAAAAAGATTTCCAGATAAATTAGAACAGAAACAACAAGATTATTGTCACCTTCGATTGCAATTTTCACCTCAACTTTGTAGAAACTAAACCATATTGAGGAACTGACTCACTTTAATAGGAGTAAAATAATGCCTAGAGATATTAGCGTTAATGATGACTAGTTAGTTATATACAATAAATAAACCATAACATTACCACCTCCCAAAATTAACACATTTATAGTGATTATTAATTATACAACAGGTCCTTATCTGATTGGACGAGAGGCACATTTTGCTTCTAAGTCGTTCCGAATCGCCTCTGAACCTCGCGCGCTCTTTTATTTATAGCTGCAAAGCTAACTAGCTTCTAACACAAGGCTCAATCCCAAATCCCTGATCAAGGGATTATACACCATACTTAGCGCACTAGATTTCAATTTTATGCTCTCTGGGATTCGACCTCAAAGCCTGGAAATTAACGGAGCTTTGGTGATGCGTTGTAGGCATTCGTTCCCATGTCAGGAGGGGGTCAGGGGTGGCTCAGTGGTTAAGACATTGGACTACAGTTTGGAAGATCCCAGGTTCAAACCCCAGCTTTATTTCTAGTAATCGAGAGCTCATTTAGCACTGTTAAGAGTCTGTCACATTAGCTTTGACAAGATAGTAAAGTATTTGACCCCTGTGGACATTTTAAGCTTTTTTATTCCACTTCACAGTCTTTCTTTCTTTAATGTTTCCTCATAAACTGTATTTCATTCCACTTGGCCATTAATTATTCCCGGTGTATCTCTGGGATTATAGACGTGCTTAAATCCATCATGTAGCAACAATTCCATAGACTGTGCATGCATGTATCTGGAAAGATAACATTTTTTTGTTTTACTTTCTGTAAAATGACCATTAGAAATAACCGTATGTAATGTACAGTAGTGTATATCCTGTCTAAACTGACAGGTTGGTAAAAAAAAAAAACATTAAATCTCCTAGGAACTGAAATGTCCTCCTTTTTTTTAAAGATGAAAACACTACAAGAAGAGTATCGCTGGTTCGGTTCCCGGGTAATGCTATAACTTCTCACAGCCGGAGGTCTAGAGAGAGCTGATTGGCCGAGCTCTCTCAGCAGGATGAGAGGTACTTCGTGCCCCCACATTAATCATGGCTCTACAGCCAATCAGGGGCGTCTGTGAGCTTGCGCAAGCGGAAGGAGCGGATAGCGCTGTCCTCCGAGTGTGTTACGCCGCCCCCAACGGCGCGTGAGCGAGTTGGCTGGCGTCACGTGGTTCGGAGGAAATACGTGATAGTCTTCGGCCCTCCCGGCTGAATGGTAGTAGTAGCCTTAATGTGGGAGCCCCCTAGTGACGGGGAGGAATTGGACAAGACTAAATTAGGGAGATAATCGGGAAATTAAAAAAAAAACAAAAAAAAACAACAAAGGAAATATGTACATCATTTAAAGTGGTTAGCACTGTCACCTTCCACCTCCACGATCTGGGTTCTGGGTTTCCTCCCACAGTCAAAAGACATGCAGGTTAGGCTGATTGGCATTCCCAAATTGCCCGTTGTGTGTGAATGAGCATGTAAGCGTGTGTATTTTTGCGATGGATTGGCACTCCGTCCAGGGTATACCCCACCTTGTGCCCAAAGTCTCCTGGGATAGGCTCCAGGGCCCCCGCGACCCTGTATACAGGATAAAGAGGTATAGACGATGAGTAAGTGATGGGTATATAAGAAGATTGCTGCATTTAAATAAGAAAATAAAAAACATATAAGATGACGTGTCTATGTTGGAGATTAAAAGATATTGATATTGGATATAAGATATTGGAGATTGATCAGTCATAGTTGTTAGTAAAGATTATGGATTATCTGTCAGGATGGAAACAGGACACCTGTAGTTGTACTACAGCTTAGCACTTCAGCATCTGTCTCACACACTGATGCTATTTTTTGCAATCTCTCATACTCATTTAAAGAAAAAAAAAAAACACACAGAGTTCTCTACAAAAGTCTAACTGCCACATCCCTGATGTCCCAAGGCTTGCTTTTGGAAACTAAACTGCACAGGGTTGAAATTACAATACACAACCACTCTAGTGATTTAACAGAGCATTATGTAATCTTTATATCACTTTGCTGAATCAAGTATTTAGCAGTCTATTTAAAATTCAAACAAACTCTGGAATATGTCAGTAATCACCATATAAATAAACATCACAAATTCAAGCTCATGCTGCGGCATATTTACATGTAGCCCTTAAAGCTCAGACCATTTTACGGTACCTATTTTTTGTTTAGCTGTTGTCAAGGATGCATCAGTGATGGACCTCTTATACAGCAGTGACGGCCCCCTTAAGGCCTGTTTTCCAAGCCAGGATTCTGATGGTGGCTGCACCCAAGAAGGGCTGAGCAGGGCGATAGCCGCGACTGCGAAAGCCACGTTGAGGAGGCTGCAGGAGCCACCCCCCAGACAGCCACTTTGCGGCTGCCTTCACTTCCCAGACAAATGCCCAATGCCAGCTGGACACGGACCCCGAACACGCACATGCACATCTTTCCTCCCCTTCTTTCCTTCCTTTCTCATTAAAATCCCCTCCTTTCCACATTGTTTGGAAAAAAACTTTCCTTTTCCCGTAAGACCTGTGGTGCGCCCAGATTGAAAGATCTTACACTGTTTTTCAATAAACATATATAGGGCCCAGGATTGGGCAATACAGAGTGACGTATCCGTTTTCAGCACAAAATATGCAATATGATGAACTGAATTTTATTTCGTTATCCGAAAACCCATGCACAGTCTGAATCTCCTCATTAACACACACCAGCGTGGCTTCCATATAAGCACATATATATTTTTGGCATTGCCTGCTGTACTACTGTATAGGTCATTGATCTATGCGGTGTTGCCGGGACAGATCTGTACCATTTGGGTTTTAAGTTAAACACAGAAATTCAAAGGCTACAAAAATCTATAAGGGAAAAGTTCTTTGTATTCAGAGAACGATTTTGCAGGTGCTCGAGCTGCATTTCGGGTGGAATTTTCAGACTAGGGCTAATAACTTATTAATAATAACCTCTTTAATAAAAAAAAATTAACAACTTGACTAATAAATGATAAAATCATCCTGATTTAAATTATTTAATTTGTAAAGATTATGTATTAATTATGAAACAACAGAAGCATGATTATTAACTTTTTATTATTAACTTTTTAATTATTATCTGATATTCTAGTTATATTACACATTAATGGTAATATCTAGTGCCTCCATATATGGAGAAATAGTTTTAGAACAAAATGAGATAACTCCATTTTTGCAGTTTTAGGACAGTTTACTGTACCTTCTGTTCATGTATTAACTGACCGATTATAACATTACAGTAATATACAGACAGAACCAGCTAAAGCCAAAGCAACAGCTTTCCACACACAGCAGGAGCATCTTGTGTCTGTTGTAAATAAGTATAAGTAAATAAGTACAGTATATAACATAGTGTCCAAAAACATTCAAATCTGATAATGTCCTATTTCACAGAGCACACTGGGGACACTACGGGTTCTTGCTTCGACATTCTCCAAAAAACCCTTTGAACACATTTAAACCACTCACCGCAGCCTGCTACAGTATGTTGCACAGGAAGCATTTTCGTTTCACTGATCATGTGACAGAAAGAAGCGATGCAACTGGCTCATCATGAACCGGCTTTTGCTCGAAAATCATGTTGCAACGTGTCATGCTTCACTCAAGCACAGACGTTTTAAACTTCTTAAACAAGGTTATGGAACGGTTTTGAAATAACATTTGACAATTAGACAATCTTGTGTGTCTAAGATTAATATTGTGTCAAAATATGCCAAAATGAGTAAATGTCATGAAGTAAACAATGACATATCACTTTCTGCTGTCAAATTGTTCATACTGTATGTTTCCTGTCCTATCAGGAAACACCGTACTCTGCAACTTTGACCAAAAAGTTTGCATGACAAATGGATGGATTGAAAAAAACAATAAAGCTAAAAACTAAAACCAAAGCAATTCCAGACACTTAAAAGTAGTAGTGTGGCAAGCAAAATGCATTCAGCATCAGTGCTGGGTATAATGCGTTACAAAGTTGTGTTACAGTTTATGGGCCAAACTTCGCTGAGTGATGATGGTAGAATAATTATAAAAGTCTTGACTAAAACAACATGCATGAGGAAT
>JAOVVA010000035.1:10397001-10411716 GCA_028565275.1 Leiocassis micropogon
TCCCCTCTGAGAGAGCTCGGCCAATCAGCTCTCTCTAGACCTCCAGCTACGAGAGGTTACAGCATCACCCGGGAATCAAACTCGCGATCTTTTAATATACAGATGTGCTTTTAATATACCTTTTTTATATTCAGCATTGAAAAGATTAACACTTTATTATTGTGACCAAGGACCAGTCTTATTTAGGGTTATACAATTTGAAGAAATATAGACTATTAATGTAGTATAAATTGGAGAATGTAGTATGAAATAGGAGTTTAGTCCCAGTATAGAATTGCTCTTAATTTCACTGTTAAACATAGCTATTGTAACAATGTGGTTCTCGCAAGGGGTAGATCCGCAAGGAAATCTGTTCGCTAGGGGAAGCGGCCATGGGGGCAATCAGCGGAGACACGGCTACACCTGGCGGCGTGTCTATTTAGGCCCCCGGAAACCTGCATGTGGCGTGCGATCATTAGGGAGCACCAGGTAAATAAGTACATCGCTCTGATATTAGGGCACAAAGGATCAAGTCAATGAGAAAAGCCTGCATCCTAGAGAAAGAGCGAGCAGCATGCGACCTATGGTTTTTATTGTTGCGTGCAAGGGATCTCTATTCATTGATTCCGACCACATTTCTTCCACAGACTTGATGGCTCAGGACCTTCCATCCAGCTTTCAATAATTTGGTGAAGGATTCTTAACCCAGTTCTAGTGATTTTCAATTTCCTCAGTTGTTTTCTTTGCATGATGCAGCCAAATAATTTGATCAGTCTGAAATGGCAACGTTTTTTTGACGAGGCAGAGTTTGTGTGTTCGTGTGTGAATGGTGGCTTAGTGGTTAGCACTGTTGCCTTACACCTCCAGGTCCTGGGTTCGGTTCCTGTGTTGGGTCTGTGTGCCTGAAGTTTGCATATTCTCTCCGTGCTTGGAGGGTTTCCTCTGGGTTTTTTTTCCGGTTTCCTCCCACAGTCCAACAAGATGAGGCTAATTGGCAGTTTAAATTGCCTGTATTGTGTGAATGTGCGGGTTAGTGTTGACCGGAGGTCCTACCACGGTCATACAAATGAGAATAAATACAATGGTCACCACTGGACTACAGAAGTTCCTGGATGGATAGTGTGTGTGTGTGTGTGTGTGTGTGTGTGTGTGTGTGTGTGTGTGTGTATGGATAAATTGGAATTAGGGCTGTGTATCATAGGTAGACTGTCGATTCAATTTGAATCCATTTTTGAGCATTTGGATTTTTGATTCAATTAAATTACAAGCTATATTTCTTACAGGCTTTAAATTATTAAAAACCTACTAAATGCCGAACACTGGAATGCTAATAAACATTAAAACCCTGTGTAGTTTGTCTTATTAATTGTATAAATGTCATGTCTTATTAAAAAAAAAAAAAAAGTTCTCTTTTCTCTTGCGAATTCTTTTTCGACTCAACTGTCTATTACAGGGTCAGAGTTACTTAAAGAACTTAACAAGTAGTCGACTTTATCTTAAATCATGTGTGATAGCCTTTCAATCTCATTTTGTTTGAGGTTATTAATGTCGCCCTGGGAGGCTGTGAACCCCTGCTGAAGAGTGGTGCTCTCTTGATATAGCCTGATGTCTTTACTCCATGAATAATTCATCTGCTATCAAACCTTAATGCAGATTTGAGGCATTTTAACTTCATGAATAATCCAATTCACCGTACCTGCAATTATCTAAAAGAAACGCAGACTGATTGTTGAATTTCAAAACTTTTTTTTTTTTTAATAGAATGATTTTAGATGAGTCCACAGGGCAGTGAAAAATCAGGATGTTAGATGTAGGATGCTTGGTATGAGAGAGTTTCGAAAGTGTATTAAATTTGAGCAGTAATAAGCCAAGGACAATACGTTTCTGAGTTGTTATTGACAGGTTGACGGTGCCATTATTCTTCCTTATTACACTTCATTTCCTGCTCCAGTGCCTGCGATTTCCTCAGACAAACACTTTTCTGCCAGCGAGGACCAGTAGACCGGCGTTTCACACCCATTCGACTACTTTTTTTTTTTTTTTTACTTCGCACATTCAGCTGGAAAATTGAGCTGTGACCATGTACCTTAAAGGTGATACAGCTTATTATTTTTACGCACTGTGTGACACATCTCAAGAAATTTTCAGTACTCCACTTTAAATTCTGCATTTTATAATTTTATACATTTCCACGTGTCTCCAATTTAGAGTCCGATTTTCACCCGCTCCTCATTATTATTCATAAAGACTCATCAATATTCATTAGTTCACTTCCATTATCTTACATCGGTAAATTAGGTACCTAATAGACATGTGCGCAGTCATACTGAACAGTGTGGGTTTACACTGCTATCCTGAGAGAAAGAGAAAAAAAAAAAACATATCCTCAAAACCACTGTGTTGGTTTCCAGGCACAGCGTTGACCCCTAGTTTGCTAGCTGTGTGTATGGTAATTTCAGGCAAGGACTTATCATGAAAATTTAGTTTTTTACAGATAACACTAGGAAGAAGAGCATCTGGAATGAAATTGTAACACATTATCACACTGCAGTTTAGAAGCATCACACTTGTATACTGGTCTAAGTTAAGACAGAACAAGCACCGCAGTCACAAGGGGCCGAAGAAGAAGTCAAGGGCAACAACATCAACAACAGTGGCTAAGCCATCAGATCAGAGCTGAATAAGCACAGCATTATAGAAGAGATAAACACACAGAGTGTATTTTGCTGTTTGCTGTCTAAGATTCTATTTACACCTACGGCATTTGGCAGACACCCTTATCCAGAGCAGCTTACATTACAGCAAGTCCCCTACATACGAAGAAGTTCTGTTCCGAAACTCGTTCGTAAGTCCGATTTGTTCGTAAGTCCAATAAACATTTTCTAGGTTCTAGGATATAAATGCAATTGGCAATACACAGTATATTACAGTACACTGTTCTTAAGAATCCAATGTTTGAACAATTCATGTTAAAAGAAGAGCAATGCATGTTCGTATCTGCGAAAGTTTGTAACTCAAATGTTCGTATGTACGAGACTTAAGGGCCTTGGTCAAGGGTTCCACAATCGCAACTTGTTTGTACCACGATTTGACCCTAGGACCTTCTGATCAATAGTCCAACACCTTAACTACGATCTTCCGAACCGTAGTCCAATGCCTTAACCACTGAGCTACCCCCAGGGCCCTACTACTACTACGCGAGTTTTGGCGCTGTGATTAGGTTTCCATCTTTCTGCGCGTCGGTCCTTGCATAGTCAAACCGCATAAGTGAGATAGGGGTATAACAGCAGGAATAACAGAGGGAGGCAGGTTATCGGGGACGGGGCTTGTAAGACGACTTTCACACACACGCTAACGGATTGGGAATCACTGCTGTATGGCTCACGGATTACATAAATTGTCTAAATAACGGATTACATTTTTGAAAGTAACTAAATAACTGAGTACTTAAATGGCGGACCTAACGATTTGGATTACTTGTTACATCAAAAAAGTAATCCAAGTGCTCTACCAGCTTTACCTGTAACATTTTGGTCCTTACTATATATGTGTCTTGTTATGGGTTGTAACAGTCACAGTTATGGAGCCTCTGACCTTCGATAGCCTCCCTACGTTCACAAACGCAAAAAACGCATGCAGCCTGGAATGGAAGACTGGTGAAGTTACATTATTTATCAAAAACACCACATCAACAAAAAGAAAATGCTGTGAGTAAGCACAGACAAAGTGTTACACTGGGAGAACAAAAGGGAATTAAAATGGCTGCAGGTCAGACACGAGTCTAGCGATATTGATGATTCTTCAAAACTCTTGAGCCTGCCTGTGGAACAAACTCACTATAAAGCACTTTAAGGAGCCAGAGCTCAAGCAAAACATTCAATCAGCTGTTTTTAGACAAGAAGGCCATAAAAAATGAAAACGCAGACCCCTGTGGTGCACTTAATAAAGGAAACAAATCTGGAATACTTCATGGAAATGTCAGAAGAGGCAAAAGTATTTCATTTTTCCAGCGAAAAAGAGTTTATTGTTGTATTTCCACAGCTGCCATCACAAGCTGTTTCCCTGAGCATAATGCAGGATTTTCAGTACTCATCCTGACCAACAAGACCAGCTTTACCTGTAACATTTTGCTAAAGTATGATTTAGTGTTTTGAATCTGAACCAAAAATGGCTCATAATGCAACCAAATATACTGTATTTAATGCAGCTTTACCATTAAAATTTGGCGCAACCGGTCCATCCTATACCTGTTTCTAATTCATCCATGGGTAAAAGTAACCCGGTGCGGTCCGGTACTGCGAACCACTAAAACATTCAGTGACAGTACGCAGTCCAGTAAGTCCCCTATATACGGACATTCGAGTTACAAACTCTCAAAGATACGAAAGTTTCTTCACAGAAGTTAGATCACATGTCCGGTGTACTTTGTCACAGTGTGCATCCTCTGCAAGTGCAGTACAAGCTCAGGATGTCCTGAAGTAAGTGTAAAAGCAGCGGTGATGAAGCTGGTAATGCTAAGAAGCATCAAGCAATAATGAAAATAACTGAGAGAATGGAGTCAGTTGGCATAAATAGTTCAAGCATCTGCACAATGCACAGTAATATACTGTGTATAGCCAATTGTGTTAGTACTAGGGGACTTACTGTACTGGAAAGAGGAAAGAGCAGCTGCCCGCCAAAATCCACATTTCAACCCAGTCACGGAAGCACTTTCAGCAAGAAAACACATCTTGATAACGTCTCTTTGGTAATTGTTGTCATAAAAGTCTGAACCATCTCTGTTGTTCTGCTCATGGCTAACGTAAACTACAAAGTCAGCTTCTGACACAAAGCAGAATCCTAAATATAATCCTCTATAACCCCTGATCAAGTGCACTACAGTGGAACCTTGGACTGTGCGAGTTTTGCAAGATGAGCAAAACTTTGCAATAAATTTTAACTTCATAAACGAGCGAAGGCTTAATATACAACTAGTACGCATGCGCTTTGTCTGGTGAGCGTCACAAGATCACACAGCTGAGCCAATAGTTCTTCTCTCTCTTATTTGAGAGGAGGGAGGGGGCTACTGAGTAAGACGAGTGGAGGGAGGAAGGAGGGAGCAGGAGGGAGCTCCTCTCGTCAAACTTCAGCATACTTCAGCAAACAAACACACACACTAACGGAAACACTGCTCTGTCAGGATTCTTCAAAGGTAAAGTGCAGGTTAATTCGTTTTATTTTGACTTTATATTTTGTATTAATATTTTTGGGTTGTGGAACATTTCCATTATTTCTTATGAGGGAAATTCGCTTTGATATACAAGTGTTTTGATATACAAGCATGCTTTCGGAACAAATTATGCTCGCAATGCAAGGTTTAATTGTACTCATTGTGTGGAACAAGGGATTCTACAATCTACATAGCGCATCAACTTTGCATTTTATGTTATTTAGGATTCAACCCTGGAACAGCACAATTAGTGGAGACATAAAGAGAAATAAAACATAAAGAGATTTAGAGGAGTGTGCACCACCTCCATGGTTCATTTTGTCACAATTCTCCCAAAAATATTTGGTGTCACAGTGTATTAAAGCTTAGTAGTCAATAATATTCTTTACAGTAGATAGTGCACTAAAATATTACGTTGTGCACTATAAATAGGTTACATAACTGATTTACATGACAACAGCACAAGACACAGCTTGAAATAAAATTCAGATTAACGTACCTTTACTTGTTCAGTGATTTTAATTAAAAAAAAAACATCACCACACAGTCAAAAAATAGCTTTACAGAAATCTGAATATGAATATATTTAGTTCAGATCTCTACTAAACAAGCCAGAGGCGACAGTAGCGAGGAAAAATGTCCTACGCCAACATGAGGTGGAAACCTAAACCTTGAGAGGACTAAATAGGAAAACCCGTCCTCTACTGAATGACACATGATAGTGTGATTTTCATTATTACTGGATTATTATACATGTGGCAGAGTGGTGTAAACTAAACCACAGCGCAGGCCCAAGCAACTGCACTGGTAACACCAAATAACCTGGAAAGATTTCTCTACGTGTCTTCTGGAGTATTCGGTTTCCTCCCTCCTAGCAAAAACACGTTAGTATGTAGATTTAATCTAATTTGCCCCTAGTGGTGAAAGAATGTCTTTAATGTGGGTTAATGTGATGCACTGGCCTTCTATGCAGGCAGTAATACTGCCTCATGCTCAGTAGGTGCATTTGCATGGACCTCAACGTGCTGTTAAAATCAGAATGAGTCAGAATAAAAATGTATCATGTTAACATCTCAGGCGGAACAGTTTGACCTGATCTGGGGATGATTTAATACATTTTCAATGGGAATGAGGGAGGTGGTGAAAATATTTAATAGAACGTTCAACAGATAAATACGAGCCATGTAATCTCGTGATCTGATCATTTCTTTCTTGTTGGGATATTAAACCTGGCCACTTGGGGTTAATATTTGCTCACTTGACGAGTTTCCTGGAGGGAAATTTTGCTTTCATTCCTGATGGAAGTAAACTCTATGAGAACGACTCTCTCCCTCCTGTCTTTACTTCCATCCACTGGGTCTCTGACTGTGGAAGAGGCACTGATTGGCTGCCCATTTCATACGAAGTAAAGCATCTAACCAATCATAGATGAGATTGAATTATTATAGCCAATCATAACGCAGAAGGTGGAATTTATCAGAAAATATATAGGAAGGCCTAACCTCACCTCCAGGCCAGAGAAAAAACATTTCCTGGCAGATTAAATACTTCAAAGCGAGCAAAACTACTTTGCACATATATATATATTATGGTATGCGCCGACTGAAACTCGCGCATCTCGAACGTGTTTGTCTACGCGGCATAGCTCCAGCAGCATGAGTTCCCAGTAGTGAAAAGGAAGTTGTGTTGTGCAATTGTTGTTGGAAAATGGTCTCTCGACGGAGGAAACAGTATTCATAGTCGAGTATCATACGGAAAGTGGTCGTGAATGGGGACAGAGTTTGAAAAAGGTGGCAGAACAATTCCGAGAGAGATTTAATAAGACGGCACCAAGTAACATAGTTACGGTATGCTGTCTACTGTTACGAAATCTCGCCGTATTGTTCCTGCATTATGCAAACAAATCGGTTTCTTATGCAGGCATCTGCAGCAGCCTTTGTTCCACGATATGTCTGCGTGAACAATATGAACACTAGTGCACACACACTTCCAACACTTACATTGAAACACAGATTACAACAAGGTAATATTGTTCTTCTTTTCATTTTAGTACTGTATATTTTGGAGCATATTACTGTACTTTAATGAGGCGGCACGGTGGTGTAGTGGTTAGCACTGTCGCCATGTACCTCCAGGGTCCGGGTTCGATTCTTGGCCAGGTTCGATTCCCGTCTCTGTGTGCATGGAGTTTGCATGTTCTCCCCGTGCTTGGTGGATTTCCTCCGGGTACTCCGGTTTCCTCCCACAGTCCAAAAATATGAAGGTTAGGCTAACTGACATTCCCAAATTGCCTGTAGAGTGTGTGTGAGTATGTGTATGTGCCCTGCAATGTATTGGCACCCTGTCCAGGGTGTACCCCTCCTCGTGCCCTAAGTCTCCTGGGACAGGCTCCAGGCCCCCCGTGACCCTTAATAAGCGGTATAGGCGATGAGTGAGTGTACATTAAAGAATATCTTAAGTGATTTTATCGCTAATACGTCCCTAGGTAAAACTAATCCAGCCTGGATAAGGCACTGAATCGCAACAAAATGCACGGCTTAAATCTTTATTTGCTCGAGCTCCCAGTGGTGGACTGAAGATGCTTGTGAGTCTGTATGAAGTCCGTATGAAACAATAGCTCAAAGAGAAATTCCCAAAATGCCATGGTGCAGTGTGCTGAGCTGACAGGAAGACAGTCAGTAGGAAATTCTACCAGTCTACCTACTTTAGAAGATTCATATTTAATTAAAATGCTAGCAGATCCTTCATCGACTTCAATGAAAAACATCACACAGAGGTACAAAAAGCTCAGGGCTTCACACGTTTTCAAAGTCAGAGTATATTTAAAATCAAGCACATACATCCAAACCTTTTAGCATGATGCCATAAGAGACTCTAAAGCACTATGACAATACTTGAGAGTGACTATAGGAATGCATAATGTACATGCTTTAAATCCTCCTGGAGTCCATTTAACAGATTTCCTCTTCAAGTCATGCTAATGGGAGCGCCAGTGCATTAGCACGTCTGTCATTAGCATCAGCCGCGTATTCCTGCTCATCTACATCTACTACACGCCTGTCACACTCCGACAGAAAGCGTATTCAATCTGTAGCTGCAAAGTGAAGAAGTCTTTCATGTCTCCCCGAGAGGCGGTCTATCTTGGTAATGATGCTAAAAATTATTTGACACGCCATGACCTCACATCCTGCGAGACAGAAATAGAGCATTAATGAGTCTCTAAGAGACTTCACACTCAAGCTGGTGGATGCTCACTAACTTTTCTGGTCCTTAAAGGATAGCATCTTTTGTTTAACGATCACTCAGTCATCAATATTGATTTCTCAGTATCCGTACGTCACACTAAGCCACAGTTCCAGCACATCCGCAAAAAAAATAAGAATTTGTACAACTTATGCAGTAAAAACTGCTTGAGGCGTATTAATGTCTCATTTGACATGGAGCTGCTTTACATGAGGACGTGGTCGAAATCGGCTTCCCCTCTTGCTTTTCATCTTATCTCTTATCATCTGATCTCATCTTTCCATCTGATGAGCTTGCATATTTTTAGCCAAAATTTTATTGCTTGCTATGTCTGCTGCTCGAGCCACGGGAAGAGAAGATATGCTACTTTAAAATATAAATGGAAAACGCCCATATAATATGAAAAAAAAAAAAACTTGCGCTGTACAATTTTTAATATGTGCTTATAAGTGTGCAATCGAAATCTACCTAATAAACGTGATCTCACACCTATCACTAGCTCGACTGTAGTGCGACTGATCCTCTGAAATTTAATTCGTTCTGAAGAGGAGTTAAGGCGAAAATTCTTACTGCGACATGAATTTTCCCATAATAAATATTGTAAATGCAGATCATTCATTCCAGGCAAAATTATTTGGTGAGGGGGGGGGGCATAAGATGAGTAATAGAACACATCAAGATGTTTTTTTGGAATTTTTGTCAGTTTGTTTGTGCATGCATCAAGTAAAAACTACTGAACAAATTTTAATGGGGGTTTCACGGGTATATTTGGCCGAGTTTGAGGCAACATATAGGCTTTGTTTCATCGCAATTGGCCCCCGGGAAGAGAAGATATGCTACCTCGAAATTTAAATGTAAAACGGCCTTACATTAAGGGGGAAAAAAATCGACCTTGAAAAAAATTATTAGTTCATCTTAAAATTTACCAGATAATGCTGTACAATTTTTAATACGCACTTATGAGTGTGCAATTGAAATCTACTTATTAAACGCGATCCCACACCTTCATTCCACACACTTCAGGGTAACATGTAAAATTTCTACTTCATTCCAATATTTAACAGATGGCGCTGTACATTTTTAAAAACACGCTTATGAGTGTGCATTTAAATTCTACGCGAACAAAGTCGCAGGCACATCTAGCACTAAATATAAGCACACTTGGAACACCGCTAATGCAATCAAACTGGTGGATCAGAACTAACATAGAATACTTTCTGAACGTAGGAGCTAGTGTGCTAGCATACTAGCACTTTGTCTGGTTAAAACAGGTGGCTGATGAAAAGCATTTTTTTTTTTTATCGCCTCTGATGCTTTTCCTGATTCGAGATAAAGGGTAAGCTAGTTTTTCAAATGAAGGAGTGAGTATGCTCAAAAAATGTTGTAAACATCAGAATAATAAAATCAATATTTTATGAGCTGTAAACTGTGTTATTCTGTTGAACGTATTGTTCATCTGTGATGTATCGAATTGAGAGCTTTGTATCAGACACATCGTATAATGAATCAGATTGCTATGCCGTTATCTACCTAAGTTAGCTTACCTTAGCATGTATATTATAAGGTTTATCTGTGTTTAAATAAATCAGTGTAAATAATGCTACTGTTGAGGTTTATCGTGAGGTACTTATCACGTCATCACAGATGGTTAGCAATCAATACCAAGCGTAATTACAGTGCAATTTAAGTTACATGGAGTATTTTCTTATAAAATTTTCCATCTAGCTAAACAATATTACTGATATTTCTAGCTTACTTCTACTGTCATTCCACCTTTACGTCGCCTGCACATTGTCATGACACAAAATACACAATGTAGACATGACGCAAATAAGATATAATGACTATGTGCTAGCAAAATACTTAGCCTTAATTACAATGACAAGTGCTCAGTGCACATACATCCCAGTTGCCTAGCAACAGTGTTTTCAGGACGAACACTGAGTACACCGTGTGGTTGTCTTTTGATGTTGGCTGCACAATATCAGAATAAATTGTTGCTCACATATTAAAATCGTACTTATAACAAATATTAACTAATGATACAATTTGTTATTTTATACTAATAAATGAAATTAATTAAATTGTCTAATACCGTAGTAATTTAAGCATTTAGATGTCAAGTAGATGTTGATATTCAGCACAGTTCCACTCGACACCTGGATGTCTACACAATGCACACACATATATAACAGTCTTGTAAGTTGATTATAGAGTTCACTTAGCGCCAGACAAACAAATCAAAACCTGTCACGTCTCAAGAGAGAATATTGAGACAAGACGAACCAAACACATTTATAATGCGGACAAGTGCTTTTTAATGAGTTTATGACGAGACACATTTACCCAAGACTTAAGAGGCCAGCAATTCATCAAGAAACCAGCAGAATTTTACATAAATGTCTAATTATCTAGCGAGTGTCCACTCTTAAGGTTGTTCCCCAATAGGAACGAGGCAAATAAATGATAAGACAAAGTGAAAATTTCAGAGGCGAATAAAACGCATCATACACTCCTATCAAAGACAAGTGAAAATAAATACAAGCTCTAAAAATGCATGCTATGCAAACGGATTCCACATCAAGCCGCTTTATTTCCATCTGCCTCGACACCCTCATCTCACCCGGCCCTCTCTTCTTCATGATCTCTCTGATTTTTTTCACCGCCTCGACTACAGCACATAAGAACAGTAACTATACTGCACCCAGACACACTCAACATGCAGTGTATAATGCAATTAAATATAGCATCTCTGTTTTAGCAGAACAGTAACAAAAAAAAATTTGATGTCCATATTCTTTGTCATTTTTGTCCTTTTTATTGTAAGTTAACTGCATTACATGAAACAAACAGCTCACGATGTTGAATTTTTTATAAATGACGTTCCAACAAGTTTTCCTGTCAAATGAGAAAAGTTGATACAATTCACCTGGGGTGGAAAAAAAACAAATGGCACATTTTGCTCAGAGAAATCCTGTCACTGTTGTGAAATGTTCTATTGTGAGGTTATTGTTTCGAAAAAATATTAACGACGTGAAAATAACTGCTCTGGAAATTCGCCTCTGGTGTGTAAAGACCTTTATAGGGACGTATACGCTATAAGCTATTTAGCAATTAAAAGCTATAAATTAGAACCGCTTGCTATGAATTGAAAATATTTAATTTTAGGAATCTGTTTTCAAGCTTCACAAATACAGTATAAATAACAACTGAGAATGTATGTTCTTTTTGTACATGTATGTGACATACAGTATATGATTTTTTAGAAATCACTGGGGACCCAAACAGAGCAAACACGTCAAGACACTAAAAACATTATTTTGTTTTAAAGGATGAATTTATTTTTTTGAACCAATCAAGTCCATCAACGTGAACTTTTTTTTAATTACCATCTTCCTGGAAATTTATTCTGTTAAAATATTTTGTTCTTTTAACCAAAACAAGCTGATCATATCATTGGAGTGGACCAGGTGATACTGCATGATAAAATATGAGAGCCAACCGTTCCTTGGAAATTCATGACATACAATCCTGATTTACCAGGGAAAGGGGTGGGACTGTTCAGTTTTGTAAAGTTTTGCATATTATTACAGTCTCAAGACATTTTTCTTCCTTTTCCATCATGATATTCATTATTATAAAATGTCTCCATAGATCCAATACACTGATGAAATTTATGAACCAGCGCAACCAAGACTGTTCATAAAGCTGTTAAATGAGTTCCAGTTTTAAACTGTAATGTATGTAGGGAGTGTATATGTAAAATCGAAATCTGCCAACCTATATAGCCGTGGTCAAAATTTTTGATTGATACAAACAATAATTTTCACAAAGTCCGCTGCTTCAGTGTTTTAAGATCTTTCTGTCAGATGTTTCTATTGGGATACTGAAGTGCATAACTACAACTATTTCATAAATGTCAACGGTCAGTCCTGTGTCACGCCAACAGTAAAGCATCCTGAGACCATTCATGCGTGGGGTCGCTTCTCAGCCAAGGGAGTGAGCTCGCTCCCAATTTTGCCTAAGAACACAGCCATGAACAAGGAATGGTACGCAAAACATTCTCCGCGAGCAACTTCTCCTAACCCGACTAAAAAAATAACAGTACATTTATTCATGACTAAATATTATAGACGTGTAACTATTAAAGAATCTTTGCAAGACGAATCATTCTGAAATAATCATAGGATAATAAATTGTGCAATAAACAGCAGTGGAAGCACCATCACAGAATAAATTAATAATAAATCTGCAACCTGATAGATAATTAAGGGTTTTTAGGGCGTACTATTAAACATTATTTAAGATAATATGGCAATTAAATATGTAGGTGATTACACATACACTGTTTATTAGTTGTTGTGAAAGTTGTCACATGGCAGAGACAACAACGGAGCCAAAAAAACAAAATGAGCAAAACTGAATACAGTAAATGTTTGGTAGGTCAATTGTACAGTAAGTACAGCGCTAAACAAATACTTCGTATTGAGTGAGTGACTGTGACGAGTGTGAGTTTATAGGCTGTGGTGATTAAAGGAGTGAGTCAAGGAGTGTGTATTTAGATCTTGGATGACTGTGAGCATGACAATGACTGTGGTGTTTCGACGTGTGGGTGTTGTCACAAGGATCCATGTTTACAAATCAATGTGTTTAAATTGATTTTAAAAACAGGATAGGATAGGATATTTTTCATTATTTTATAATATCAAAAGTCCATCAACTTGATGAACATCTTTCTGGAAATCTCAAGTCTGCGCCCAGATCTCCGTCACTGATGTGCCACGGTCGTTTAACAAGGACAAGCTGATCATCTCATTGGAGTGGACCAAGTACTACATCATAAAATATGACAGCCAATCATGTTCCGATATGGAAATTCATGACATACAATCCTGATTTACCAGGAAAAGTGATGGGAGTGCTAATTTGAAGATTTGCATATTATCAGCGTCTCTAAGATAAGATGAGATAAGATGAAATAAATCTGTATTCGTCCCACAGCCGGGAAATTTCTAACTAGACACTTTTCTTCCTTTTCCATTATGATATTCATTATTTTAAAAATGTCTTCATAGTTTTAAATACACAGATGAAATTTACGAACCAGCGCAACCAAGACTAATGGCCATTACAAGCTGTTCATTTGGCTTGTCCTGACCTCCATAATGTCCATAAATGGGCAATTTCAATTCAGTACTAAATTTGGTCCAGAGCTGGTGTGTGTCTTTTGTGTGATTTCATCCCCTCACACACAAAATCGCTTTGTCCTTCCTGTTGCAGCATTCATGACCCCATGAGAAGAGGGCTGGGGATTTTTTTTTTTCGGGGAATCACTGCCTGACAAATACAGCCATTCATTAACCACGTGCACTATGTGTGTGTTGAACAAGTCTTTACTGAGTCATGGGGCATGAGGGGGTACTGGGTTCACTCTGTCGGTCTCTGTCTCCTCTTTTCTCTGTTCAATTCCATCTCTCTTGGTCATTTCCTGTCTTTATCCCTCCTCCCTTACTGCCTTTTTCCATTTTCCTTTTAGAATCCTCTATAATCTGGTCAAGGCATTTTTTTCCACACTCACACATTTCATATTTTTCTCTGAGGAGCTATGAGCAGGTGGGTGACCCCGGTGGTCGCTCCAAAGGCCTGACCCACTTAACCAAGCCCAGGCCTCATTAGCTACTCGCCACTGGTGTATAGGGGCATTTTGACAGGGGCACTAGGGCTAAAGAAAAAGCCAATCAGCTGAGAATATTTGTGCAGTTTAAGGCTACACTGGTGAGCTAATTAAATCCAGACAGCCATGGGTTCTACTCACTCGTTCCCTCCACAGATCTCTATTCATGACCAGAGCCATGAGCACCACCTCGGCTAGAACACGGCTAACACCGTCTCAAAGGCTCATCTGCATGTCTGAAGTCACTGCTCTGCTTCTTACTGGGAAAAATACTGTTCCTTGTTAGTTCTTGCCCTTTGTCATATCGTGCACAACTAAATAGTATCAGCCACTGGAAAGACAAAAAAAATCATGTTTTTATAATCTTCCATTATCATAAAACTCCTTTTATTTCTCTATATAATCCCCTGCTCTACTAATGCACCTATCCCGGCGTTTCACTAGAGCTTCGATACCATCAAGGTCAAAAGATTTCTCAGCGCATCAGATGGCCTGGTTCACATTTTAAACAACACCAAGGGTTGCTTTACAAGAATAAAAAGGTATTCTACTTTAGTATTCTACTAATTGAATACAAGAAAAACACATTAACCAGCCGGACGTAGCTTGG